>CM062377.1:46320772-46920772 GCA_031216125.1 Dalbergia cochinchinensis
CATGTGGCATAAAGAAGAATTTGGAAGAAATTCGACATGCCTCAGTTATGCCGCCGAATATCTGACAAATTCGGGACTCAGAAAGTTTTTGAAAACCTATGAAATTTTTATGAGGTACTAAGATGGGTTTTCGGATGACACCGGTTCAGCCGAGCACCTCCAGAGAACTCATGTGACATCGGTACCAAGATTAATTCTTGGGTGACACCAGTTCGGCCGAGCACCCCCAAGAAATGCCCCCTAGCCCATACTGGATAAGTCGGGATTATGTTTATGATTATGTTACGCTTATCGAGATTGATAAGTAAGAACTAGTGACTACTAGTTGAGGTATGAGCTCATAACCTAGAGATGTGACACGTTCTGGGTGACACCGGTTCGACCGAGCACCCCTAGAGCGCTTGTCTTTTAGGGTCGCCTATGAGGAAGTTATGATGATTATGTCACAAAGAGAATTTAATTGCCACTTTATGCCACTATTATGATGTTCTTAAAGATATGATGATTATTCTTGCATTAAGTAGAGTCATGCATACATCCTTTAATATGCTTGCATCCATCGAATCATGCTAAAATGAACGGACCTTGGCTAATGATGTTTTAGAACCTAAAAATAGACTTAACGCATGCTCACTTATTTTGTTTATTAAACCCAAGGTTCCTGAGGACGTAGATGATGACACCTAGGTAGTAGGAGGCCCTACTGAGATTCTTTAGCAAGATTCTCACTCCCTCTATCTCTTTCTTTCTGTCACGTCTTCAGATGGCGACGTTCGTGGTTTTTGTAGACACCCCAACTTGGGAGGTACATCATGATCCGGACCACGGGTCATACCATTTTGCGGGCCGTCAAGGCTGCTCGAAAGTGTTTATGTTCGTTGGACGGCCCTTCAGTCACCCCGTACATAGCCATCGATTCTCTCCTGTCTCACCCTACGGCGACGACTTCGTATTCGAGCGCGCACACCCTCAAGAGGAGCGGATCCGCCGCACCCCACCGACGGCCTCTGCCATCCGGGACTACCCACAGTATGTACCCCGCTTGCCCTCATCATTCTCCGAGACGGACCCTTCGGAGGACTCTGCCACCCAGGTACCCTCTGAGGGATCCTCCCCTACTGTGTCGATGGATGTTGGGGAGGGTAGCGAGGCTTCTGTCGCTCAGCCAGTACGTGGAGGACGGGTGAGGATGATTCCCCACCGTGGAGCTCACGCCCGACCAATGCAGCGCATCGCCACCCCGGCCGAGATCGCCCAGTGGATCGGGTACATCACTTCTTTCCAGAGAGGCCCGCAGTAGGAGACGACCGTCACGGTTCTGGTGCTCGAGTTTGACTAGGCTAGGATAACCTTCTTTTGTCTTTGGGGCTATCCATTCGTAGGTGCACTAGAGTTAAGAGAGTTTCTTTTATCACCTTTGTTGTACTTTCATTTCCATGTATTTTCATTCTAGTTGTACTAAACTAAGTCTCAATCTTTATGAGTGAGCATATCATATATTATATAAACATATGCAGTTCAATGTTATTATGATGTGCTTTCACTTGCTTATGTCATGTTGCTATGCGATGCTTGCTTTATTGCCTTCGTGCATTACTAATTAAACGTGTCGCGCGGCTCTCACTTTGCTTTTATAATTCAAAAAAAATTTTACCAGTATTTCCGCTAAGTATTTTAAAGTAATAAGGAAGCTATGACGTAACAGACTAATGATTAACCTAATTTTGTTCTAGAGTATTGGGTTAAAAATTAGGATGTTACAAAAAATCTCTTGTGTTGTCATTCATGGTGTCATAGGTCATAGGTCTTAGGGTGGCTTTTGAAGGACAACTTGATTGACTACATAAATTATCATTCTTTTGAATTTTTTGGGGGAAAAATGGCTGAAAATTATAAGGCCAAGGGAGGGAAGATTTCATTCAATTTAATCATGCACTAATGGAGTGTTTAGGAGTAAACAAGGTTAGGTTACTAATTAAGGTTGTGTGCCTAAGTGTTTAGGTGAACTAAGTAGGTGATTAGGACCATTAATACCTTGGATTAAGGGTGATCTTGTAGGATTAATGGAGTCAAACTCCTATGACTATTGATTAAAGTGTGGCAACTTTTTCTTGGGAAAGGAAGTGTTCTTGGGAATGGAAGTATAAATAGTGAAAATACTATTCATAGTTACTTTTTCTTTAAAGAAAGAAAAGAATTAGAATTGAGTTGTAAATTTCCTTAAGCAATTTTAGGTTCTAATCAAGCTTAAATAATTATTTTAGCTCTAGATTAATTAAGGAAATTAACTAACCTTTCATTAGAGCCTAATATTGCTTAGGTTTGAGTTAAGTAACTCGTTAGACATAAAATGCACTAAGCGGGGCTAAAATCGTAATTTTTACCAAAAGTTGCCCTGGACTTCTGGGACTTAAACTAACATAGTTCATGCCTTAAAACATCATTTTGATCTCCGGACGAGTCCGGGTCAGAGTCAAAACTTAAAACTGCCTTAAATCAGGTTAGGGGTATTTTGGTCATTTATACACAGAAACCTCAGAAATGAGATTTTTCTGCCTTATTAACATTCATAAACATATAATCCCTTTCATATATCATAAAAGCCTTGTGAGGATGGCCGAGGCCAGTCGTCCTCATGTTTCAGGTAAAAATGACCTCAGGGGCATTTTGGTCATTTAAAAGTTTCGAGAAAAACGGGGCGTTACAATCTGTCTTAATACTAAATTTCCGCCCTAATAAGTAATGCTGCCATTTAGCCACTGCCTTAGTTATAGCATAGAGTTTCTTAACATAGACTAAAGCCACACTCAGCCTTACTGTCAATTTCTTACTAAAATAGGCAATAGGATGCCCTTCTTTGGAAAGTACAGCTCCTATCCCAGTGTTGGAAGCATTAGTTTCCATAATAAATGGCTTCCCAAAGTCTGAAAGAGCCAAAACAGGTGTTTGAGTCATCATAATCTTCAATCTCTCGAATGTGTTATCAGCCTCTTCTATCCAACTAAAATTATTCTTCTTTAACAACTCCGTGAGAGGAAAAGTCATATGAGCATATTTTGCCACAAATTTGCGATAGTACCATATAACTGTTTCACTGTGGCTGGTCTAAGCCAAGCTTGAATCGCATCTATCTTTTTAGGATCCACACTATCCCCTTTGGCAATGACCACATGCCCCAAGTATTCCACCTATGTTTGGCCGAACATACATTTGGACCCTTTAGCATACAACTGATGTTTGGCCAACATGGCTAAAGTGAGTTCAAGGTGTTGCAAGTGTCCTCCCATGAACAGTTGTAGACCAAGATATCATTGAAGAACACTGCGATAAACTTTCGTAAGTAAGGCTGGAAGATTCTGTTCATAGTTGACTAAAAAGTTGAAGAAGTGTTGGTGAGGCCGAAAAGCATAACCACAAACTCATAGTGGCCTAGATGAATGCGAAATGCTGTCTTAGGAATGTCTCCCTCATTCATACGAATTTGGTGATATCCAGATCACAAATCTATCTTGGAAAAATATTCAGCTCCAAACAACTCATCCAAAGTCTCCTCAATAGTGGGAATAGGAAATTTATCCTTGACCGTAATGGCATTAAGTGCCCTGTAGTCCACGCAAAACCTCCAACTACCATCTTTCTTCCTAACCAATAATATTGGACTGGAAAAAGCATTGTGTAACACCCTAATATTTAACCCAATACGCCTCGGACGTATTTAAGTTAATTATTAGTTATTACTCTTTTGTTCCAGTCATTAACTTAAGCTTCAGAAAATTACTTTAGTAAAAATGTGGGTAATTTTTTTTTTTGGAAAATACAAAACATGAGCCGCATACACGAATTGATTAACATTGACACTCCATATGTCAAAGAAAAAGAATAAAGCAAATCAAAGTTAAAACATTAGCGTATAACAATATAATCAAAACAAGTACTGATTGTTCCGCATATGCACCATAACATAGAAACATAACACTACTGACAAAAGTTATGACAAATACAGTACTCCATAATATCTAATATATGGATAAACATAAATAACTGACACACACCCCTTCCTCCCTTACAACTCCGCCTTGTAGCACCTAGAGCAAACATCAACGTATCGGCTCATCACATGTGGCGAGGCACCTTGCTAGATGGACATGGGCACCTCGGCGTGGACAAGTGGCTCCTCCACGTACAGGCATAGCTCCTCTCCTCGGCTGTACTATGGTGGCCTCATTACCCTCACTAAAATCCATGGGCACGGTGGGGGAAGAGCCCTCGGATGGCACTTGGGTGGCGAAGTCCTCAGATGGATCCGTTTCTGAATTATCTGTGGGCGAACGGGGCATATATTCCGAGAAGTCACGTGCAACACCTTAGTAATTAACCAAGTACACCTAGGTTGAATCTGATTAATGACTAGACTTTACTCCTTGCTTTGGTTCTTTCTTCATAATTCGAAAATACTTAGTGAAATTACGAGCCATTTTTTTAAAAAAAAAACATAATTGAAAACGTGAACCGAGTACAACGTGAACGAGTAAGCAGAGTATAATAAGACGTTTAAGAATATATCACATCATATCACTTTGGCTCCATCATATAACATCCATAAGCACATTATAACATATATTTACATACAATAACCTCACTCAAAGGGTGGGTTATGATCATACATCATTGTCTTATGCAAACCCATAAAAGAAAATATACATAAGGAAATACATGCCCCTAAACTAGATAACTCCATAAGCCGGGAAGGTTATCCTAAAACTAGGGTGCATGAACACACATAAATCTACTAAGAACCTTCTATGGCCACTGTCCTGGAAATGGGGGAATAAATCCGATCCACTGATGAGCTCCCTTGTAACACCCCGATTTTTCTGTCCGAGGGAAATGACCAAAATGCCCCTGAGGTCATTTCCTGACCCGAACTCGAGGGTAACCAACTCGGTCATCCTCGAAGGGTCAACTCAATGTTTGAAGGGGATTGAGTGGCCTTTGAATGCTTTCGGAAGCGAAAATTTCCTTTTCCAGCTTTGGTCAAAATGACCAAAATACCCCTATAGCGTTTTCTGGGTAAAGGTGCCGCTTTGAGCCGGAACTTTCCTCAGGTTTAAAAACATGATTTCATGTGTCTAGAGGTATCTGTTCAAGTCCCGGTGGTCCCGGGCAGTTTTAGTGCAAAATTACGATTTTGCCCCTGGAATAGTGTTTTTAAGCTTAATGACGTAATTAAGCAAACCTAAGCAATATTAGGCTCTAAACGAAGATTAATTTATTTCCCTAATTAATCTAGAGTCAAAATAATTTATTAAAGTTAATTAGACCCTAAAATTGCTTAGATTAAACTTAAATCCGTTTTTAGAACTCAAGATTCCTAGTCTTGGAATCTTGAATAGTGTTTTCTCTCTCCATTTCCTTAAATCAAGGAAATGTGTCTAGAGTTGTTTAAACTCTAAATTGAGGATTTAACTCTCTAATGGTGCAAGACCACTCCTTAATTATGTCTAGACCACCTTAATTACCCATTTACCTTACCTAAACACCTTCTTACAAATTCCTAATCTTAAGCATAACCAAAGATACACCTAAACACAACTCTAAACCACAATTAAAATGCAAACTAATCCTCCCCATGCATGATGAAGTTTCGGCCAGACCTCATCCCCATTGACCACATGTTTAATTGTTTTCTCACTCAAAGAACCATGCTTGAGCCATACCTTGAGCCATACCTCACCATGCTTTGAACCATACCTCACCATACCTCAAGAACACATTATCTCACCTCATGGAACACATGGAACCCTCCAATTCTGCACCTCTTGGCCGAAAATGTATCAGCCCACATACATCCTCCATTTGTTTCAATTCTCTATAAATAGAATGCCTTGAGGAGCTTGCACCACTTTTAGATCATTTGCTAAGTTTAGAGGAAACACTCAAAGCTTTTCTTTTCTCTCAAAGTCTTTGTGTTCTTCAAGTTCTTGAGTTCTTCAAGTTCTTCATCATCTTCATCTTCTTCTTCTTCCATCTTCAAGTTCATCACACCAAGGTAGGATTTTGATTCATGTGTTGTTTCTTTTAAGTTCTTGTTCTAAGCTTAAAGTTCATAGTTTCTTGATTCTTTTTAGAACTTCTTTTCTTCCTTACCTTTTTCATTTTCTAGGCCATGGGCCTTGGAGAACAAAGGAATGAGAGCTTGATGATGAGAGTTTCATGATGATGTTCATCACTTGAAACAAACTCTAGAGCTTGATTTTTGTTCTTGAGCAAAAGTGTTTCTAGATTTTTCCTTTCTTGAACTTTTGAGAACCTTAACTTTGATGTTGTTTCAAAATGGTTCTAATGACTCAATGATGAGGTCTCATGATGTTGGAGTTTGTATATCACCAAGATCATGGATTCTAGAGTTTCAAACATTTCTTTTCTTTCCTTGAAGTTTCGGCCATTACCTTTTCCTTTTCATGCTAGATGTTTGATTTTTAAATATGTTATGTTGAGTTCTAAGAACTCTAGACTTATACCTTGTCTTGGTTTGATGAGTTTGGGTTGAGGTTTAAGTTCCTTTAAAGTCTTGTTAAGAGCTCTAGAAAGATAAAATGAACTTGCATAATTTATTTTATGCTTGCATTCATATTTACATTCTTGCTATGCATCTTTACTTTCAAGCCATCACCTAAGAACATAAAGATTAAAATGGAACTTGTATCATCACTTAACTTAATTCTCAATGCCTTTCTATTTCGGCCTTAAAGTCGATTGTTGTTGGGCCTAGAGCACTAAAATAAAGAATTGAACTTGCATTATCACCTAATTAATTTCTCGAATGCCTATCTATTTCGGCCTTAAAGTCGATTGTTGTTGGGCCAAGAGCACTAAAATAAAGAATTGAATCTTGCATCTTTACTTTCAAGCTTGCGTTTAAGATTATGCTTCAGATATTTACTTTCGAGTTTACACGTTTAAATTATGTCTTGCATATTTAATTTCAAGTCATCACTTTACCTTGAAACCAAGAGTTAAAATCAAGAGCATGACCACGTTTAGTTTATGTCGTAATTTAAGAACCTAGAGCTCAAAGACTTGGCCCATTCCATTCCAAGTTAAAGTTTAATGCAAACCACACTTTGAATGTATGTTTTTCGGCCAAGTAGTGAAGATGGACTTGCAATGAGTTTTCATCTAGCTACTTTAGGACCAATAGCCTATGTTTTGAGTTTTCCTTAAAGTTTGACAATTCTTTATAAGGTTATGTCGTTACAAGTTGTGATTCCAATCTCTTTTAGGGGATGGAATGTGTTTTGGTCAGTGACCTAAGGCTTCACTTAGCCTCTTGATGATTTAAAATGTCTTGCAAAGAGTTTTAGAAATTCTAAATTGATTCCAAGAGAAACTAGTTAACTTATGTACCTAGAAATGTCAATTTAATTCTCTTATTGAGGCAAGATGTTTTCGGCTCTGATGTGATGAATGTGATGCTGTATGATGATGTTTTAATGTGTTGGAATGTGTGAAAATATCATGTGATGATGTAGAAGCAAACCTATGCATGATAGGTAAGAAAACTAGCTAACTAGAAATACCGTAAAGCTAGAATTTAACATAGTTTTGACCCATTTGTTTATGGAACCAATCCAAACTGTTTTAATGGGAACATAATCAGATTTAGATTGTTTAGACATGAAAAACTTGGTATCATTTGAGTTAGAATCTAATTCTAGCACCTATGGGGAAACTAGTAGCTAGAAAACCGTAAAAATGCAAATGTAGAACACTTAGAACATTTAATCTTCTGGAATCTGTCCAGCATTCTTTCAACATGATAAACATGATTAATAATTAGTCCTTAAGCATAGGAATGTCTCATAATTGATTTAGATTTAATGTATAGCGCGTCAGGCGAAAGACGGAACTCCAGAAAGGGTCTAAAACGTAAGTTCTAGAACCAGTAAAAACAAGTTAGAGACTCATCCTATGCTATTCAGATTTAAGTATGAACATGAGAATGAAGAATGATGTTTAATATGAGCCTTAGGGGCATAAAAATATGAGCGACGGATATTAGAGAGCTATATCTCAAGATTAAGACCCGTAGGGTCAAAGCATAAGCTACAGTGAGGGTAAGCGTTTGAATGATGTATGATGATGCATGAAGTATGCTAATGATGATGATGTTATTCATATGAGGAATTTATGAGGTTATATGTTTATGTGGCATAAAGCAAATTTGGAAGTCGATTAATGTGACCGTTTTGGCCGACTTCCGACAAATTTGGAAGGAAACTGGTGTAATGACCGTTTTGGCAGAATTTCGGCAAATTTGGGGACTTAAAGAGATTTTGAAAATTAAGGTACTAAGATGGGTTCTAGGATGACACCGTTCCGGCCGAGCACCTCCATAGAACTCATGTGACATCGGTACCATTTTGTACTCTTAGGTGACAGGTTGGCGCGAGCACCCCTAAGAGATTTGCCCCCTAACCCGTACTCAGATAGTCGGGATTTATGATACGCTTATCGTTAAGTGGTAAGTAAGAACTAGTGGCGACTACTTAAGGTATGAGCTCATAACCTAGATGTATGACACGTTCTGGGTGGCACCGGTTCCGGCGAGCACCCCTTGATTCGATTGTCTTTTAGGGTGGCCCATGAGGAAGAAAAGTTCATGATTATGATTATGTCACTAAGTTTTGTCCCATATGAATGTTACTATTGCCACTTTATGCCCCCCACGATGATGATACTTGATGTTATGCTTTATGTATGTGCATTAGGTAGTGCCATGCATACATTTTCCATTATGTTGCATTCATGACATTAAGATCATCCTAAAATGAACGGACCTTGGCTAAAGTATATTTTGAAGTTTAAAATGAACTAAATGCATGTTCGGTCATTTCATATAATTAAACCCAAGGTTCTGAGGGCGTAGATGATGACACCTAGGTAGTAGGAGGCCCTACTGAGATTCTTTAGTAAGATTCTCACTCCTCTATCTCTTTCTTTCCGTCACGTCTTGAGATGGCGGCGTTAGTAGCATTCATGGACACCCGACATGGGAGGTGCACTATGACCCGACTCACGGGTCATACCATTTGAGCGGTGCACGGTGCGGATTTTCATGTTTGTAGGGGCGCCCCTTCGCTCATCCGTGCACACCCATCACTTCTCCCGACCGCACCTATGGCGGCGACGAGCGGGTTTTGAGCGTCTTGGCGTACGCATGACGAAGAGTACTCCGTAGGCACACCGCCGCCTTAGCCATGCGAGATTATCCCGACTATGTGCCGGACCTATTTCACGGAGACCGACCCATCCGAGACCCGCCTACCCATCCGTATAGCGAGGACTCTGCCCCCTCTCCACCACCGGATAAGGAGGGGCGGTGAGGATACCGTGACTCGACCACGGCTTACGCGACGGCCGGAGATGCGACCATGCAGTGGAGGTCACCTCGATCCCCATTCCGCCTCTTCACGTCCCGAGGAGCTCGCCACTTGATTTCGGATATCTTTGCTCGCGAGATGGACGCCATGAGAAGGTGACGATCGTCCGATGGAGTACCCGGTTGCTAAGAGCACACACACCACTTAGATGGGGATAAACCTTCTTTTGTTTAGAGGTTATCCTATTAGATGCACTCGGGTAGGGAGTAGATTATGTTTATGTTTTAGGTTGTATTTCCTTGTCTTGAATTAAGTCCCACACTTATAAGTGGGCAAGTTATATATATATGAGATTATATTGATGATGTTCATGATGTGCCTTATGTTATGATGATTGTAAGACGATTGTTTTACTTTGCATGGTTTACCGCTTATCGCATCACGCGGCTCTCACTTTTATTTCAAAAAAATTACCCGTATTTTCCGCTAAGTAATTCAAAGTTAAATGAGAACTCCATGAAGTAATGGACTAATGATTAACCTAAATATGTTCTAGAGTATTGGGTTAAAAATTAGGATGTTACATTATGGTATCGAGCGATTCGATTCTCATGGAGCCCGAGGATTGGGTGACTATGCTTTCTAAAGCGTAATGCGATAGCTATGTCATCGTAGAGCTTAACTAGAGATAAGCTATAGGGTAGAAGTTCATGACCCTTGACTACTTGCGTGTGCCATGGTAACTAGCCCATTTTACATGGAATATTGAGCCTGATCACCTCAGTGTTTATTGTCACATGTGTCTAGGGACCAATGGCACCAAGGAGACAACCTAGGACCCCGACGAGGAGACCAAGCGATGCCATCAAGGCTCTTTGTTCGTGACATGGCTAGAGCCATGGAACGAATGTTCGAGAGGATGAACCAACAAGGGGACACCGGACGCGTGCTCCCCTCTTCTTTGAGAAATGGTCGAGCAAAGCGAGGTTTGGTGAGTTTCGCGGCGAACCCACCAACCTTCCGAGGAGCCATGGACCCCGACAAAGCTGATGAGTGGATCAAAACATGGAGAAGATCTACTGCAGTGGTGGCTTGCTCGGAGGAGCAAAAGGTCACCGGCCATTTGCTTATATGATGGAGTCGGATCAGGATTACGGTGGGTACCGCACCAAGCGCTAGAAGCTTCGCATCCTTGTCAATCGGAGCTATTCAAGACCTACTTCTATGTGAAGTACTTCCCGGACTCCGTGTCGAACCCAAAAGATATTGAGTTCATGCAATGACTCAGGTGAGGGTCTGTCGCCAAAGATACTGCGCAGCGAAATTCGAGTGATTGTTCTCTAGGGTGTTTCAAGGAAACCCGAGTGCGGAAGTGCGTCAAGTATGAGGCGGACTAACGTGAGCTCAAGTATGCTGTAGCGCACATGGAGATTAGGGACTTTCCAACCCTAGTCAACAAGTGCCGGATCATGGAAGAGGGACAGAAGAAAATCAATCTTTGCAAGGCGACCGCGAAACAAGGGGCCAGCACCTCAAGCCCCAAAATTCAAGCCCCAATATCCAAACCAATCCCAAACCATTACAACTCCTACCACACCAACCAATTCAAGCCACATCAACAACAACAAGAACCCCTTCCACCAACAACCCAAGCAATCATACCGACCACAATTCCCGAACAACAACAACAACGCAACAACCACAACAACAGCAGGCAAGGAGGGTCGGGCGGCCCAAAACAACCAAGGAGGTCGAAGTGGTCAAGGACTAAGAATGACGCCTCAAGGAACCCCGCCCAAGCTATCCCAGTGCTATGTCCCAAGTGCGCGGAAGGATCATCAGCAACCGTCCCTGGCGAGCGGAATATCTGCTCAGATCTTGGAAAGCGGCCACTATGCCAAGAATCGCACTAATGGGAGGCCGACAAGCCAAAATTCCGGCCGCCACAACACCAAGGGAGGGTCTTCACCTCAATGTGACCAGGCGGACACATCCAACGGTCTCATAGAAGAGTAAGTCACGAAATAGATGGTAGAACCTTAAGCATGCTATATGACTGCAGTGCAACACATTCTTTTATTTCATATGCTAGTGTCGAGGCTCTAAATTTGAAAACTTCCAAACTTCCTTTTGATCTTATTGTCTCTACCCCACAAATCATCCGTGAATACTTGTTATTGTTGCCTAAATTGTCACCTCACCACGAGAAAATAGATCATATGTTGTGGATTTAATTTGTTTACCCATGAAAGGTATAGGAATAGTTCTTGGCATGGATTGGCTTCACGCCAACCGTGTATTGTTAGGCTCGTGACACCAAAACAGTCATCTTTCCTTCTCCCCCTAGTGAAATAAGTCAACCTTTGAAACTCTATCTCAATGCCGTAGAGGTCCACTGTAGTGGGAAAAAGACTAAGGGATATGTTCTCAGCCCAGCGAGGTACACTTTGGCGTAATTTAGAGAATATACCTATAGTGAGAAACTATCCCGAGGTGTTTCCAAGATATACCCAGAGTTCCTCAGAAGCGAGAAGTGGAGTTCTCCCATTGAGATGGTTCCTGGAGCTGGGACCAATCTCCATTGCCCTATAGAATGTCACCCCTAGAACTAAGCCAGGAGCTTAAACCCAACTTGAGGAACTTTTAGAGAAAAGCTTCATAAGACCTAGTGCTTCACCATGGGAGCCCCGGTCTTGTTTGTGAAAAGAAGACGGGAGTATGAGGTTGTGCATAGATTATAGGCAATTGAATCGTGTGACAGTGAAAAACAAATACCCTTTGCCTAGGATTGATGATCTCATGGACCAGCTGAGAGAGCGGTAGTGTTTTCCAAGATCGACCTAAGGTCGGATACCACCAAATTAGAGTAAGAGATCAAGATATACCAAAGACCGCCTTTAGAACTTCGGTATGGACACTTTGAGTTAGCGGTGATGTCTTTGGGTTGACAAATGCTTCCCGGTGTTTATGGATTACATGAATAGGATCTTTAGACCCTATTTAGATCAATTGTGGTCGTTTTTATAGATGATATACTCATCTATTCAAGACCCACGAGGAGCATGGCGTCATTTAAGGATAGTTTTGGAGATTTTGGAAGGAGAGAAAGCTATATGCAAAACTCTCTAAGTGTGAATTTTGGTTGAGGAGGTCAAGTTGTAAGGGCACGTTGTGTCAAAAGGCGGTATAGCCGGTGATCCTAGTAAGGTAGAAGCCGTAATGAAATGGGATAGACCAACCACCGTATAATCACGGAGCTTTTTGGGTTTAGCGAGGCTACTATCACGTAGGTTTATCAAAGGATTTTCGATTAGCCCTACCCCTTGACCAAGCTCACTAGGAAGAATGCCCGTTTGAGTGGAGCCAGAGTGTGAGAAGAGTTTCCAGAGCTTAAGGAAAGGTTAACCACGACTCCAGTCTTAGTCTTACTCTAGCCCCAATGTACCCTTCGAGGTATATTGTGATGCTTGGGCAAAGGACTAGGGTGTGTGTTGATGCAAAATAGGCAAGTGGTAGCGTAAGCATCCGCACAACTCAAGCCTCACGAGGCTAACTACCCCACCCATGACCTACAGTTAGCTGCCGTAGTGTTTGCCTTAAAGATGTGTGGAGACACCATTTGTATGGTGTAAGGTTTGAGGTTTTCTCCGATCATAAGAGTCTCAAGTACCTCTTTGATCAAAAGGAGTTAAATATGAGGCAAAGAAGGTGGATGGAATTCCTCAAGGACTACGATTTGGTTTAAGTTACCACCTAGAGGCAAGGCTAATGTAGTCGCTGATGCCTTGAGCCGAAAGTCGCTAAGCACTGTCCACACATGATGATCAAAGAAGTTGAGTTGATAGAGAAGTTTAGGGATATGAATCTAGGGATGTCGTGATAAAAGGAATAAAAATGTGCTATCTTAGTGTGACAAGTGGATTTAAGCAGAGAATCATGTTAGCTACAACGAGAATGAGGAGTTCGAAGAGATCATAGATCTTTGTTAAGGCGGGAAAGTTAAAAGGTTTGAAAGAGGTGAGGATTGGATATGGAGATTTGAGGGAAGGATCTGCGTGCCCCAAGATGGTGACCTCAGAGAAGATCTTGGAGGAGGCTCACAAAGCTATTTCACCATTCATCCCTGGTGTTACCAAGATGTACCAAGACTTGAAGAAGATGTTTTGGTGGTCGGAATGAAAAAGGATGTAGTCACCGGGTTAGTAAGTGCTTGGTATGTCGAAAGTGAAAATCGAGCACCAAAACCTTCAGGTTTGTTGCAACCCCCGCCAATCCCAGAATGGAAGTGGGAATGCATATCTATGGATTTCGTGACAGATTGCCTAAGACGCGTGGCCATGATGCTATATGGGTGATAGTGGATCGACTAACCAAGTCGGCACACTTTCTACCTATTAGAGTGACGTACTCTTTAGATAAATTGGCTCGATTATACATCCAAGAGATCGTAAGATTGCATGGAGTACCGTCGGCGATAATCTCGGATAGAGATCCATTTCGTCGCTTTTTGGGAGCCTTCCAAAAGGCGTTTGGTTCAAAGCTATGCTTGAGCCTTTGCTTACCACCCACAAGCAGACGGACAATCTGAAAGGGCGATCCAAACCCTAGAGGATATGCTAAGAGCACATTGTGTGTTAGACCAAAGGGGGAAGTTGGGATAGGTACTTGCCTTTGATCGAAGTTGCGTATAACAATAGTTATCACGCCAAAGCATCGGTATGGCACCGTGCAGGCATTGTATGGAAGTGCCAATCACCTTTGTGTTGGTGCGAGCCTGGGAGCAAAGTGTCTTAGGACCCGATGTAGTGAGGAAACAACGGAACAAATCAAGAGGATCGGGGATAGGATGCTCCTTGCTCAAAGTAGACAAAAGAGCTATGCGGACAAGCTTACAAGCCCTTGGAGTTCGAGGAGGGAGAACATGTGTTCCTTAGGATTACCCCCTACAGGCATAGGAAGAGCCATGAAAGTCAAAAAGTTGAGCCCCAGATTCCTTGGTCCCTTCCAAATTCTTCAAAGGATAGGAGATTGCCTACAAAATAGCCTTACCCCTAATCTTTCTAATCTTCATGACGTCTTTCACGCTTCGTTAAGGAAGTATAGAGTCCTGACCCTAGCCACGTTTTAGAGCGAGCATGTTGATTAAGGGGCGACCTACTCAATCTTCCCCCTCGAGAATGCAGTGGGCGAGTCAGCGGTGAGAACAAGTCCTGCTCCATTGTAAAGGTAGCATGGGACGCGACAAATCCGAAAAGAGTTTACATGGGAGCCAGAAATTCAAAATGCAAGACAAGTATCGAGCTTTTCTAAGGTAATTTCGAGGGCGTAAATTCTTTTAAGGAGGAGAATGTAACACCGATTTTTACTGTCAGGGAAATGACCAAAAATGTTCTGAGGTCATTTCCGACCGAACTCGAGGGTAACCAACTCGGTCATCCTCGAAGGTCAACTCAATGTTTGAAGGGATTGAGTGGCCTTTGAATGCTTTCGGGCGAAAATTTGCGTTTCGCGGTTTAGTCAAAATGACCAAAAATACCCCTATAGCGTTTTTACGGGTAAAGGTGCCGTTTGAGCCGGAACTTTCCCAGAGGTTTAAAAACATGATTTCATGTGTCTAGAGGTATCTGTTCAAGTCCGGTGGTCGGAGCAGTTTTAGTGCAAAATTACGATTTTGCCCCTGGAATAGTGTTTTTAAGCTTAATGAGCGTAATTAAGCAAACCTAAGCAATATTAGGCTCTAAACGAAGATTAATTTATTTCCCTAATTAATCTAGAGTCAAAATAATTTATTAAAGTTAATTAGACCCTAAAATTGCTTAGATTAAACTTAAATCCCTTTAGAACTCAAGATTCTAGTCTTGGAATCTTGAATAGTGTTACCCCTCTCTCTCCATTTCCTTAAATCAAGGAAATGTGTCTAGAGTTGTTTAAACTCTAAATTGAGGATTTAACTCTCTAATGGTGCAAGACCACTCCTTAATTATGTCTAGACCACCTTAATTACCCATTTACCTTACCTAAACACCTTCTTACAAATTCCTAATCTTAAGCATAACCAAAGATACACCTAAACACAACTCTAAACCACAATTAAAATGCAAACTAATCCTCCCCATGCATGATGAAGTTTCGCCAGACCTCATCCCCATTGACCACATGTTTAATTGTTTTCTCACTTTCAAAGAACCATGCTTGAGCCATACCTTGAGCCATACCTCACCATGCTTTGAACCATACCTCACCATACCTCAAGAACACATTATCTCACCTCATGGAACACATGGAACCCTCCAATTCTGCACCTCTTGGCGAAAATGCATCAGCCCACATACATCCTCCATTTGTTTCAATTCTCTATAAATAGAATGCCTTGAGGAGCTTGCACCACTTTTAGATCATTTGCTAAGTTTAGGAAACACTCAAAGCTTTTTCTTTTCTCTCAAAGTCTTTGTGTTCTTCAAGTTCTTGGAGTTCTTCAAGTTCTTCATCATCTTCATCTTCTTCTTCTTCATCTTCAAGTTCATCACACCAAGTAGGGATTTTCTTTCATGTGTTCTTTTTCTTTAAAGTTCTTGTTCTAAGCTTAAGTTCATAGTTTCTCTTGATTCTTTTTAGAACTTCTTTTTCTTCCCTTTACCTTTTTTCATTTTGACCATGGGCCTTGGAGAACAAAGGAATGAGAGCTTGATGATGAGAGTTTCATGATGATGTTCATCACTTGAAACAAACTCTAGAGCTTGATTTTTGTTCTTGAGCAAAAGTGTATCTAGATTTTTCCTTTCTTGAACTTTTGAGAACCATAACTTTGATGTTGTTTCAAAATGGTTCTAATGACTCAATGATGAGGTCTCATGATGTTGGAGTTTGTATATCACCAAGATCATGGATTCTAGAGTTTCAAACATTTCTTTTCTTTCCTTGAAGTTTCGGCCATTACCTTTTCCTTTTCATGCTAGATGTTTGATTTTTAAATATGTTATGTTGAGTTCTAAGAACTCTAGACTTTTACCTTGTCTTGGTTTGATGAGTTTGGGTTGAGGTTTAAGTTCCTTTAAAGTCTTGTTAAGAGCTCTAGAAAGATAAAATGAACTTGCATAATTTATTTTATGCTTGCATTCATATTTACATTCTTGCTATGCATCTTTACTTTCAAGCCATCACCTAAGAACATAAAGATTAAAATGGAACTTGTATCATCACTTAACTTAATTCTCAAAGCCTTTCTATTTCGGCCTTAAAGTCGATTGTTGTTGGGCCTAGAGCACTAAAATAAAGAATTGAACTTGCATTATCACCTAATTAATTTCTCGAATGCCTATCTATTTCGGCCTTAAAGTCGATTGTTGTTGGGCCAAGAGCACTAAAATAAAGAATTGAATCTTGCATCTTTACTTTCAAGCTTGTCGCTTAAGATTATGCTTGCATATTTACTTTCGAGTTTACGTTTAAATTATGCCTTGCATATTTAATTTCAAGTCATCACTTTACCTTGAAAGCAAGATTAAAAATGAAGAGCATGAGCACGTTTAGTTTATGTCGTAACTTAAGAACCTAGAGCTCAAAGACTTGCCCATTCCATTCCAAGTTAAAGTTTAATGCAAACCACACTTTGAATGTATGTTTTTCGCCAAGTAGTGAAGATGGACTTGCAATGAGTTTTCATCTAGCTACTAGGACCAATAGCCTATGTTTTGAGTTTTCCTTAAGTTTGACAATTCTTTATAAGGTTATGTTTACAAGTTGTGATTCCACCCTTTTAGGGGATGGAATGTGTTTGGTCAGTGACCTAAGGCTTCACTTCTAGCCTCTTGATGATTTAAAATGTCTTGCAAAGAGTTTTAGAAATTCTAAATTGATTCCAAGAGAAACTAGTTAACTTATGTACCTAGAAATGTCAATTTAATTCTCTTATTGAGGCAAGATGTTTTCGGCTCTGATGTGATGAATGTGATGCTGTATGATGATGTTTTAATGTGTTGGAATGTGTGAAAATATCATGTGATGATGTAGAAGCAAACCTATGCATGATAGGTAAGAAAACTAGCTAACTAGAAATAATGCCGTAAAGCTAGAATTTAACATAGTTTTGACCCATTTGTTTATGGAACCAATCCAAACTGTTTTAATGGGAACATAATCAGATTTAGATTGTTTAGACATGAAAAAACTTGGTATCATTTGAGTTAGAATCGAATTCTAGCACCTATGGGGAAACTAGTAGCTAGAAAACCGTAAAATGCAAATGTAGAACTCTTAGAACATTTAATTTTCTGGAATCTGTCCAGCACCCTTACAACATGATAAACATGATTAATAATTAGTCCTTAAGCATAGGAATGTCTCATAATTGATTTAGATTTAATGTATAGCGCCTCAAAGTAAGACGGAATCGAGAAAGGGTCTAAAGCGTAAGTTCAGAACCCCGTAAAACAAGTTAGAGACTCTGTCCTATGCTATTCAGATTTAAGTATGAACATGAGAATGAAGAATGATGTTTAATATGAGCCTTAGGGGCATAAAAATATGAGCGACGGATATTAGAGAGCTATATCTCAAGATTAAGACCCGTAAGGTCAAAGCATAAGCCACCGTGAGGTAAGCGTTTGAATGATGTATGATGATGCATGAAGTATGCTAATGATGATGATGTTATTCATATGAGGAATTTATGAGGTTATATGTTTATGTGGCATAAAGCAAATTTGGAAGGAAATTATAATGCACGTTTGTGCACAATTTCCACAAATTTGGAAGGAAACTTCGGTGTAATGACGTTTGGCCTGACCTCGGCAAATTTGGGGACTTAAAGAGATTTTGAAAAGTGAGTACTAAGATGGGTTCTAGGATGACACCGGTTCGGCTGAGCACCTCCATAGAACTCATGTGACATCGGTACCATTTTGTACTCTTAGGTGACACCGGTTATTGGCCGAGCACCCCTAAGAGATTTGCCCTAACCCGACTCGGATAGTCGGGATTTATGATACGCTTATCGTTAAGTGGTAAGTAAAAGAACTAGTGACGACTAGTTAAGGTATGAGCTCATAACCTAGATGTATGACACGTTCTGGGTGACACCGGTTCGGCCGAGCACCCGGCCGATTGTCTTTAGGGTGGCCCATGAGGAAGAAAAGTTCATGATTATGATTATGTCACTAAGTTTTGTCCCATATGAATGTTACTATTGCCACTTTATGCCACCAACGATGATGATACTTGATGTTATGCTTTATGTATGTGCATTAGGTAGTGCCATGCATACATTTTCCATTATGTTGCATTCATGACATTAAGATCATCCTAAAATGAACGGACCTTAGGCTAAAGTATATTTTGAAGTTTAAAATGAACTAAATGCATGTTCGATCATTTCATATAATTAAACCCAAGGTTCCTGAGGGCGTAGATGATGACACCTAGGTAGTAGGAGGCCCTCTGAGATTCTTTAGTAAGATTCTCACTCCTCTATCTCTTTCTTTAAATCACGTCTTCGTGATGGCGACGTTCGTAGCATATCATGGACACCCCGACATGGGAGGTGCACTATGACCCGACTCACGGGTCATACCATTTGAGGGCGCACGGTGCGGATTTTCATGTTTGTAGGACGCCCTTCGCTCATCCGTGCACACCCATCACTCCCGACCGCACCTATGGCGGCGGCGATTTAGCGGGTTTTTGAGCGCGCGCAGACGATGACGAGAGTACTCCGAGGCACACCGCCGCCTTAGCCATGCGAGATTATCCCGAGCTATGTGCCGGACCTATTTCACGGAGACCGACCATCCGAGGACCCGCCTACCCATCCGTATAGCGAGGACTACGCCCCCTCTCCACCACGGATAAGGGAGGCGGTGAGATACTGCGTGATCACCACGGCTCTGCGACGACCCGGAGATGCGACCATACGTGGGCGAGGTCACCCTCGATCCCCATTCCGCCTCTTCACGTCAGGAGCTCGCTTTCCTGATATCCGCCTCGTTCGCGTAGATGGACGCCAAAGAGAAGGTGACGATCGTCCGATGGAGTACCCGGTTAGAGCACACACACCACTTAGATGGGGATAAACCTTCTTTTGTTTAGAGGTTATCCTATTAGATGCACTCGCAGGGGGAGTAGATTATGTTTATGTTTTAGGTTGTATTTCCCTTTGTCTTGAATTAAGTCCCACACTTATAAGTGGGCAAGTTATATATATATGAGATTATATTCAGTGATGTTCATGATGTGCCTTATGTTATGATGATTGTAAGACGATTGTTTTACTTTGCATGGTTTACCGCTTATCGCATCACGCGGCTCTCACTTTTATTTCAAAAAATTACCCAGATTTTCCGCTAAGTAATTCAAAGTTAAATGAGAACTATGAAGTAACAGACTAATGATTAACCTAAATATGTTCTAGAGTATTGGGTTAAAAATTAGGATGTTACATCCCTCGGGAGGGGACACACGAGATGCACCAGGCTGGGGTCGCATGGACGGCCTTCTTGCTAACCTCGGCTGAACAACTGTTTCCTCACTACCCTCTCTTACATGTGTGGGAGTAGGAGCAGAGCTCTCAGAATATACATGAGTAGGAGTGTCCTCTGAAGGATCAATTTCAGAATATCTCATCTCGGGAACATACTCTGGAAATCCATGGACAGCAGATGAAGCGGGATAAGAACGTAACATCCTTTCATCAAGTAGACGTGCATGTTCGAAAACCATTTCATCGCCATAGGGAGAAGTAGGAGAAAATCGATAACTAGGGACAGGATGTGCAAATGGACGACCTATGTAAATAAAAACATGAACTGCGCACCTCCCTTCAAATTGATACGAGCGATGCACCAGATCATAGTGGAATTCCCAAGTAGGGGTATCAACGAACAGGACGAATGTCGCCATTTGAATCTGGAGACAATGACGGAAATAAAGAAAAGGGAGTGAGAATCTTGCTAAAGAATTCTCAGTAGGGTACCTCCTTCTCTGATGTCATCATCAAAGTCACCAGGAACCTCGGGATTATTCTAAAATAGTGAGCATGCAAAGATTCATTTTAAGTTCGGACAAATACTTAACCGAGGTTCGTCAATTTTTAATCATGCGTCTTATAATGCATCATAATCTTAACATGTCATATTTACAATGAACTTTTCCTTTATCATTACATCATATTCCTCATCATCATTATCAAAATAACATGCATAAAAGAACATCATATAATATTAGCTACACATGAACACAGTGCACATATTTCATTTCTTTAGTGCCTTAGGTGACTTAAAATCTTATCATCATCATTATTTTCCTTGGGCCACCCTATACTCCACCCTTTTGGGAGTAATTTAGGTTATGAGCTCATACTTTACTAGTCGTCACTAGTATATACTTATCCCTTCTGATAAGCTAAAGTCCCGACTCTACCCTTTTGAGAGAACAGGTTAGGGGGCTAAAATCACCTTTCCACCACCTATAGTCTGATGGTTCCAAAGGATCATTTTCTTATAAGTTTAAGTCACCATTAAATCTTTGCATGTTATATCACAATACAATTTATAAACATCATAGCATTTTCTCATTTATAGTCTTAAGCTAGAATAATATATATCAACTATAATCATGCATCTGGGAGATTCCCAGGAAAGAGAGGTGGGTCACAATAGACACACTTAAATACCAAGTCTTTCCTTAGCCAGAACCTTTCCAAATTACACTTTTACAATGATACACTTTCTTCTAGCAACCAAGGTAAATTTTACATAACAAAGAATATTTCATGCATAAGCATTCTCATTATTTCCAACAGCAACTATAACATGCAAGCCAGGAAATCATTCAATGATATCAAGTACTTAATAAGCATCCAATACTTACATAGAATTATCAATTATAGAACTAATTAGTTATGCACCTAAGGGATTTATTACCATCCTTACGATTATTTATAGGCCTTAAGAACACTATTAAATCAAATGGGGTAGCATAGGTAGTAAGTTGTTCCTAAGGTTTTACGGTATGCTAGAAGTTATGTTTTAAATCCTTTCTTGTTACCAGCTTTCCCTATGATGTTGAAATTAGTTACTAAACCAATTATGAATCATTCTCCCTTATTTAAACATAATAAAACCTGGTTCTTATCGTTGCTAAAGATTCTGGATAGAATGCATAAATTTCATTCCCTAGAGTTCTAGAAATCTTGTTTTTACGGTTTTCTAGTTGCTAAGTTCATTTTTAGTGTTCGGGATCATTCTTAGTCTAATTGATACCAAAGATTTCATGGCTAACTAATCCTAGAAAGAATTATAACATCCTAAAACAAATTTGGCATTGGCTAAACTTAAAGGGGTCAAAAACTAGGTAAATTCTAGCTCTTCGGTTGTTCTAAGGAGCTAGTTTTATCTCTAACATGCAGTGAATCATTCTCTTAACAATAAACCATAATTATCACAACTTCAAACATATCAAATCATTATCATACATTGATACTAAACTCAGATCAGTGGCCGAATCATGAACCTCATGCAATTACATAGAATCATATTTTAAGTGCATATAAAATACTAGTTCCCCGTAAAATCCTTGCAAAGTCTTAAAACTCATTTAGAAACTAGTTCTTTTGTCAAACTTGGGAGGATCTTCACAATTAAAATTTTCACTTAAGATAAAAGGAGTAAGTCTTGAGCTTTAGAGATTTAGGTGACATCTTAGAATTATAAACATGCTATGCAACCTTATTTTAATCTTATCTTTATAAGGTGATAGCTTTGAATTATAAACATGATATGCAATTCCATTTCTTTATCTTTAAGATTTAAGGTGATGACTTGAAAATTAAACATGATGCAAGAACTTGAAATATAATCATGATGCAAGAAACTGGAGTGGCGGTAATCCGCACAGGACCCGAGAGCGGGGAGAAGAGAATATTAAGAAACCTGAGCGGTAGTCCGTGACAGGACAGTGAAGGAGAAGAGAATTATTATTACATCTTTTAAGCTCCAATCTCAAGACTTTTTAAAGAATAAATTCTTTAACTCCAATAATCATATTTCTTTGCTTGTGATACATGGCCAAGTCTTTGACCTCTAGGATCTTTAGGTGACGGCATAAAATAAACATGCCATGTGTTGATTCTTTTAGCCATTATAAAATAAAGTGAGAGCATAAATTAAATATGAGATGCAACCTCTTTATTATCTTGAAAGATTAAGTGATGACTTGAAACATAAACATGAAATACAAGCTTGGAAAATACATCTTTCAAGTTCTAAACTAAAAATCTTTGTTTTAGCATCATAAAGCATTATTCTTTAAAGTTTTGCATCAAGTAAAATTTTCAAGCTTTAGAGGCCTAACTTGTGATGGATTTACAACCCACCCTCAAGGTCCTCATCATCAAGCCATCATCTTAGTTCCACCTAGGCCATATGGCCAAATTGGTTAAAGAAAAATGAAGAGGAAAATCGAAATGAAAAGCTAAGGTAAGTTCATAATTTCATCATTTTGAGCTAAAAACACAACTCCTCAAAGCATAGAAATAAATTTAGAAACTACTCCCTACCTAATCTGAGTTGAAGAAGAGGAAGAGAACTTAATTTCTTGAAGTGAAATGAAACAAAATCTCTTTGAAAAAATTGAAGAAAGAATTCAGCCAAAAAGGAGGAAGAAAGAAAGTTTTTAGTGCTCCTAAAAACTAGTTATGAACAAAGCATTCCAAGACCACTCAAGCAAGCCTATTTATAGAAGATTTTGAGGCTTCTAATTGGCCAAAATGAGGAGGTAGTTGGTGGAATTTTGCAGGAGAAATAAGAGAGGAAAAATCATTTTAGACAAAGTTGTATGAAATTAAGGAATTATGTCTCTTATGGTGACATTTTAGCATTTTGTTTTAGTGCAACTTTTGGTAATAATTCAGCTGCATAATGGCATCAATAATTTCATCCATTATAGCCCAAAGAAGTGAAATTTGTGTGTTCCATGCATTATTTAGGTGTAGGCAAGGTATTCATGTAATTTAGAGAATTTACGGTTAAGGGCTTAAGTGAATTAGTAAGTAATTTGGGTGTTTTTGAGCAATTTTGGGTTCTAATAAATCTAAATACATAATTTTGACTCTAGATTAATATTTAGAATTTAATAAGCTTTAATTTGAGCCTAATATTGCTTAGGTTTCAGATATCTGAATCAAAAATCCCAAATTCGCAAGCTGCTCAAAACAGGGGCAAAATCGTACTTTCACTTAAAAACTGCCCGAGGCCACCCGAGCTTAACCAATGGTTAATCATGGCTTAAAAAAAAATTTTAAAACATTTTAGTGAGGTTCGGGCTTAGTCGGCACGCACATCGGAGTTAAAACAGCCGCAGGGACGTTTTGGTCATTTCGCGCTTCGGAACTCAAAATTGAGATCCTTCTGCTCTATTAACACACATAACACAAACAATCCCTTATTATCATCAAAACATCCCCTTGAGAATAGGTGGGGCCCACGAGCCTCATTTTCTGAGTAAAATAACTTCAGGGGCATTTTGGTCATTTTATACGTACAGAAATTCGGGATTTGCGACTCTCGCATGAATCGCTCCTAACCTTTCTTCTAATGTTATATTCCTTTATTGAGGATTGTTTGGCCTCAAATCTTATGTAATAATTACCTATAGTAATTCGGTAATTTCTAATGACAGTAAAAATTACAGTAAAAATTGGGGCATTACATTACTCCCCTTCTTAAAAAGAATTTCGCCCCGGAAATTCGTTACCTGAGAACAACTCGGGGTATTGTTCTTTCATGTTCAATTCCAGCTCCCATGTAAGTTCTTCGGTTTCACCCTGTCCCCATGCTACTTTGACCAGGGGTACAGCCTTGTTCCTTAACTACTTAACTCCTCGGTCGACGATTCTCGTGGGTAGTAAGTTAAAGGTCAGGTTATCTCTTAATTGTACATGTTCTGGCTCTAATACATGACTCGAGTCAGATTGATACTTTCTTAACTGAGAGACATGGAAAACATCATGAAGGTTGGATAGACTCGGGGGTAGGGCTATACGGTAGGCTACAGGTCCTACTTTGGTAAGGATTTCAAACGGACCAAGAAATCTGGGGCTCAATTTCTTTACTTTTATTGCTCGGCCTATGCCTGTGGTGGGGGTGATCCTTAGGAACACGTGGTCCCCTTCTTGAAAATCTAGCGATTTTCGCCGTTTGTCCGCATAGTTTTTTTGTCAACTTTGAGTAGTAAGAATCTTATCCCTAATCTTCTTGATTTGTTCCGTTGTTTCCCTCACAATATTAGGTCCGAGTAAACTTTGCTCTCCGGGTTCATACCAACATAAGGGAGATTGACATTTCCATCCATAGAGGGCCTCATACGGTGCCATACCGATACTTGCATGATAACTGTTGTTATATGCAAATTCAATCAGTGGCAGATACTTATCCCAAATTCCCCTTTGATCTAAAGCACATGCCCTTAACATATCCTCCAAGGTTTGGATAGTTCTTTCAGATTGACCATCTATTTGGGGGTGATAGGCCGTGCTTAGACACAGCTTTGAACCAAACGCCTTTTGAAAGGCTCCCCAAAATCGTGACGTAAACAGCGGATCCCGGTCCGAGATTATCGTCGACGGCACCCCATGTAACCTCATTATCTCCTAAATATATAATTGTGCTAACCTATCCAAGGAATAAGTCACCTTAATAGGTAAAAAGTGGGCTGACTTTGTCAATCGATCCACGATTACCCATATGGTATCATAATTCATTTGGGTCATCGGTAATCCAGTCACAAAATCCATGGAGATACTATCCCACTTCCACTCAGGGATCGACAGAGGTTGCAGCATTCTAGAGGGTTTTTGGTGTTCAATCTTCACCTTTTGACACACCAAGCACTTACTCACCCATGTGCACACATCTTTCTTCATTCCAGGCCACCAGAACATCTTCTTCAAATCTTGATACATCTTGGTGGCACCAGGATGCAGGGTAAAATGGCTCTTATGGGCTTCCTCCAAAATATCTTTTCGGAGGTCACCACTAGCAAGTACACATATTCGACCTTTAAACCTCCATAAATCTTCCATTCCTTGGGTAAAACCTATCAACTTTCCTGCCTTCACTGCCCCTAAAGTCTCTTGAAACTCAGCATCATCCCCTTGAGCTTGAACAATCCTTTCTTTGAACTCACTTGTCACTCTAAGATGACAAGCTCTAACGCCCTTAGTGGTCAAAGTCATTCCTAGGTTTAAGTCCCTAAATTGCTCAATCAATTCAACCTCCTTCACCATCAAACGGGACACTTGTAAGGACTTTCTACTCAAAGCATCAGCTACAACATTAGCTTTACCAGGATGGTAGTTCAATCCAAAATCATAATCTTTCAAGAACTCCATCCATCACCTTTGCCTCATGTTTAGCTCTTTTTGATCAAAGAGATATTTCAAACTCTTGTGATCAGAAAACACCTCAAACTTAACTCCATATAAATGGTGTCTCCAAATCTTTAGAGCAAACACGACGGCAGCTAACTCAAGGTCATGGGTAGGGTAGTTTGCTTCATGTGGCTTGAGTTGTCTTGATGCATAGGCCACCACTTGCCTATCTAGCATCCATACACAACCTAAACCCTTTTTCGAAGCATTACAATACACCTCGAAAGGCACATTGGGGTCGGGTAACACTAAAACAAGGGTCGAGGTTAGCTTGTGTTTTAACTCTTGAAAGCTCTTTTCACACTCCGGGGTCCATGAAAAAGGGGTGTTCTTCCTAGTCAGCTTGGTCAAAGGTAGGGACATCTGGGAAAATCCCTTGATAAATCGACGGTAATAACCGGCTAAACCCAAAAAGCTCCTTACTTCAGTTACCATGGTTGGTCTTTCCCAGTTTACTACCGCTTCTACCTTACTAGGATCTACATCAATTCCTTTCTTAGATACTACATGCCCTAAAAATTTCACCTTATCCAACCAAAACTCACACTTGGAAAACTTGGCATATAGTTTCTTTTCCTTTAAGATCTCCAGTACTATGGTTAGGTGGCATTCATGCTCCTCATGGGTCTTAGAATATATGAGAATGCCATCTATAAAGACAACCACAAACTGATCCAAATAGGGTCGAAAGATCCTATTCATGTAATCCATAAAAATAGCTGGAGCATTGGTTAACCCAAAGGACATTACTGCAAACTCAAAATGGCCGTATCAAGTGCGAAAGGCCGTTTTAGGTATGTCTTCATCTCTCACTCTAATTTGATGGTAGCCTGACCTCAAATCTATCTTAGAAAACACTATCGCACCTTTTAGTTGGTCCATCAAATCATCGATCCTAGGCAGAGGATACTTGTTTTTCACCGTTACTTTATTCAACTGCCTATAATCTACACACATCCTTATACTCCCATTCTTTTTCTTTACAAACAACACAGGGCTCCCAAGGTGATGCACTAGGCCTAACAAACTTATTCTCCAATAAATCTTCCAATTGAGTTTTTAACTCGGTCAATTCTAATGGGAACATCCTGAGTGGGGCTATGGATATAGGTCCCGCACCTAAGCAACTCTATGGAAAACTCTATCTCTCTCTTGGGAAACTCGTATCTCATCTGAAAATACTTCGGGATAATTTCTTACTATTGGTATCTCATCGATACTTTGCTCAAAGTCTACATCACTAGCGACTAAGAAAATGTAACCTTTACTCTCACCCTTACCACAGTCCATTTCCACAGCAGTTATGTAAAGACTTATGGGTTTCTTAGGTTCAATAGGAACAGGAAGAAAAGTGATGGTTTTCTCATAACAGTTTAACAGTACACGGTTGGCCTCAAGCCAATCCATGCCAAGAATCACATCTAAACCTCGCATGGGTAAGCAAATAAGATCTAAAACAAAGGATCTATTATATATAATAAAACTACAATCTAAACAACATTTACAAGTCCTAACGGGTTTTCCAGTCGGGGTAGAAACAATAAGGTCAAAAGGAAGCTCAGTCATAGGTAAATTAAGGCTTTTAACACATGAATGGGAGATAAAAGAATGAGAAGCGCCAGAATCATATAGTACAATTAAGTCTTTACCATGCATATTACCCTTACCTTCCACGAGATTTCGTGACTTCATTGTTTCTTCAAAGATTAACGATAAATACCCTTCCTGGTATTGCGGCTTGGGATTGGGGTTGGCGGGTTCCTTTCCGTGCATTCTCGGGAGTAATGACCTGGTTTTCCACACCGATAGCACACGTTTGTTCCGGCTCGACATGGCATGCTCCCATGATTCTTGCCGTACTTGGGACATTCCATGGATGGCACAGGCCATGGAGGTACTGCTAGACCTCTTTGTGGTGCTTTCCCTTTATTGTTGTTATTGTTGTTGTTGCGATTGTTACTGGGGTTATTGTTGTAGCGGTTGTTATTATAGCGGTTGTTGTTGTTTGGCCTTCCTTGTTGAAAATTTCTTTGTGACCCTTGTGGTCTTGATTGAGGGGGAAATAGAGGTCGATTCTGCGTCTTGAATTGCTGACTTTGAGGTGTCAACTTTTTGGTAATATTATCTGACTTTGGGGTGCTTAGTTTTCTCTGACCTTCTTCAATAATCCGACATTTGTTAACTAGGGTAGAGAAATCCCTAATCTCCAAATGTGCAACTGCCACATTAAGTTCCCCCTTCAACCCTGACTCGTATTTAATGCATTTCCAGTACTTATCGGGATTTCCTTGGTACATTCTTGAGAACTTAATGAGTTCTTCAAATCTAGCAGTGTACTGGGCCACATTCATATTCCCCTAGACAAGTTGCATGAATTCAATGTCCTTGGCATTTCTAATTGACTCTGGAAAGTACTTTTCGTAAAAATGGACCTTGAATAGTTCCCAATCAATGTCCATGTCGGTCGTCTCCAGGAGTCTTCGAGCACCTGTCCACCAGAAACTGGCATCACCCTCAAGCATATAAGTAGCGAAAGTGACCTTTTGCTCCTCCGAGCATGGGACTACAACAAAGACCTTCTCAATATTCCGAATCCATTCATCTGCAATATTTGGATTCAGGGTCCCTTTGAAAACTGGTGGGTTTGTCTTACGAAACTCCCCGAAATGGGCATGTTCAGGAATCTCATGTCCTTGATTCATATTGGCTTGACGATCCTGATCCATTCGTTCCATCATCATTCTCATGGTCCTTGCTACGTTGTGGAGTGCTTCGGCTGTCTCGTTGTCTTGATTATTCTGTGTTGTGCTCCTAGTCTGTTGTCGACGTGCCATTGGTCCCTAAACACACAAAACAGCAACACTGAAATGATCAGGCCCAATATTCCATGCAAAGTGAGCAAGTTACCATGGCATTTTCAACATACAGTAGTCATGTATTTCTAATCCTCAAGCTCATCCTAATGATAAGCATCTACACATGACGTCACTAACGTATTATGCTTTAGAAGCATAGCCAGTCCAATCCTCAGGCTCCATGAGAATCAAACTGCTCTGATACCAAAATGTAACACCCTAGTAATTAACCAAATACACCTAGGTTGAATCTGATTAATGACTAGACTTTACTCCTTGCTTTGGTTCTTTCTTCATAATTTGAAAATACTTAGTGAAATTACGAGCCATTTTTTTTTAAAAAAAAACATAATTGAAAACGTGAGCCGAGTACAACGTGAACGAGTAAGCGGAGTATAATAAGACGTTTAAGAATATATCACATCATATCACTTTGGCTCCATCATATAACATCCATAAACACATTATAACATATATTTACATACAATAACCTCACTCAAAGGGTGGGTTATGATCATACATCATTGTCTTATGCAAACCCATAAAAGAAAATATACATAAGGAAATACATGCCCCTAAACTAGATAACTCCATAAGCCGGGAAGGTTATCCTAAAACTAGGGTGCATGAACACACATAAATCTACTAAGAACCTTCTATGGCCATCGTCCCGAAATGGGGAATAAATCCGATCCATCGATGAGCTCCTCGGGAGGGGACACACGAGATGCACCAGTCAGTCGCATGGACGGCCTTCTTGCTAACCTCTACTGAACAACTGCTTCCTCACTACCCTCTCTTACACGTGGGAGTAGGAGCAGAGCTCTCAGAATATACATGAGTAGGAGTGTCCTCTGAAGGATCAGTTTCAGAATATCTTGTCTCGGGAACATACTCTGGAAATCCATGGACAGCAGATGAAGCGGGATAAGAACGTAACATCCTTTCATCAAGTGGACGCGCATGTTCGAAAACCATTTCATCGCCATAGGGAGAAGTAGGAGAAATTTGATAACTAGGGACGGATGTGCAAATGGACGACCTATGTAAATAAAAACACGAATCACAAGACTTCCTTCAAAATGATACGAGCGATGCACCGGATCATAGTGGAATTCCCAAGTAGGGGTATCAACGAACAGGACGAATGTCGCCATTTGAATCTGGAGACAATGACGAAAATAAAGAAAAGGGAGTGAGAATCTTGCTAAAGAATTCTCAGTAGGGTACCTCCTTCTACAATGTCATCATCAAAGTCACCAGGAACCTCGGGATTATTCTAAAATAGTGAGCATGCAAAGATTCATTTTAAGTTCAGACAAATACTTAACCGAGGTTCATCAATTTTTAATCATGCGTCTTATAATGCATCATAATCTTAACATGTCATATTTACAATGAACTTTTCCTTTATCATTACATCATATTCCTCATCATCATTATCAAAATAACATGCATAAAAGAACGTCATATAACATTAGCTACACATGGACACAGTGCACATATTTCATTTCTTTAGTGCCTTAGGTGACTTAAAATCTTATCATCATCATTATTTTCTTTGGGCCACCCTATACTTCACCCTTTTGGGAGTAATTTAGGTTATGAGCTCATACTTTACTAGTCGTCACTAGTATATACTTATCCCTTTTCATACGCTAAAGTCCCGACTCTACCCTTTTGAGAGAACGGGTTAGGGGGCTAAAATCACCTTTTCACCACCTATAGTCTGATGGTTCCAAAGGATCATTTTCTTATAAGTTTAAGTCACCATTAAATCTTTGCATATTATATCACAATACAATTCATAAACATCATAGCATTTTCTCATTTATAGTCTTAAGCTAGAATAATATATATCAACTATAATCATGCATCTGGGAGATTCCCAGGAAAGAGAGGTGGGTCACAATGGACACGCTTAAATACCAAGTCTTTCCTTAGCCAGAACCTTTCCAAATTACACTTTTACAATGATACACTTTCTTCTAGCAACAAAGGTAAATTTTACATAATAAAGAATATTTCATGCATAAGCATTCTCATTATTTGCAACAAAGAACTATAACATGTAAGTCACGAAATCATTCAATGATATCAAGTACTTAATAAGCATCCAATACTTACATAGAATTATCAATTATAGAACTAATTAGTTATGCACCTAAGGGATTTATTACCATCCTTACGATTATTTATAGGCCTTAAGAACACTATTAAATCAAATGGGGTAGCATAGGTAGTAAGTTGTTCCTAAGGTTTTACGGTATGCTAGAAGTTATGTTTTAAATCCTTTCTTGTTACCAGCTTTCCCTATGATGCTGAAATTAGTTACTAAACCAATTATGAATCATTCTCCCTTATTTAAACATAATAAAACCTGGTTCTTATCGTTGCTAAAGATTCAGGATAGAATGCATAAATTTCATTCCCTAGAGTTCTAGAAATCTTGTTTTTACGGTTTTCTAGTTGCTAAGTTCATTTTTAGTGTTCGGGATCAATCCTAGTCTAATTGATACCAAAGTTTTCATGGCTAACTAATCCTAGACAGAATTATAACATACTAAAACAAATTGGCATTGGCTAAACTTAAAGGGGTCAAAAACTAGGTAAATTCTAGCTCTTCGGTTGTTCTAGGGAGCTAGTTTTATCTCTAACATGCAGTGAATCATTCTCTTAACAATAAACCATAATTATCACAACTTCAAACATATCAAATCATTATCATACATTGATACTAAACTCAGATAAGTGGCCGAATCATGAACCTCATGCAATTACATATAATCATATTCTAAGTGCATATAAAATACTAGTTCCTCGTAAAATCCTTACAAAGTCTTAAAACTCATTTAGAAACTAGTTCTTTTGTCAAACATGGGAGGATCTTCACAATTAAAATTCTCACTTAAGATAAAAGGAGTAAGTCTTGAGCTTTAGAGATTTAGGTGACATCTTAGAATTATAAACATGCTATGCAACCTTATTTTAATCTTATCTTTATAAGGTGATAGCTTGGAATTATAAACATGATATGCAATTCCATTTCTTTTTTTTAAAAATTTAAGGTGATGATTTGAAAACTAAACATGATGCAAGAACTTGAAATATAATCATGATGCAAGAAACTGGAGCGGCGGTAATCCGCACAGGACCAGTAGAGGGAGAAGAGAATATTAAGAAACCGGAGCGGCGGTAGTCCGTACAGAACCAGTGAAGGGAGAAGAGAATTATTATTACATCTTTTTAAGCTCCAATCTTAAGACTTTTTAAAGAATAAATTTTTTAACTGCAATAATCATATTTCTTTGCTTGTGATACATGGCCAAATCTTTGACCTCTAGGATCTTTAGGTGACGGCATAAAATAAACATGCCATGCGTTGATTCTTTTAGCCATTATAAAATAAAGTGAGAGCATAAATTAAATATGAGATGCAACCTCTTTATTATCTTGAAAGATTAAGTGATGACTTGAAACATAAACATGAAATACAAGCTTGGAAAATACATCTTTCAAGTTCTAAACTAAAAATCTTTGTTTTAGCATCATAAAGCATTATTCTTTAAAGTTTTGCATCAAGTGGAATTTTTAAGCTTTAGAGGCCTAACTTGTGATGGATTTACAACCCACCCTCAAGGTCCTCATCATCAAGCCATCATCTTAGTTCCACCTAGGCCATATGGCCAAATTGGTTAAAGAAAAATGAAGAGGAAAGCCAAAATGAAAAGCTAAGGTAAGTTCATAATTTCATCATTTTGAGCTAAAAACACAACTCCTCAAAGCATAGAAATAAATTTAGAAACTACTCCCTACCTAATCTGAGTTAAAGAAGAGGAAGAGAACTTGATTTCTTGAAGTGAAATGAAACAAAATCTCTTTGAAAAAATTGAAGAAAGAATTCAGCCAAAGAGGAGGAAGAAAGAAAGTTTTTAGTGCTCCTAAAAACTAGTTATGAACAAAGCATTCCAAGACCACTCAAGCAAGCCTATTTATAGAAGATTTTGAGGCTTCTAATTGGCCAAAATGAGGAGGTAGTTGGCGGAATTTTGCAGGAGAAATAAGGGAGGAAAAATCATTTTAGACAAAGTTGTATGAAATTAAGGAATTATGCCTCTTATGGTGACATTTTGGCATTTTGTTTTAGTGCAACTTTTAGTAATAATTCAGATGCATAATGGCATCAATAATTTCATCCATTACAGCCCAAAGAAGTGAAATTTGTGTGTTCCATGCATTATTTAGGTGTAGGCAAGGTATTCATGTAATTTAGAGAATTTATGGTTAAGGGCTTAAGTGAATTAGTAAGCAATTTGGGTGTTTTTGAGCAATTTTGGGTTCTAATCAATCTAAATACATAATTTTGACTCTAGATTAATATATAGAATTTAATAAGCTTTAATTGGAGCCTAATATTGCTTAGGTTTCGGTATACGAATCAAAAATCCCGAAATTCGTAAACTCGCCAAAAAGGGGCAAAATCGTACTTTCACTTAAAAACTGCCCGAGGCCACCCGAGCTTAACCAATGGTTAATCATGGCTTAAAAATAAATTTTAAAACATTTTAGTGAGGTTCGGGCTCAGTCGGCACGCACATCGGAGTTAAACGACCAGGGCGTTTTGGTCATTTTCAGATCTAACTCAAAATTGAGATCCTTCTGCTCTATTAACACACATAACACAAACAATCCCTTATTATCATCAAAAAATCCCCTTGAGAATAGATGGGGCCCACGATCCTCATTTTCTGAGTAAAATAACTTCAGGGGCATTTTGGTCATTTTATACGTACAGAAATTCGGGATTTGCGACTCTCGCATGAATCGCTCCTAACCTCTCTTCTAATGTTATATTCCTTTATTGAGGATTTTTTGGCCTCAAATCTTATGTAATAATTACCTATAGTAATTCGGTAATTTCTAATGACAGTAAAAATTACAGTAAAAATTGGGGCGTTACATCACGAATGGCAGAAACGGCTGGCTAGGTACGGTGAGTCCACTCCTAGCGAGGTTGTGCACGCTCGAAGACGAGATCGTCGCCAAAGGGGGAGGCAGGAGAGAATCGAAAACTAGAAACTGTGTGTGCAAAGGGGCAGTCCATGTACACAAAAGGCGAACGGCACAACAACCCATGAAGTGATATGACCGATGGGCGGCATCGTAGTACATCTCCCAAGTAGGCGTGTCAATGTAAATCACGAACGTCATCATCGTCCTCTGAAGACGCGATGGAAAGAAAAGATAGAGGGAGTGAGAATCTTAACAAAGAATCTCAGTCAAGTGTTCTCCTATCTTGGTGTCATCATCTACGTCCTTAAGGACCTCGGGTTTTCATTATAAAGTAGTGAGCATACATAAGGTTCAATTATTAAGTTCTAAAATACCATTAGCCGAGGCCCATATCTTTTAGCATGAATCTTAATGTTGTAAATGTAACATGCTAATCATAGATGCATATCAATATCATATACAAAACATCAGAGAATTCATAAAATAATGCATATGGTATAAAATCATGATCATCATTATTAGAGGTGACTTAGACTTCTTATTCTCTTTTCCTTGGGGGCCGCCCTATATTCTCACTAGTCATCACTAGTGTAATCTTATCCTTTTTGATAAGTTAGATTCTCGACTCATAGGGTACGGGAGAGAGGGCATTAGGATCACCTTTCATAACCTTTAATTCGGGGAGTCCAAAGGATCACTTCCTATTTGGATCACCTCTCATAACCTTTAATTCGGGGAGTTTAGAGGATCATTTCCATGTGTCTTATGTCACCTTTAATCTTAGAACGTCATTTAGATATGCAAACATGAACATGAAATCATGAAATATATATTCACAAGTATGTCATTAGCCAATAGTTTATAACAATAACATGCTCCTATCCAGTATGCCAAAATTTAAGGACTGGACGCAGCTAATGCACATTCTGTGCTCAATAGGATATGCACAATATAGTAGAGATCATCATTTAACATATACATGTCTTACTACTCAACAACACAAGAATTCATTCTCCAAAGAAATAAAATAAAATTAAGGAAAGAAGAATCAAATAATAATAATAACAATAATAAAAGCAAATTAAAATTTTAGGAAAAATTAATTTTGGCTTGATAGCTGTTAACTATGCTGACGTATCCCCTGGTGCAATGAAGAACTTAAAGCCACGTTGTTCTTAATAAAATATTCATTGGTTGATTGATTTTTTTTTTTTTTTGGTCTTTGAAAAGGAATTTAGAATATTAAACTGTTGGCCAAAAATATTAAGCATTAGCATTGCAGGATACATATAGACCTATACTAGTATTATAATTATAGACGAAATTAGCAGCATAACATTATAATCTTGTATAACACTTAGTGCAAAATAATAAAATAGTTAACACTTAACAATATATCGTTTAAAGAATTCTACACAAAACCTACTATTAAAACTGTCATACCACTATATATATATATATATAATCATATTAAGGATAATACCTTTCACCTATTTCATGGTGTGATAAATTCCAATGTCATGTCATGAGTTTAAAATAAAACGAAGCAGTAAAAGGGTTAATATATAGCATTAATATTTATTAATGATCAGATGCTATTTATTTTGAAAGTTCATTATAACCTTGCTAATTTTAAGATTTACACATGATTATATGGAATGATGTCAGATTAATATGCACAGCCTAAAACACATAAGTATATGCCTGGTGGAAGAATAGTATCTTAGAGCACAAATTAAATAAGCCGTTACGACTAAACTAACTCTACCATAAGAATTTACTGATTAATTGTAGTTTAAAAGAAACTAGCACACTAGTCTTGGTCGAAACATTGTACATATATAACTTAAAGAATGGTACTTAAATTGGCCTAAAAAAAATGAAATATAAATAAAATCACTGTTGGACTTTTAATGAGTATAGCTAACTAGCCTAAACCTTGTATTACCACAAAATAAATGGCAAATAAGAATAGAACTAGCAAGTTAAAATAAGGGATCCTCGTAGCTTGGGTTTAACATAGTCTTGAGCCAAAAATTCAAATATCTTTGTCTTTCTTGTTTTTTTTTATTTTTTGTTTACTTATTATTATTATTATTATTATTATTTTAAAACTCAGCTTCCAAAAGCTTAACCCAAATGCCCCTAATCTTAGAATCAAAAAAATGAAGTCCACGAATGATGACCTACAGTTATTAAAAAAAAGAAAACCCAAGATCATTCTTTTGGTTTAAGCCTCAAACCAAAATCTGCATTGAAATGAATTTTTGCCTTTATAAAACCAAATAAGCCCAAGATATTCGACCCAAGAATTTAACAGCAAGCACTCAATGTCAGCCCGAGAAATAAATGAAATAAATAAATAAAAGGGAGCATATTTCCCTAAGCTTCATTCACAAAATTTTAACCGAAGAGGTCCCTCATTTACACTAGCCCATTTAAAACAACACAAACTTTCTTCCTATCTCACTCCCTGAAAGACACACACCCATAAAAGAAAAAAAATTGTGATTTGAGGATGGGGGCAACAGGGGATGGGTTTCTATGGGTCACACACACACACACAATAAAATTCTCACTTTCTCTCACGCCACTTACACGGGCACACACACACTTGCACTTTTCTTTTTGTTTCAAAGAGTGGGAAAAGAACACAGAGAGATAAAGAGAGCAAGGGGGTGAGAGGGAAAGAGAAATAGAGAGCAAGAGAGCGGGAGTGAGGTCGCAAGGGGCTAGTGCGGGTGGCGACCATTGTGAAGGGGAGTAGGACCACACGATGGAAAAGATGACCAGCAAACTAGGGCAAAGCCGTGCGACTTGGGCTCCGCGGCGGCCCTGCATGCTCGACTCGATAGCTTAGCAGAGCTCAAGTTTCGTGGCCTTGGGGAGTAGGTGCATTCAAGGATAGGGGAGGAGGTGCACCAGATCTATGTTGCAGGCGGTGGCGTGATGGGGTGACTACGGCGATGAGATAGAGGCCGCGGTGAGGTCGCGGTTTTCTCCTCTTTTCTACTTTTGGGTTTTTTTCTTTCCCTTTTTCTTTGTTTTGAAAAGAAACTGAATATATTTTTTGTTGTGATTTTCGGTTGAAGATCTTGTTGTGTTTGATGAAATCAGTGTTGTTTTGTGTTTGATTCAGGTGTTTGTGTGGTGATGGAAGGGGGGAGGAGGAAGAGGCCGGCGAGGCAGTGGTGGAGATGTGGTGGCCATTTCAGAGGGGACACGGAGTTCAAGGCCGTGAAGGGTGGGACCATGTGGGTAGCGTGCATGGTAAAGGAAGGAAGAGATGGAGGCGGCGGCGCACCTTGGCAGCAGGTGGGGGTACTCGCAATGGTGTTCAAAATCGTCACCCCTCTTCTGTACTTTACACATTTTTATTTAATCACATATATATATTTTGGCATGTATATGGACTGTTTGGACTGTATTTGTTGCTTTAAACCGTAAATATTATATTGGAACTTTTGAGATTGATTTTTCTGATTTGGTCTATAATTTATGGGTTCTGCATGTTTGGTTTTTGGATGATGATTTGAGAATAGTTCTAAGGGTTATTTTTCTTCTGGCTATGGTTTGATATTTTAACTGTGGACTGGCAATAGAATCTATTTTAGTTTGTGTTTGTTCATGGTTCAGGGGACACTATATTTGATGGGGTGAGTAATAAATTCTGAATCAAGTTGGCTTCAAGAAGAAAGAAAAAAAAATAAATGAAACATCAGAAATATAGGATGAGTTGAATTTTTGATTGCTTACTTCTCCTTGTGTTTTGATCTCTAAATTGCTATGGTTTTGCTTTGGTATCTCTTAAGAGGTAGACAACTCTCTCCCTTTTCGTGATGATGGTAACAGAAATTGAAAGTGTAATGATGAGAGGGTGGAGGCTAAAGTTTCAAGTTTTTTTTTTCTTTGTGATAGATGATGAAGATGGATGTGAGGTTAGTTCTTCCTAAGGGGGCTCGTAGCCTCTTCAAATACTGACGCTCCCCTGCTCTGTTTTGATAATCGATTTTTCATCCCATGCTATTCATGGAATAGGGAAGAACCCATGCTAACTTGTCTCCCATGTTTCTGTAGTTGCTGAATATTCCCTTAGCTAAGCATAGAGCCCATCTCCATTGCAAGGAGTGCAGAGAATGGAGAGCATCTCTGTGCCGGCCACTTTCTTTATTTCTTTCTTTCCCTTTTTTTTGGATTAGAGAGAAAGGAATGGGCTGTAGACTTTTGTTTTTGGGTTATAAAAAGGAAAAGGAAAAAAAAAAAAGAAACCATGTAATATCTTAAAAGGGGATCAGAGATGGTTCATGCTCACAAGAATGAATAAAAGAGCGAACTAGCACATATTTTACCTGATCTTTTAGTAGAAAGAAAAAAATGCTTGTTAGAATATATGGGCAATTAATTCTTCCTACATAAGTAGTTAGTTTAGATTAGGTGATTTATGGATACCATATATTCAATTAATTATGTTAAACCATCATCAAAGATTCAAAATGACAATACTTATTTCAACAAAATTTAATTTCAAAGAAATCATCAATTTGAATCCATCATCCTCAACGGTTCAAGACCCTTAATTATACACAATAACAATCCTGTGTAGTATGAAAGTGTAGTATGAAAATCATCATACAAAAATTAGCTTGCTCATACTGATCCTACAATTTTTCCTCTATTTATTTCTTTATGTAAGTGAGCAGAATATTAGGATAAGCAAAATGCAACACCAGAAATTATAAAGCAGGTAATACGAAATATGAATAATACATACCGGTGAAACCATTAATGAAATTCTAAAACACACAAGTTGCATGATGTTATGTCTTGTGTATTGCATTATAGCAATCTTTTTATAATTTAACCTCAATTAATTATTCTAACTCAATATCAATAAGTAAAAATTAATTTATCTTTCAATCATCCAAAACATGTCCTCAAGGATATTTTAGTAATTTTGCACTAGCCTAAAAATTCAAGGTGTTACACACTGTAACTCTCCTTTATCACTCTCGCTTGGAGCATTTCAGCTACCAATCTTTCTATTTCTTCCTTCTGAAATTGGGGGTACTTGTAAGGCCGAACCGTGACTAATTATGCCCATGGCAGCAAGTGAATATGATGGTCAACAGTGCAATGTGGTGGCAATTGCATAGGTTCCTCAAACATTCTATTGAAATGATCAAGAACTTTCTGTAAGACTGTGGGGTAAGCTAGCTTTTCAGTGGTGAATTCTTGTTCCTCCACCACCTTGAGATAGAAAAAAGAAGAGACTACATCTGCTACAACCAATTTTTGTAGCCCTTTGCAATTAACTGCCTTTGGTTTTAGTAACCCTTCCCCTTAGAAAGTAATGAGAGCCCCATCATATAAAAATCCATTGTCAAAAAACTATAGTTAACTCGAATATGGCCTAGGCCCATCATCCATTGTACTCTAAGTAGTACATAAGCTCCTTGCAAGTCCAGCACATAGGCATCCGTCGTGAATAAATTTCCTTAGATGAGGAGGGGTAAGTTCTCACTCCTAGCTGAGCACTCAATCAAGTCGCCATTGCCCACCATCACTTCTAGTGATTGAACCTCCTCTACTGGAAGGGCCAGCTTATGAGCCACGGAAGCCTTAACAAAATTGTGGGTGCTTCCCCCATCCACTAGCAATATAAGAGGGTGGCCCTTATAGGTTCCTTGAAACTGAATGGTCGTTGGCTTGTATTGTCCAACCATGGCATTAAGCTAATTTCAGGAATTTCAGACAATTCTTTTTGTATAGGTGCCAACTTAATTGAGTCCGGTTCTTCTAAATTTGGTTCTATTTGCCCCTTAAGAATCTCTTCCATTTCTTCTTCTCTTAGCAATAACAGAAAGGATGGTTTACACTTGTGAGTTGGGGTGTATTTTTCATCATGGTAATAGCACAACCCTTTCTCCCTCCACTGTCAAATCTCAACAACTGTCTGATTCTTGAAATTAGACCCTGTGCTTGATTGATTGGTGTAACACCCTAGTAATTAACCAAATACACCTAGGTTGAATCTGATTAATGACTAGAGTTTACTCCTTGCTTTGGTTCTTTCTTCATAATTTGAAAATACTTAGTGAAATTACGAGCCATTTTTTAAAAAAAAAAAACATAAGTGAAAACATGAGCCGAGTACAACGTGAACGAGTAAGCGGAGTATAATAAGACGTTTAAGAATATATCACATCATATCACTTTGGCTCCATCATATAACATCCATAAGCACATTATAACATATATTTACATACAATAACCTCACTCAAAGGGTGGGTTATGATCATACATTATTGTCTTATGCAAACCCATAAAAGAAAATATACATAAGGAAATACATGCCCCTAAACTAGATAACTCCATAAGCCGAGACGGTTATCCTAAAACTAGGGTGCATGAACACACATAAATCTACTAAGAACCTTCTATGGCCACTGTCTTGGAAATAGGGGAATAAATCCGATCCACTGATGAGCTCCCTTGGGAGGGGACACAAGAGATGCACCAGGCTGGGGTCGCATGGACGGCCTTCTTGCTAACCTCGGCTGAACAACTGTTTCCTCACTACCCTCTCTTACACGTGTGGGAGTAGGAGCAGAGCTCTCAAAATATACATGAGTAGGAGTGTCCTCTGAAGGATCAGTTTCAGAATATCTCGTCTCGGGAACATACTCTGGAAATCCATGGACAGCAGATGAAGCGGGATAAGAACGTAATATCCTTTCATCAAGTGGACGCGCATGTTCGAAAACCATTTCATCGCCATAGGGAGAAGTAGGAGAAAATTGATAACTAGGGACAGGATGTGCAAATGGACGACCTATGTAAATAAAAACACGAACTGCACACCTCCCTTCAAAATGATACGAGCGATGCACCGGATCATAGTGGAATTCCCAAGTAGGGGTATCAACGAACAGGACGAATGTCGCCATTTGAATCTGGAGACAATGACGGAAATAAAGAAAATGGAGTGAGAATCTTGCTAAAGAATTCTCAGTAGGGTACCTCCTTCTACAGTATCATCATCAAAGTCCCCAGGAACCTCGGGTTATTCTAAAATAGTGAGCATGCAAAGATTCATTTTAAGTTCGGACAAATACTTAACCGAGGTTCGTCAATTTTTAATCATGCGTCTTATAATGCATCATAATCTTAACATGTCATATTTACAATGAACTTTTCCTTTATCATTACATCATATTCCTCATCATCATTATCAACATAACATGCATAGAAAAACGTCATATAGTATTAGCTACACATGGACACAGTGCACATATTTCATTTCTTTAGTGCCTTAGGTGACTTAAAATCTTATCATCATCATTATTTTCCTTGGGCCACCCTATACACCACCCTTTTGGGAGTAATTTAGGTTATGAGCACATACTTTACTAGTCGTCACTAGCATATACTTATCCCTTTTGATAAGCTAAATTCCCGACTCTACCCTTTTGAGAGAACGGGTTAGGGGGCTAAAATCACCTTTTCACCACCTATAGTCTGATGGTTCCAAAGGATCATTTTCTTATAAGTTTAAGTCACCATTAAATCTTTGCATGTTATATCACAATACAATTCATAAACATCATAGAATTTTCTCATTTATAGTCTTAAGCTAGAATAATATATATCAACTATAATCATACATCTGGGAGATTCCCAGAAAAGAGAGGTATTTCACAATGGACACGCTTAAATACCAAGTCTTTCCTTAGCCAGAACCTTTCCAAATTACACTTTTACAATGATACACTTTCTTCTAGCAACAAAGGTAAATTTTACATAATAAAGAATATTTCATGCATAAGCATTCTCATTATTTGCAACAGCAACTATAACATGCAAGCCAGGAAATCATTCAATGATATCAAGTACTTAATAAGCATCCAATACTTACATAGAATTATCAATTATAGAACTAATTAGTTATGCATCTAAGGGATTTATTACCATCCTTACGATTATTTATAGGCCTTAAGAACACTATTAAATCAAATGGGGTAGCATAGGTAGTAAGTTATTCCTAAGGTTTTACGGTATGCTAGAAGTTATGTTTTAAATCCTTTCTTGTTACCAGCTTTCCCTATGATGCTGAAATTAGTTACTAAACCAATTATGAATCATTCTCCCTTATTTAAACATAATAAAACCTAGTTCTTATCGTTGCTAAAGATTTTGGATAGAATGCATAAATTTCATTCCCTAGAGTTCTAGAAATCTTGTTTTTACGGTTTTCTAGTTGCTAAGTTCATTTTTAGTGTTTGGGATCAATCCTAGTCTAATTGATACCAAATTTTTCGTGGCTAACTAATCCTAGACAGAATTATAACATACTAAAACAGATTTGGCATTGGCTAAACTTAAAGGGGTCAAAAACTAGGTAAATTCTAGCTCTTCGGTTGTTCTAGGGAGCTAGTTTTATCTCTAACATGCAGTGAATCATTCTCTTAACAATAAACCATAATTATCACAACTTCAAACATATCAAATCATTACCATACATTGATACTAAACTCAGATCAGTGGCCGAATCATGAACCTCATGCAATTACATAGAATCATATTTTAAGTGCATATAAAATACTAGTTCCCCATAAAATCCTTGCAAAGTCTTAAAACTCATTTAGAAACTAGTTCTTTTGTCAAACTTGGGAGGATCTTCACAATTAAAATTCTTACTTAAGATAAAAGGAGTAAGTCTTGAGCTTTAGAGATTTAGGTAATATCTTAGAATTATAAACATGCTATGCAACCTTATTTTAATCTTATCTTTATAAGGTGATAGCTTGGAATTATAAACATGATATGCAATTCCATTTCTTTATCTTTAAGATTTAAGGTGATGACTTGAAAATTAAACATGATGCAAGAACTTGAAATATAAACATGATACAAGAAAGCTGAGCGGCGGTAATCCGCACAGACCAAGAGAGGAGAAGAGAATATTAAGAAACCTGAGCATGTAGTCCGCACAGACAGTGAAGGGAGAAGAGAATTATTATTATATCTTTTTAAACTCCAATCTCAAGACTTTTTAAAGAATAAATTCTTTAACTCCAATAATCATATTTCTTTGCTTGTGATACATGGCCAAGTCTTTGACCTCTAGGATCTTTAGGTGATGGCATAAAATAAACATGCCATGCGTTGATTCTTTTAGCCATTATAAAATAAAGTGAGAGCATAAATTAAATATGAGATGCAACCTCTTTATTATCTTGAAAGATTAAGTGATGACTTGAAACATAAACATGAAATACAAGCTTGGAAAATACATCTTTCAAGTTCTAAACTAAAAATCTTTGTTCTAGCATCATAAAGTATTATTCTTTAAAGTTTTGCATCAAGTGGAATTTTCAAGCTTTAGAGGCCTAACTTGTGATGGATTTACAACCCACCGTCAAGGCCCTCATCATCAAGCCATCATCTTAGTTCCACCTAGGCCATATGGCCGAATTGGTTAAAGAAAAATGAAGAGGAAAGCCGAAATGAAAAGCTAAGGTAAGTTCATAATTTCATCATTTTGAGCTAAAAAACACAACTCCTCAAAGCATAGAAATAAATTTAGAAACTACTCCCTACCTAATTTGAGTTGAAGAAGAGGAAGAGAACTTGATTTCTTGAAGTGAAATGAAAAAAAATCTCTTTGAAAAATTGAAGAAAGAATTCAGCCAAAGAGGAGGAAGAAAGAAAGTTTTTGGTGCTCCTAAAAACTAGTTATGAACAAAGCATTCCAAGACCACTCAAGCAAGCCTATTTATAGAAGATTTTGAGGCTTCTAATTGGCCAAAATGAGGAGGTATTTGGTGGAATTTTGCAGGAGAAATAAGGGAGGAAAAATCATTTTAGACAAAGTTGTATGAAATTAAGGAATTATGTCTCTTATGGTGACATTTTGGCATTTTGTTTTAGTGCAACTTTTGGCAATAATTCAGCTGCATAATGACATCAATAATTTCATCCATTACAGCCCAAAGAAGTGAAATTTGTGTGTTCCATGCATTATTTAGGTGTAGGCAAGGTATTCATGTAATTTAGAGAATTTACGGTTAAGGGCTTAAGTGAATTAGTAAGCAATTTGGGTGTTTTTGAGCAATTTTGGGTTCCAATCAATCTAAATACATAATTTTGACTCTAGATTAATATTTAGAATTTAATAAGCTTTAATTTGAGCCTAGTATTGCTTAGGATTAGATATCTGAATCAAAAATCCCGAAATTCGCAAAACTGCCCAAAAACAGGGGCAAAATCGTACTTTCACTTAAAAACTGCCCGAGGCCACCCGAGCTTAACCAATGGTTAATCATGGCTTCAAAAACAATTTTAAAACATTTTAGTGAGGTTCGGGCTCAGTCGGCACGCACATCGGAGTTAAAACAGCCGCATGGACGTTTTGGTCATTTCGCGCGTCGGAACTCAAAATTGAGATCCTTCTGCTCTATTAACACACATAACACAAACAATCCCTTATTATCATCAAAACATCCCCTTGAGAATAGGTGGGGCCCATGATCCTCATTTTCTGAGTAAAATAACTTCAGGGGCATTTTGGTCATTTTATACGTATAGAAATTCGAGATTTGCGACTCTCGCATGAATCGCTCCTAACCTCTCTTCTAATGTTATATTCCTTTATTGAGGATTGTTTGGCCTCAAATCTTATGTAATAATTACCTATAGTAATTCGGTAATTTCTAATGACAGTAAAAATTACAGTAAAAATTGGGGCATTACAATTGGTGTTGGTAGCAGCCCCATGTATTCCCCCTGACCTCAAGCTCATGATAAGAGGCTTGAAAGTATTGTCGTAGCTTCCTGTAGGGAGATATGTATGCCCTTTGTGGTCTTGGCAAGAGGGAAGTTATACCTTGGCTTCTGGTTCTGTTGAGTTGCAACATGTTTCTGCTCATGGAGTTTGGCCAAAGATACTGCAATTTCATAAGACTTGGGTTTGGTTAATATTAACTTACACTTCAAAGAATCATGTAATTCGGCCGTGAACAAGGAGATTAGCCACTCCTCACTTAACCCCATAACTTGGTTGGAAAGCTTCTCAAAGCAGGCATGATACTCTGCCACTGAAGCAGACTATTTCAGGTCCTTACGAGCAACCTTAGGATCAAAATAGAGGTTCTGATTGAACTTGGTGGCCAAAGCATCAAGGAAAGTTTCCCAGGTATAATTAATATTATTATTAATTCCCCATCTATACCAAGTATATGCATGCCCAGTTAAATGAAAAGAAATCATTCTAATTCTCATCTCCATTAGTACCGAATACCATTCAAAATATTCTCACCTTGAAAATCCATTCCTCTACCCCCTTAGCATCAAACAAGGGAATTTCAGCCTTCATACCTCTTGCCCATTATGCATTATTGATTTTGTGATTGAGAAGAATTCTGGTTGTCATCACTCTCTAAGTTCTGATTTGAATCTTGCAGGGGCTGCTTCAACTTAAGAACCTCAGTCATCATAGCTGTCAACTTTGGTACATCTTGCATCAAAGCCTCAATATCTTCAAAGTCCTTTGAACTTCATCCATTCTACCCTCAGTAGCCTTAAGCCTTCTGTTGATTTCAACATGCCTGTGTGGCAGTGCAACTATTTCCTTCTGATTTTCATGTCCCATCGCCTCGAGATCTGCTAGGTGAATTCCATCCGCCATTTTGGAGTCTCTAAACGATAACACCAAAATGATAGCTCAAAGAAAGGAAATAATATAGGAAAGAAGAATTCCTAAAAACCCCAAGGTATTGATTGAATTATATTTGTAAACTGAGAAAGAGTAATTGTAATTTGAGATAGAGTATTGGGACCAAAATCACACAAAAATGATAATAACAAGCAAATGCAGAAAAAAAATAGTAATCCCTTTCTTCGAGTCTGGGGAGAGAACTCCATAATTCCCACAAAATACCTCTCTGCCTTCTCTAATTGACTACTAGCTTCTTTTTACTCTTCCTCTTCCATTCTACCACACTATAGCATAATAAATTGCCAGCTCAGCATTCCCAATGTTTCCAACACATTGATGACTCTTCACTTCATAGAATCCTTTATCCAAATTGGGGCAGTCCTCTTCCTTTGCGGGTTTGGGCCTAATTCCACTTTGTTAGCTTCTGTAGTCATAGTTAGGTCTTCATGCTCTTCTATTGTCTCAATTGGGCTAGCATTTTCCATTCAGCCATTGAGTTCCCTTTTGAAGACATTGGACTTGTATCAGTCTGTCTCGGTTCACTCATTTTCTTCAGTGTTATGTTTTTTATTCATCTCCGAAGACGACACGCATATTGACTACCATTGTTTGAATTGACAAAATGGAAAAAAGAATTATTAACATTGTCCAAGATCTATATTGAAACATGCATTTGATCTGAAGTAAGAAGTAATTGTACATTTTGAAAATTAACATCTGAATGAAGAAAGAAAATATAAAAACAAATAAACTTGATCAAACAATAATCAAAAGCAATTACTCACAAGTAATCATAATTTCATGGAAAGAAAGTAAAACTTTTTTGGGAAACAAACAACAGAAGAAACAAAAATAGAAGGACTGAATACACATTTTCTCATACACCAAACAACAGAATGGAGAAAAAATATAAATTAATTAAAAACCTCAATTCAAATTGATTATGCACTAGATTTGTACATAAAGAAAGCAAAAAAGAAGAAACAAATAACGAAAAAGGAAAAAGAAAAAAACTCACAACTCGATCACACACTATAATTGTACTTTAGATCTGTATACTTTCTTAGAAAACAAACAGTAATGTAAAATGAAAAATGAAATAGCACAACACAATTCGATCACACAGTAAAATTGTACAAAAGGAGAGCAAAAAAGTACTAAATAAGATTAACAATAATTAATGCCCCACATTTTATCAGGAAAAAACAAAACAAAATAACGTAATCAAATAGTAACAGAAAGAAATGATTAAACAGTAAATGCAAATAGTAGAAGAAAGGAAAAGTTTCTCTTATAACAAACAACATATATATTTATACAAAAGGAAAAGAATGAATAATGTGTAATAGTATTAACAAAAGTAATCAAGTTCATAGCATAATGAAGAAAGAAAAAAAATAATAGAAACTATTCGAACATCATGGAATAATGGTACATTTTCTCAAGAAACAAACAATGAAATGAAGAAAAAAATTTGCAAGCATGAATAAAGGTATGTTTGGATCGGTGGAGCATCGTGGAGGGGAGTAAAATAGAAATGAGCAAAGTGGAGTGGACTGCTTGTAATCATTTCCTTGTTCACAAAATCTTCTTTCCATGTTCCTCATTGTTCCTACGTTCTCCCAAGGAAGAATAACTAGAAAGAAGTTATTCAAGTATTTCCCAAAGTTTGTCACTGTAAATCTTAAGGAAACTTGAGTGTAGGTTAGTTTGAGTGGCAAGCCAAACACATAACCTTTCTATCCTCGATCCAATAGTGATTGATGTGAGTTAGCTTGAAAAGACTAGTCAAAGACTACTTGCAACGCGAGAGTAAAGGTGTTTTACTAGTCATAGTTTAGCTTGGAGGAGCTGGTTAAAGACTACTTGATTTAGCTTAGAGAAGCTGGTCAAAGACTACTCGGTTCAGCTTGAAGAGGCTAATGAATAACTACTTAGTTTGTGACAATTGGGGTTGTCTACTGGTCACTGGAAATAGCTTGGAAAGACTACTGTAAAAATTATCTTTGTTCCTTCTTGGGTTGGAGAAAAGTTTAGTGAAACTCAATGATTGTTGAGAATAGGATGTAGATAGGTTGGCTGAACCAGTATAAAAACTCTTGAGCAATATCCTTCTTCTCATTCATCTCTTATTTTATTTCCATATCTATCTTATTATCAGTATTTGCTCTGGAAAACTTTCTTTCACTCCTTTTGTTACATATTCAGTTCAGAAAGTTCACTTTCTAAAGTCACTAACGCTATTTTCCGCTGTACTTCAAGTTCATAACTTGATAGTTTTTGATAAAGTTTTTCATAAGCCCATTAGGGAAAGAAAAGGCAAAACACGATTCAACCCCCCTTCTTGTGTATTTTTCTATCTACAGATTGTTGTTCGAACATTGCGAACAATTTATGGAATTGCACATCCAAACGTTCTTGAAAGTTAGCACTTTGTGTTTGAAAAGCAATGCGTTGTTCATGATCTTCTCCCACCTCTGCTTCTAGTCGTTGAAGACGCGAACCATCCACCATGATTGCGCACTTGTGATCTCAATGAAAGCACTAATTGTTAGGCTTGTTTGTTCTAGCCTGGGCTCCAGAAAGAAAGACGACACTCTCAGGGTTGTTTTATTGATACTAAAATTGAATGAATTTTTACAAGAGGGCTTATTCCTTTTATACTCTACTCCATGTAACTACTCATAACTGTCACTTATAAGAGTTTTACAACAATGCCCTTATTCTACGGAGAATGTCCACAAATGTAATCATCAAGCTTCTTCGGTGCCCTTCGAATTCGATGCCCGCGTCTTTCCTTCTCTTGACTTGTATCAAAATCCCTGAACGATAAGGAACTGCATATAAAATGAAAACACTAGAAAGAGGAACTGGGGCAAAATCATAAACAAAACATGAGCCTCGCATAACGTAAAAGGTCGTTAACGTAAAGCGTAAACATAAAAAGAATAACATAAACAGAATCATCAGATAGGCTCCATAGAAAGAACAATCATCAGCACATCATCATATAACATTAACTTCAAATATCAAGTCAAACAATATTAGTAGTATTAATGATATAGGAATATTCCACAATAATACCACATCAAATATATTGTGCCCACCTGTAAAGGTTGAGTGTAACATCCTCCCAAGTACAACGTCATCCTTAAGTCATGACATCATACTCGAGAGTTATTACTTATAAATTAGTGGATCTTTCTTAAATATCTATAGCCATTTTGATTGATTCGCGAGATAACTAGGTCATAATTCTACTGAAATATATACCAATGAAACTAAAATATTTATTTAATACAAAGTTCAGTACATAAAGAAAGCTCTTTTATGAGTTTTAACACACCTTTGTCCTTTAACATATTTACATACATATCCATTCCACTAAATCCAACATAATAAAAGCATTAAGTACTACACTATTGCACTTCCGAGTTCTTTTGCATAGCAGTCTCTCAATTTTTTGCATCAACCTGGAGACAACACAGGAACACAAAAACATAGGGGTAAGAATTATACAATTCTCAGTAGGGTAACTCCCCCAAATACACAATCATAATGTCATCGTCATCGCCTCAATCACTTCAATTTATTAAGAAAAAATGGTCATGCATTATATAATAACGGTTTATTTTTAAAGTTCCAAATCATACTTCCGAAGTGGGTTGCTTTTAACATTCAATCACTTAATATACATATACCATACTACTCAACATCATATACTACTAACTTTCCACTTAAATATATTGGTCTCAATATCGATACTAAATTCCTTCACTCAGCATATAAGAGAAAGGATTTCTTAGAAAATTTACTTCTTAAACTTTCCTTGGCCCTTGACTAATCTTGTCATGTCTAGGCGTTACGTACTGCCATCCCCAGCGTGGCAATAATGGGTAATAGACTATTTTTCAAGATTAAGTTCATTCCTATACATGATCATTGGATTTACTTTCTCCAATTCTCACACAGACCTATTCCTAGCCAGATTTACTTTCCCTGACTCAATTCAAGGGTAGTCAGGTTTACTTTCCCTGACAGATCGGATTTACTTTCTCCAGCCCAAGGATTATAAATCTTATGCTTTTCTTGGTAGTTAGGTTTACTTTCCCTGACAAACTGGATTTACTCTCTCTAGCCCAAGAAACATAATCTCATGCTTTTCTTCACATATAAGCAATTGTAATAAGCATTCATATCTATGTATGCCTAACCTTATCAATAAGCTCATATGCTCAATTATTCATATTCATATTCATGTACTCATACTAAAACAAGATGCCATTATTTCATCAATTCAAAACATCAATTCATTTTCAGCACAATGGCAGATTTCACATATTTGTAGCACAATTTATTTTGTATTTTGAACCATCAAATTCAATGCTATGAAAACTTTCAAAGACAATTCAATATATCCCCAAGGTTCTCTGAAAATTTTAGAGTAAAAAGAGTTCCATAAGTATAATAACAAAATGCCACAAATTTAGTGGTCAGAGCCACTTATACTCAGCTCAGAACCAGAATCTCATAATTTTTAACCCTAGAAAATGATTGAATCAATTCAGAATAAAAATCATGGGCATACTTCGAGATATTGTAAGCATCCTGTAAAAATTTCAAAGGATAATTCAATCATTTACTATGATAACAAAATATACAAAATCACAGCTTCAGTTCCCATAATCCAGGCAGCATAGTTACAATCTTGGTTCATGAATTTTTACACATAGAAAAAGTGCCCAGAATGGCTCCAAATTTTTACTAGCGACTCCTTAAATGTTAGGCACATTCCATAAAATTTTCAGCTGAACCCAAGATCTTTAAAAATGTCAGAAAATTCAACAAAGTTCCCTGCTTGCTTCAAATCGGGGTTTTCCAGCAACAATGTTCAGGAATCATGAATTTTTTTCAGGTAGTTAGAGTCTTTATGATGCTCCACGAAAATTCTCAGAGTTGTCTTAGGATGTTAGCTTCAAAATATAATTTTTATAGCTGATAAAAATATCCACAATTCACCCAGAAAATTCGTGACTGGTTGCTGCCTGGAACAGAATTGAAAATCCAGCATGTATGTTTTAATTTCTCTTTAGCAAAAATGATTTTTAACATCATCCAAACTCTCCACCAAATTAAACATATTAATATCTATCTATCATCAACTAATATATCCTGAAAATTCCAACCAATTCAATCAGAAACTATTAGAGCAAAAATATGAAAGCAAAAGAACAAGTAAAGCCCTACTTTTGGTGTCTTTTAGATCCTTGACTCCAAGGTGCTCCAAGGTTGATTCCTTCCACTTCAAAGCTCCTAAACTCATACCAAACCCTTCCTTAGGCAAAGGAGTATGAGATATCAAAGTGGAGAATTGAAATTTCAATCGGTTAGAATGGTAGATATTGATGTGTAGAACAAGTTTTATGAAGGAAACTCATGGATTCAACAAGTCTAGGCTTAGAAATTTGAGGTTAGAAACAAGGTTTCAAGGTTTTTGTGAAGAGAAAAATGGAGTTCTCTGCCTTCTCCTTGTTGGCCGAGACTAGAGGTAAGGAATTAATGAAATTAGGTGAGTTAAGTTTATCTTATAAGGTGATAAAATTATTATTCTAATATAAAGCCTAAGCTTTTAATAAAAAGAAAGTAATATGGATGGCTAAGATTGGATCTTGTTATTCAAGATTGAATCTTAGCCATTCCTTTAATTGAAATGGATAAGCATTCTCTTTTTGTAAAGGTCAAACTAGCTTTCGGTGTTAGAAATCGCATACCGAAATTTTTACCGAACGGGTAAAACAGTATACCCAGGAAATCAAACACTCAATATTTAATTCTAAGTATAAAATTTTCATTTCTAACTATTTCTAACCTTATTTCCATGTTTTCCCAATTTCGGGCACCTCCAGGTCCAGAATCTGGGGTTTCAGCTGTCCCGACCGGCCTGCGGGGCCCACAAAATACTATTCATATATTTTTTTTTACAAATACGTTGGACCGTCTTCATCATTATTGAAACTGTTGGATTTTTGAAATTATGACTAATAAAGCTTGAATTAATTTTTAAATAATTTTTTAGGGTGTTACATTGAGCATACAACAATTCAAAAACTACACATAACTATGATGTAAATAAGTTAAGACTATGTCCTCGCTTCCACTGTGCCACTCTGTTCTCGACCATCAAGCTACTTCCATGTCGGCACCTCGAGGCAATCTACGGACGTCATTGTCAATCTTGTTTGAAGACGAAGATAGAAAAGAAAGATAGGGGGAGTGAGAAACTTATACAAGAATCTCAGTAAGGCTTCCCTTTTCACACACGTGTCATCATCATCGTCTTCAGGAACCTCGGGTTTAATTATGAAAGTAGTGGACATAAATAAGATTCATTTGTTAAATTTTTAAATACCATTAGCCGAGGCCCGTATCTTTTAGCATGAATCTTAATGCATGAATGCAACAAGTATCTCATGTATGCATGGCAATACCTCAGTGCATGCGACACAAATCAACAACGTGTAAATTCAAAACACAAGGCAGGGCTAAGCATAAGATCAGGAGATAATCTATAAGACTAAAACAGTGGAAAATAGATGAATGCATGATAAGGCAATGTAATGAGTAAAACATCATATAACATGCATGGGCAGGCAGGAAAACCCATGATAATTTCACTCTTCATGAATGAATTCTCACATTTCTTTTTTATTGATTCCACCCTCTTACGTCATCACCAAAACCAACCAACATGCCAGCCCCGACGATTTTTATAATTACCACTAGAACCAATCGACCTAACCGATCACCTATGATGAGCTCAACCTAACTAACCGTCGCTAGATTTAATATGGGGTAATAAAGGGGGTAACACATTATTTCCTTCTTTGAAACACAATTATTGGTATCTAGTACACAGTTATTTGTCCGCTTTGGCAAGCTCGATGTCAATACCCTCACGGTTTTGTTTCTGGGGGTGCTCGGCTAAACCAGTGTCACCTATAATGCGTCTCAGTACTATGTCACATTTGTTCTTAGGCATGCTCGGCTAAACTAATGTCACCCAGAATGTATCTCATATCTTTTAAAAAAACTTTTTAAGTCCTCAAATTTGGTGAAAGTTCGACAGCACCATGGCTGTACACCGAATTTTCCCAAACTTGCTTTATGCCGCAAAACATATAGAGTATGTACATTCAATCATAATTCCATGTTCAAAATAAACCATCTAAGTCATATAAACATGTTCTTCATAACACATACATCTACACATCATCACTTTAACATTCTTGAAAGGTAGTCATACTCCTAACCAGTATGCTGGGATTAGGGACCGGACTCAACTAATACATATGCTATGCTCAAGGCAACTCGTAGTCAATGTACATTCCTTTGAAATAACAAACTTCATTATGTCACTTAACTCACCAAGTTTTATGCCTTTGACCCTTACGGGTCTTAAACTTGCAATCTAGCTAACCTATTATCCGTTTTTAACCTTTTATGAACCTATAGGTTCATGACTAATAATTTTCACTTATTTTTATGCTCATGAACAGTACCAAACAGCATCACACAGTTTGGACAAAAATATTAAACTTCAATTATAGGATTCTAGAAGTCACGTCTTTGACCTTTTCTAAGTTTTGTCTTTGCCTATGGTGCTATAATTAATTCCTAAACCAATTATGAGGGATTCCTACACATTTACACTAATTATAAATCACTTTAACTATGATTAATCATGCTGGAATAGAATCTGGAAATTTTAGTTTCTAAGTGTTCTAAAATTCTCATTTCTAATCCTTTCTAAATACTTATTCTTTCTAACATTCACAAATCAACTCTAGCATCAGTTAATCATAATTTACACACATTCTAACATGTTAAAACAGCATCATACAGTGGTCATAAATCCAAGGCAGTGGCCAAAACATATATCTCACATAATCACATAAAATCTCATTTCAAGTGCATATAAGTTACTAGTTTCTCTTGGAATCAATTTAGAACTTCTAAAAGTCTTGAAAGCTAATTTTATTTTCTCAAGGGTACTAAAAAAGTCCATAGAGCAATAGCTAATTTAAAACATTCTTGAAAGAGGTTTAATCCATGAAATCATGTTTGTAGTTTTCTTTAAACTCTTACTACCTAAGAAAAATCTTAGGACATAGATTATTGGCCTTTGTGACTAAATGAAACTTATACCAAGCTCATCATCATCACATGGCTGAGATTATGCATTCACAAGAATGCCTTTACATCCAAACTTTATTTTGAGATAAAAGGGCAAGTCTTTGAGCTTGCTAGACAAGAAATATAAATATGAAATGCAAGTTCATTTTTTAACTTGGAGCTTTAGGTGATAACTTGGAAATAAACATGATATGCAAGTCCAATTCTTTATTTTAGTGTTCTAGGCCCCTTAGAGTATTCACTCTAAATCAACAATCAACTTTAAGGTTAAAATAGGTAGGCTTCGAGATTAATTATTAGGTAATGACAAGGAAATATAAACATGAATGCAAAGCTTGAATATAAATATGTCATGCAAGGACTTGAAATATAAATATGAATGCAAGTTCATTTTATGTCTTACTAGAGCTCATTCAAGACTTTAAAGGGATATAAACCTCAACCCCAAACATATCTTAGCAAGATAAAGCAAGCTTTAGAGTTCTAAGGTTTCAAATAAAATCTTATGGTGTGAATTTCATCATCAAGCTCAAGGAAGTGGATTTGAGAGAATAAATCAAGCCATTAACCTTCCATATTCTTTAAAATAAAAACCCCACACTTGAAGAAAAGGAAACATGGTCAAAGCTAAGGAGGAAAAAAGAGAAATCTTTGGGACTCTAGAGGCCATAACTTAGTGATATACTAACACCATCATCATGTGCTCTCATCCTTGAGTTATTTTTCCTCCAAAACAAACATCAAAAACTAAATCCTTTGCAAGGAAAGAAAAAGAGAAACTGAAAGCATTCTTGGTCCAAGAACCAAGTTCCAAGCTTTAGAGGTTACACAAGTGATGACTCTCATGATCATTATCTTGAAATCCTCATCATCAAGCCAACATTTTCAAGTTCTAAAGGCTCCAAGGCCGAAAAACAAAGAAGGAGAGAGAAAAGTTCAAAAAGCCAAGAGAAACCAACAAAACTTGTCTTTAAACAAACATCAAAGGATTAAAGAAATTTAGAACAACATTCCCTACCTAGGTATATTTTCTTGGAGATGAAAGGACTCGATCTTGAGAAAAGGATGAAAGGAAAATCTTCCTTAAAGCTTAACAGAGTTTTTGAACAAAGGAGAAAAAGAAAGGAAGAAGGTTGTGTTTCCTTGAGTTTGATCTTTGGTAAGGCTAAGTGTATGGTTGAGAGGTGGTGATATGAGATTGAAGTGTGGTGGTTCTTTGAGAGCAAGAAGAAGAAGATGAAAAGAACTCTTGAACTTTGAGAGAAAAAGAAAGAACTTGAAGTTGCTCTTCAAAACTCAAAGCTTAGCAAATGATCTAAAGGTGTTCATTTGCATGTGTATTTATAGAAAACAAAACCAAGGGTGTATGAATGGAGGAGGGGGCCAAAACCTCATGTTCCATGAAGTGAGAGAATTGGTTTCATGGAGGCATGGTGAGATATGGTGTAGGTATGGCTAGGTATGGGTTTAGGCATGGTTAAAGGGACGTGTAATTTTCCACATGTGAAAGTGTGGTGGGAGGTATGGGTGACCATCATGGAGGCATGGGCATGAGGAGATATTTTTCTTTCTTTTGTATTATGAATTGAGTTTAGAGGAAAACATGATTATGAATTGTTAATGGAGTGTTTGGACTAGTAAGTGATTAACTTACTCAAGACATAATTAAAGAGTTGTCTTGCTCATTTAGTGAACTCAAACTTCATTAAGTAGGAATCCAATGCCAACATGTTTCCTTGATTCAGAGAATTGGAGAGAAAAAATACTATTTCTAGATTCCTTTATAAAAGAATCAAAACTAGAAAAGAGTTTTGAGTTTCTCTAATATATTCTAATTAACATCAATTAATTATTTTGACTCTAAATTAGTAATTGGAATTTACTAATCTTTAATTAGAGCCTAATATTGCTTAGGTTTTGCTAATCATATCATTAGGCCCAAAATGCACTATGTAGGGGCAAAATCGTAATTTTTCTCAAAAACTGCTCGAGACCTCCGGGACTTAAACAAACCTTAAATAACTCTTAAAAATGACATTCCAAACTTCCGAGTGAAGTTCGGGCCCAAATCGGCAATTAATTCTGTGTTAATTAGCCGCGGGGTTATTTTGGTCATTTTGCACATTGCAACTCAAAATGAGATTCTTTTGTTTTATTAGCATACATAACACACATAACTCCCATTTAATATCAACACATCCACTTGAGGTTTGCCTGGACCGCTTTCCTCGATTCCTGGGTAAAAATGACCTCATGGGTATTTTGGTCATTTGAACGCAGGGAAAAAATTGGGGCGTTACATCGGGTATCTTCAGGTCCCAATTCTATAGTTTCGGTCATCCCGATAGGCCCATGAGGCTTGCAAGGTTACTATTCACCCTAGCCCAATTTTTTTTTCATCATGTCCGTTGGGCCATCCTCACCGCTAGTAAAACTATGAGATTTTTGAAATTATGACTAATAAAACTCAAATTAATTTTTAAATAATTTTTAAGGTGTTACACTTTATTTATTGGAAGTTCTGATTTACAATATTTTCTTTGAAAACTTATCTTTCATTGATTACAATATCTCTTACAACTTGATATGTTTTATTTGATTTCCTGAATCCAGTGTTTTCCTTTGTTTCCTTATTGTATAAAATGTGTTGCAAGGTTCCTAGCTTTATGTCCAATCTAGTTTTTTTGTGGCTGCTATTTTTGTTTTTGACATTTAAATAGTATGAACAAGATGAGATGCCATCATTTAGAATTATTGTGAAAAGATTCAGTTCACTGTATCTAACCCATCATCATTCTTTCTAAAGATCTCTACTAGCCATTTAAGGAAGATGAACTTGAACAAAGCACTAAGGTTTGCATAATATTTCTAGCAGATCACTGAGGTTCTTTATCTTTTATTTCTTTTAGCTTAGGAGGTGTGATTAACTTATGCTTTTCCTAGTTTTTGCTCTGTCAATAAAAATTTTCTATCACAAAAGGATATGGGTATTGGTGCTCAATCAATTGAAATGGAGTATATGTTTATGAACATACTATGCATACTACATGGGTATTGGTGCTCAATTAATTGATCTTTGCCTATTATGTACCTTTGCAATCTTAAATATAAAAAAAAGGAGGTGTTGGTTATGTTTATGTTCCTTTTGCAAGTGTTCTTCTTATGTTGGTGTTCTTTGTATAGCTATTTGTCTTGATAGTCCTCTCAGTTGGGGGATTAGTTCTATTCAATGATTATCAAAAGAAAAAGAATCTTTATAGGGTGGACAAGATCATGTCCATAATAGAGTTTGATAAACAAAGGTTGATAATTTTTGTAGTTTTAATCTTTATAGCTTATTTGTCATATTATCATTTTGTAGTTATCACTATTTAATAAATTAAGCTTGACCATGTTTTAATTTTTGCTGGGCATATGTTGTACATTGAGCTTAATATATAGGATGGAATAGTAGTGATCCTTGTTAGGGGTCTTGGAATGATAAACTTTAAGAGTATAGATTGGAAGATGTTAAAAGTGTTGCTTTTATTAACAAAATTGGCAATGGATATGTCTTGCCTATAACTAAAGAAAAGGCAATGCTTATAGAGAGTTCCATAAGATAAGAGAAAAGGCAACATTTATAGAGAATTGGGTATAAAAAGAGTAAAGGCAACGCTTTCTGTGAGTTGCCTATAATAAGAGAAAACACAACACTTATAACATGTCATTTCAAATCTAACAAAAGGCAACATTTTTTACAGTAAAGGCAACACTGTTAAAGAAAAGGTTACCCCAGTATAGCCAACACCTTATAAAACGTTGCCTTTTGTGGAAAAGTGTTGCCCTTGATCAAAGGCAATGTTGTCTGTATGGTTAGGCAACGTGGTTTTGAGTGTTGCCATAGACAAAAAAGTTTTCTAGAACCAATGTGCATTTGAGGTGTCAAGCGTCTTCTCGGTCAATGTCAGGACAAGTAACTTCAACAGAAGTTCCCTTAATAGCTGAACATTGTGTTTGAATGGTTTTGTCATCAACAGAATGAAGCAAAATTACGAAGTGATTGGAAAGGTAAGGTAAGGTAGGGTGATGAACAAACTTTTTTCTTTGCTTGTTTGAATGATTATTAAAGGAACAAAAAGTAAATCCACCAAAGAAAAAAAATTAAAAAACCTGGGGAGTGAAGGTAATGATTTATCAATTAATTTACCAACTGCAAGTGAGCTGAAACTAACATGTCCATATATTATAATTATAGAGGATATTGAGACTAATTTATTTTTTTGGGATCAAACTTCCCATAAATGATATTGTCATTGGCTAATTTAGAATTTATTCTATTAATAGCCAAAATAACATCTTGAAACAGTTTAATTTAAACACATGATACTTTTATCCAATCAAATCCCTATATATAATTACTTTATGAGAGTCAAGCTTATTTTTTGTCAGATTTGATATGATAAGTTGAATGTATAAAATATTTGATATTATCAAAATACATTTACGTTGTATTTTTTGTTTTAAGATACAGCCAAAGTGAATAGCTTTCAAAAATTATTGCTTGGATATTTGTGATGCAACTGCATTGTAGGGACAGGAAGGGCCAGAGGGCAAGAAAACACGTCGATGCACCAGGATCGCAAATTTTGTTACCTGCCAAAACTTATGTTGACCCTTCTTTTTCTTTCGTTTCGGCATTTTGTTTTGAATCAGTAAAATTCGGACGCGGGGAAAGCAGGGTAAGTAAATGACAACGTCTAAAGATTCCTTTTAATAGGATCCACTCTCCTTTTTCCTTGCCTTGGTTTTTCATACATTAAACCATTGGTTGTTTTTAGTATATTGTACCTGGTCCAACTTGTTCACTTTAACGTTAATATAGACACATCAAATTCGATTGTTTGTTAGGTGACGAGAGTTGCTTCAGTCGACGTTTGTCCATCATCTTGTCCCTTTGTTGATTTTTTAGGCTTGGTCTGCAACAACAAGGTGTGTTTCAATGGACAAGATTCTGGGTCTACTCAAACTTCGTGTTAAAAAAGGCATTAATCTCGCTATTCGTGATGCCCGTTCCAGCGACCCCTATGTTGTTGTCAACATTGGTGCACAGGTAAGATATTTGGAAAAGTTGTAGGAATAAAATTATTTTAATAATTATGTTTTTATATAACAATTTTCGTAATACAGTCCGTTTGGATCTTGTCGTGAGAATTAATGTTAAACCGGAGATTTTAGGAAAACGTACTTTCTTAGCATTTACCCTTTATTTCTTGTAGTTTTCTTTTCTTATATTTTGTGATTGTGATAGGTTTAGTTAGATTTCATTAATTATGGCTATGATCCTTTCTTTTTAACATGTGGGAATGGATCGAGTTTTTTTCTCGGATTATTGTTTCTTTCTACATTCCTTTTTTTTTTTTTGTGAATGCATACTCATGTTTCCAGGATTTTTACACACAGTCAGTTTAAAACTTTTAAGGTAGTATATGTAAATGTCTAATATTTTTATTTTTATTCACTTTATATTAAATACCTTCCTATATTTTTAGTTTGATAATGAACCATTAAGTTCTTAAAATAATTTAACAGAGGTGTTAACTTTCAAATAACTAGAGATGGCATGTTGAGATAACACAAAATGTATCATTGTAAGTTACCATTGTGGTTGTGATTTCCACAGGCTAATTTCAATGTCACAATAATAATCAGAGACAACAACAATGTAAATTTTTTTTCATAATGTTATTTAATTAGGTAATGTCAAATAAGTAAATATGATTAATTTTTATTATTTAAGCTCTAATATTTCATAGGGGTTATTAGAGAAATTCTTTGGTGCTTTCAAGAATACGAGAATGCACTTGTTTTGATCCATTTAATAATAACACATCAACTATTGCATTAAATATGAAGAGAACATCGGAGGCAGTGATATTTATTAAATAAAATAAAATAAATATATTTTCTTCTTCTTAGAGCACTTGAGTATTTGCAGGGTTATTATTGAGACACACAATGTTAACTCATATATATAGCTGGAAACCTGCCCTGTGGTTATGTTTAAAAGAAAGCCCACCTATTTAAATCTATAATTTTGCTTCTCTTTTTTATTTTTATTTTTTTTTTTGTTTTTTTTTTTGGGGGGGGGGGGAGGATACATGCTTATCATCTAAAGATTACTGGCAGCACTTTCTGATTCTTCAAAATAACTGGTCTGAAGCTTAATTTGAGTTTGATATGCAGAGGCTGAAAACTCGAGTTGTGAAAAACAATATTAATCCTGTGTGGAATGAAGAATTGACCCTTCCTATCAGGGACGCCAAGGCACCCATACATCTGGTATGTACTGAAGCAAACTAATTCTGATCATCGGTAGTGCTTTAAACAATTGATTTTTGTCAATATTATTGGTATCGTTATACCACCATAGCATAGTGCTTACTTGTTAACGGCTTTGCATTTTGTCTTTCTCTACAGACAGTTTATGACAAAGACACTTTCTCGGTTGATGACGAAATGGGTGATGCTGACATAGACATAAAACCATATGTTCAGTGTGTGCAGATGGGGCTGGACAGGCTCCCAAATGGCTGTGCAGTCAAGAGGATTCAACCAAGTAGGACTAACTGCCTTGCTGAAGAGAGCAGCTGCATTTGGCACAATGGAGCTATAATCCAAGAAATGATTTTAAGATTGAGAAATGTGGAGTGTGGCGAGGTAGTTGTGGAAATTCAGTGGGTAGATATTCCAGGTTGCAAGGGCTTATCAGAGGTAGAATTTTAAGCATGCCTCTATGCATTCCTTTTGAGTATATAAAATATGGAAATGTACTATCGTGTTACTTTTTTTTTTTTTTTACTATAAGAGTACGCGTAATCCTAAACTGAGATTACGTTGTAGTCGTTCTTGCTGAAACATTTAATTATCGGCACAGCAGTTCTGTTTGGAATGATAATTGGGCCAAAATATCACAAATAGCTTTATAATCATTCACAAGCAGTTAAGAAATTCGAGGGCATGAGAGAGAACTGAGCTGCTCCAAAACACAGGTTAATCAGACTGCTCTACACCACTACAGTCTGGGTTGTACGTAATTTCCTTTTTTTGTTTTTTGGGCTTTAACTTCAAATGCACTTCATTAGTCAACGAGAATGAACAAAGAACAAGATTAATCACCTCCGGTCCACTGTCACACACAAGATTCCTTTCTGGTTATAGCTCTTAATTAGCTCCGAAACCCTTAAGAAAACTCAAGTGTCACATGTTTTGAGTGATAACATATTCAATTTTGAGAAATTTTTTTAAAAAGGACTAATATTTCTCTTGAGTTTCATAAAGAAATTAACAGGTCTTATCATGTTAGCATACACGGTTATTAAAATGAAAATATTTTCACATGATATGTGCAAACATGTTTAATCTCATTTGAAGAGATTGAGATTTAATGAAAATGAAAAATATATCATGGAATGAACGAATATATGCTGAATGTATTGAAGAAAGCTCTTAAGAACAAGAAACCAAGGCTCAGATCTTCACAAAGTGGTACGTGACTTCAAAAAGTACAATTCAAGTGAAGATTTCAATTCAACTCTAAAGCAACTATATACTACAACTGTCAAGCATCATGATCACTATCGTATCATAATCAACAAACTCTAATTGAAGAATAAGAGATCAAAGAGATATCAAGAAACTATTATTGCACTTCAGAAGGCACATTTCACAGTGAAACGGTGCACTTTACAAGAAAATGAAGGAATTTTGAAATTCAAATATAAAGTCAAACCCAATCAATGACTGGCATGACATTTTTTCTATCAACTTGGTCAACTACCTCAGTTTCTAGAAGGAAAAGTTCAGAAACCTTGTTCAGAAAATAAAAATTACGTAGTTTTTGAATGTGGCATCAAAAACCTCTATTTCACAATGGCTTCCGCAACTGCTTTGACAACGCCAAGCTACTCTTCTAGACTACATTTCCAACACTGCAAAAAATTATGGGAATTATGGCAGTGAAATTAGGGCGGTTCCTTAAAACCGCCACAATTGTGTAAATTACGATGGCTTTATTGATCGCCATAATTTTCGTAAAATAAATAGCGGTAAATGAAGGCGGTTCTTTAAAACTGCCATAATGTACAGTAAATTATGGTGATTGGGGTAAATTATGATGGTTAATAACCGCCTTTATTTACCACTAGTATTTTTATGTATTTTTTTTGACTATTTTTTAATAAAATAGAGAAAAAAAGAGCATTCCCCGACTTCAAACTTTTAGTTAGTTACAAATATATACCTTAACTTCTAAATCTTTTAATTAGATGCTTAAGTTACACTAATCCTTAACATTAGTCATTTTATTTAATTTTGGATTTAGCTAGATATGTGACGTAGTAAAATATCTAATGATACATGACACAATTTCTTTTAATTTTTAAATATTTTATCTATTTATATTATGTCATATTTGTAAAAATACATATCAATAAAAAAATATTAACTAAAATTTTTCCATTCACTGCATAGAAAATGAGAATATGAAGCTCAAATTAAACGTTAACTCTTTCAAAAGGATGTGTTATCTCTTAAGTTTGCAATTTTACAATAAAAAATAATGAACTATGATAAATAGAGCATATTTGTGCTTTTTTTATTTTAATTGAATTTGGAACTTGTTTTGTTACTATAATTGTAGTTGTATTCCCTTGAAAATGAAAACAAAGTGAAATAATATATAAATCTTGAGCAAATTTTTCATCAGTATATATACACACACACACATTTTATAAATCGTTTCTTCATTTTGGATCTAACTCAAATTTTATCATACTTAGGTATACAAGAACTTTCAAAATTTAAAAAATGACTAATTTTGAAGAATGTGTTAGTTAAAGGATTTATTTAAAAATTTAAATATAATAAAAAGAAGAAAAAGAAAAAAAATATTTTTTTTTAAAATTTATTAGTCTAAGAAAAGAGAATTCTTTTAGAATCAAATCTGAGATAAAAATGAGATATCAAAAGCCTAAGTCTATGTTCAAGACAAGAAGCAGGAAAAAAAAACAACATCCCACCAAAATTATAATATTTGATTAAAATTTTAAATATATTTGGGTCAAAATATAAGTATCATCGCCAAAAATTCCTCTCCTAGCACTACATTACATCGCCTTCTTCCAATCCCTAGTCACCTACATCCATCATGTAATACCCCGAATTTCATTTTATCTTGCTTGTGTGTTGACTGTGGTTGGTTGAGTCTAATTAAGAATCTATTTTCCTTAATTAATTAAATAATAAATAATTAATTACTTCTAATTAGTTTTAGCCTCTTAATCATTTAAATAGTTATCTAAACTAAATGGCACTACTCTAAATGTGTTTTCCAACTAAAATTTCTTTTCCTACTAAAATTTTATCAACTCTATCAAAAACAAATGAAAAACTAATTTTACACATCTACTTCCATCAAATCCCTAAATCCCTAGATTTTACTCATCCTTGACCTTCTAAACTGAAATCACTCCCCAACCCCAGCCTAGCACTTTCTCTTTTCCCCCTTTGCGCAGATTGACGGAAACCCACCATCATGCTCATGTTCTCTCTCTCTTTCCTGCTCGGGCAGATGGAACCCCAGCCTTATTTCCTCAAACACAAACCAAATCTTGTTCCTTTTCCCTCTCTAACGCAGCCGGTCATTCTAGATTGCTGTTTCGCCATTTGTTCATCACCGCCGCCTCATTGCCGTCACCGTCACAGTGAGACCTATCACCGTTGCAGCCTCATTCACGTCAGCAACTTGTCATAGTGAGACCATTGCTCACGACTCAGCCACGCTGCGTGAAAGTCTGCCTCTGCCACCGCATGAAAGTCTACCTCGGCCATGTCGTGGATAGCTTCCTCTAGTTCCTTCAAACCCTACAGGTAAACCAAAGATTTGATTTCGCTTTCTTTCTCTTTCTTCTCACAGGTTCCTCATAGAGGATTCGGTCAACAATCAATGATGTTAATCGCCGATTAAATGTTATGGTTTTTTAATTTGTGAATTTTGTGATTGGTTATGAAGCTTATCAGAGTCATGGTTTTGGATTCTCTCTTTTTTATTTTCACTGCATGTCTTTGTGAAATGAAAAATAGAGTTGTTTGTTGTACTCGGAGCTGTTTTAGCTATATTGTAACTTGTTCTTTGCTCAATTTGGATTTTAAATTGTAATGCTTGATTCAAATCTTTTACATTTCTTAGCTGTATAATGAAATTGCTTTGTGTATATGGTAGTTCCTTATCTTTCCCTGTTAAATTTAGTGATATACGTAGCTTTGCTTTTGAATGGACTCATGTATTATTTGCAAAGTTTAGGGTTTCATTATCAAGTACCTTACTATCCCCCAATGTTGGTTGTGTTTTTCTTTCTCAAATGCTTACTTCACAGTTTCCATCTTAATTTATGTTTCTAGTTGCTTTGGCATTCTTTGACTTATTTTGGATGCTGTCTTGGCTGAGCTTTTTTGCAAAATTTTTTTCCTTATTTCCCTTTTTTTATCCTTTAATTATTTTTGTTTGAATCTTAAGGCTCACTACATAGATTTTTATGTTTTTCCCAGCTGATCAAGCCACTTGGGCATTGCTTTGAATACTTTTGGTGTTTGAAGAGCTCATTCATCTTCCAACATGAAATAATGCAAGCAAAGATTGTCTTTTTATTTGTTTGCTCATATAATTTGGGAATAGAAAAGTTTTAATCTGACTAAAATTTAAATGCTCTGGCATATTGAATATTGTGTATTATAATGAGAAAAATTGAGGAATCTATTGCTCTAGGGTAGTTTGTTTGTCCTAGATGCTACCATGAAAGTTTTAGAGTGATGATTATACCATGTTAGGAACTAACTCTATTCAAGGCTTACTCTGTTATGCAGATGGTTTTATGCATTAATGTTTTTCAAAGTCGAAAAAAATTGATGATTTCTTTTTTCTCCCTTCAATCTCCAATGTTTATAAAATTGAATAGTGCATTTGACTGAAGCTATAGTTTATAGTCGATATTGGGCGTTGGTAGTCCCATTTCCTAGAAATCTCGTTTATATTGTCTCCATGGATAAATGCATTCATATATGGTCCATGAAGGAGGGCAAAATTGATGAATGAGGCATTATCTATTGTCTTTCTCAAATGGACTATGAAAAGGTTGCTGAAAGTTATAGGTTGGTCTTCTCATTACTTTACATTGTATTGTTGAGTTGAAGATTTGATCTGGTGAATTGGCTGTGATTTTTTTGTTTGTTCTTGCTTTAGTTTCCTTTTTTCCCTTATCTCACTTTTTATTGTTTGTATTTTGCATGATGATATGGGTATCAGGTAAACCAGGAGTCGACACTTGTTATTTTCCTGAGCATGGAGCCCACTCTTATTGAGCTTATTGAATATTTATATAAATGATGAATAAATCTAGTAACTAACATCCTGTTACTTGCAAATACATTATCCAGTTATGTTCTTTGTTTAGGAAAAGAAATAAATGATATGTTTTCTAGTAATAGAATTAGCATTGCCTGAGAATAAGAAGAATTAGATATATATAGTTGCGTGGACATCAAATATTGGTAGGTTAAGTTTTTACCAAATTGAAGAGTTATATTAACTATGTAGCATAATTGGCTTCAAGATGCTAGATTATTGTCTTTGCCTTGAAATTGAAGCTGGTTTATTAAACTATTTTGTAGGATTATTGGAATTTTTTTAAAAATTGGTGCTGCAATTAGGGTGGTTTAAAATTGTTGTAATAAATAATTTTTATAAAATATTTTGTAGAAAATTGTGACAGTTTCAAATCACCATAATTACTATTGTTTTTTTAAAAAAATCACAAATTGCGGCAGTTTCAAACCGCCGTAATTCATTTTTAAAAAATATTTCGCTGCAAATTGCGGCGGTTTGAAACAACCTTAATTTACCATAACTGTGGTAGTTAAATTGGGTGATGTTGCGATTTGAAACTGCCATAATTCACCAAAAAATTATGACCGTTAAATAAGATGATTACGGTGGTTTTTTAGTAATAATCATAATTTACCGAATGATATTGGTAATTATGGCGGTTCTTTGAACCACTGTTACTAGAGAAAAAGGGACGGTTTTAACAGCCACAATTTACAGAAAAAACCGCCATAATTAACTTATTTTTTTGTAGTGTAAGACACCAAAAAAAGATCATGTGTCACTTGGAAAACAGATCAAGGGCAACGATCATACATGTAACGCCCTGATTTTTCTGTCTGAGAAAAAATGACCAAAATGTCCCTGAGGTCATTTTCCACCCGGAATTCGAGGATAGTCGAGTTGGTGGTCCTCAAAGAGTCAACTCAATGTTTGAAGGGGATTAGATGGTTTTTGAATGATTTCGGAAACAAAAATCTCATTTTCTGAGGTTTGGGGTCAAAATGATTAAAATACCCCTATAATATTTTTACGTGGATATAAGTGCCGTTTAAGCCTGGAACTTTCCCAGAAGGTTTGAGATGATGTTTTCATGTGTTTAAAAGTATTTGTTTAAATCCCGGTAGTCCCGGGCAGTTTTTGTGCAAAATTATGACTTTGCCTCTATAATAGTATTTTTAAGCTTAATGATGTGATTAAGCTAACCTAAGCAATATTAGGCTCTAATTGAAGATTAATTAATTTTCATAATTAATCTAGAGTCAAAACAATTTATTGAAGCTAATTAGAGCCTAAGATTGCTTAGATTAAACTTAAATCTCTTTTTTAAAAACTCAAGATTTCAAGTCATGGAATCTTGAATAGTGTTTGAATAGTATTTCTCACTCCAATTTCCCTAAATCAAGAAATTGTGTTGGCATTGGATTCCAAGTTAATGAGGTTTGACTTCATTAATTTAGAAAGGTCACCTCCTAATTTAGTCTTACAAGCCCTTAATTGACCAATACTTCGTCTAAACACTTACTTACAAACTCCTAATCTTAAGCCTAATCCAAGATACACCTAAACATATCATTAAACCACAATTAATGAGACATTTTCCTCCCCCTTGAATGCTCCAAGAATGGCGCCACCTTACCATACCTTGAACCATGCCTTTGAATGACCATTTGAAGAAGATATTTTCCTTCCTTTCCTTCCTCAAAATTTCAGCCACCCCTCCATTCACTTGTTCATGTTTCAATTTTCTATAAATACATGTCTTGGAAGAACATGACGCCATTTGCTCACTTGCTTTCAAGTTAGTTTCAAAGAGTTGTCTTGGTTTCTTTCTTTTCTTTCAAAGAACTCAAGAGTTCTTTCTTCCTCTCATCTTCTTCATCATTTCCACCACCACACAACCACCTTTAAATCTTTCTTAAAACACTTAGCCATATCATTCTCAAGATCAAACTCAAGAAACACAACTTCCTTTCTTTTTCTTCTATCTTGGCCGAAACTTTCTTCAAGCTCAAGGGAAGATTTTTCTTTCATTCTCCTCTCAAGACTAAGCCTTGTTCATCCTCCAAGAGACATGCCTTTGATAGGGATTTTGTTATTTAATTTTTGGCCTTTTAAAGCTTTGATAAAAAATGAGTTTTGCTAGGTTCTCTTGACTTTTGGGACTTCTTTTTTTTCTCTTTGATTTCGGCCTTGGAGCCTTTCTTTTAAAGAAAATGATGCTTGATGATGAGGGTTCATGATGTAGATCATGAGAATCTTCACTTGTGAAACCTCTAGAGCTTGGAACTTGGTTCTTGGACCAAGCATGTTTCGGTTTTTCCTTTTCTTTTCATGCTTTAGTTTCGGTTTCCTTTTCTTTTTCCTTGGTCCTAGTTTTGATTTTAAAGGCTTATGTTAGTTGGAAAACGACTCAAGGATGAGAGTACATGATGTTGGTGGTGGTATATCATCAAGAACATGGTCTCTAGAGTTTTAAAATTTTATCTTTCTCTCCCTCATGGTTTCGGCCCTTTTTCCCTTTTTTATGGTTTTGTTTTCTTTGGAATTCATTTCCTTGAGCTTGATGACGATGTTCAAACCATAAGGTCTTTTTGATATCCTTGGTACAAAGAACTCTAAAGCTCACTTTGTCTTGTTAAGATATGTGTTGGATTGAGGTTTATATTCCTTTAAAAATCTTGTATGAGTTATACTAAAGAATATAAAATGAACTTGCATTCATATTTACATTTCTCGCCTAGCATCTTTACTTTTCATGCCATCACCTAAAGGTTAAAGATTAAAACAAGAGTTAGCATTTCCATATCACCTAATAATTAATCTCGAAACTCGCCTATTTCGACCTTAAAGTCGATTGTTGTGGAGCCTAGAGTACTAAAATAAAGAATTAGACTTGTATTCATGTTTACAGTTCCATGCCTAGCATATTTATTTTTCAAGTCATCACTTAAATGTAAAGATAAGAATAAAGTTGCATCTCATATTTACTTTGAGCCCTCACTTTACTTTTTTAATGAAGAATAAAATGAAGTGTGTAACATCCTAATTTTTAATCTAATACTCCTAGAACGTATTTAGGTTAAATATTAGTCTATTACCCTTTTAGTCCCATTCTTTAAAACCTTTCATTAAAATACTTAGCGGAAAATACGAATAAATTTTTTTTTTGAAACTTGAAAGCAAAACGCGAATCGCGCGCTAACCTAACGTTCGTCATAACCATAACGTGCAAGAAAAGTAATCACACCATTCATAATTATGAAACATAATATTATACTTAACAATCATAATATCATTACATCTTCATAGATACATAATTTACTAGCATCATTGTAACTTCATTTACATCAAAACATGCACATATATATGGTGTGTTAGTTATCCATCTATGAGGATGGATAAATATCAATCCTAAAAGCTAAACTATCTGTGCTTCTGCAGCGACCCTCTGCTCCATTTGCTGGTGTGACCCTTAAGCACGAGTCTTAGAAGAAGTCACGAACCTCATTGTAATCCTTGTCTAGAGATGACACGGAAGAAAAGAGAGTGATGAGAAACTCATTCAAGATTCTCAGTAGGGACTCCCGACTTTAACATAAGTGTCATCATCGTCATCCCCAGCCACCTCGGTTTTAATTATGAAAAAGGTGTACATGCATGAGGATTGGTTTTAGGCTTTTCAAATCTATTTATCCGAAGTGGGTGTCTTTTAGTATGAGTCTTAATGTCATGAATGCAACAGATATTTGATGAATGCATGACAATACCATATGCACTTTAACATGAAAATCATAATATTTAGGCACATCATAAGGAAACATAAATCATATACGTGGCATAAAAAGGCACAGTACTTTTCATGTGACATCTTTCTTATAGGTCAAACTCTTTAGTTCTTTTCTTAAAGACCACCCTCTTAACGTATCCACCAAAAATCCAACCAACATGCCAGCCCCGACGATAATCTGGTCACCAAACTACATCTCACCTATCGCCTAAGAATGATCTTAATCCTAACTAGTCGTCACTAGATTTAACATGAGGTAATAGAGGGGGTATACATAACTTTCTTAGATCATCTATCTTAGGATCATTTCCTCCTTTGAAATGCTCTACTAGTATCTAGTACACAGCAAATTGTCCACTTTGGCAAGCTCAATATCAATACCCTCACGGATTTGTTTCCTCCCCACCATAGCGGGAAGAATGTGTCTCAGTGTTATGTCACATCTGTTCTAGGGGTGCTCAGCCGAACCAGAGTCACCTAGAACCTTTCCTGGGGTTGCTCGGCCAAACCGGTGTCACCCAGGAGTTTTCGCAAACTTTTTTCAAATCCTCAAGTTTGATAGGAAATTTGGCAGCGTAATGTCATACACTAGATTTCTTTCAAACTCGCTTTATGCCACGAAACATATAGAGCATGCATAGCCATTCAACATCACCATAAGACATCAAGTCATATAGTCAAACTCATCATAGTGTATACGTCATCATGTTATTGCTTTAACATTCTTAAAAGATAGTATGCTCCTAACTAGTTTGCCAGAATCAAGGACTGGGCTCAGCTAATACATATGCCATGCTCAAGTCATTCTCATAATTAAACATACATCTTCTTGAAGTTATGAAGTTTGTTATGTCTTGGGACCTATGGTGTCTTATGCTTTGACCCTTACGGGTCTTAATCTTGAAAACCAATTATGCTAACATCCGTTTTTATTCTTTTATACACCTATAGGTTCAACACTAATAATCCTTACTCATTTATATGATCGTAAACAAATCTGGATAGTATCATAAGGATGTGGGCTGAATTAATATCATATACTTACGGGGTTCTAGAATCTACGTCTTAGACTCTTTCTAAGTTCCGTCTTCGCCTAAAGCGCTATAAATTAAATCTAAACCAATTATGAGGGATTCCTACATATTTGCACTAATTATGGATCACTGTTGTTACGATTAATCATGCTGTAACAGAATCAGAAAATTATATTTCTAAGTGTTCTAGAATTGCACTTTTATGGTTTTCTAGTTACTAGTTTCTCTATAGATGCTAAAAATCAATCCTACATCAAATGTTACCAAGTTTTTCATATTTAAACAATCCTAATCTGATTATCATCCCACTAAAACATTTTGGTCAGTGTCTAAAAATAAATGGGTCAAAACCACGCTAAAACTTGACTTTACGATTTTTCTATAAGACTAGTTTCTTTCCTAACAAGCATGGAAAGGTTCTTACCTTAACACATATAATTTTTACACATTCTTAGCATATCAATATAACATCATACAACACCAAACACACCATGGCAGAACCGAACTCATATACATACATATCATGCATAAAATTTCATTTTCAACAAGCATAAGTTACTAGTTTCTCTTTGTTTCACTCTAGGACTTCTAAAACTCTTTGGAAACCAACTTATTTTACTAAAATCATTATAAACTAAACAAGGGCAGCAACCATTTGGGTTGGCCCAAGATTGGAATTTAAAACGTAAAATCATACTTGATATATTCTTTGAGTTCTCCTATGCTTAATAAAATTCCAAGACATAGATTATGGGCACTTGTGACTAGATGAAACTCACACCAAGCTCATCATCATCAAATGGCCGAATTGTGCATTCAAGGGAATGCTTCCATAACCAAACTTTATCTTAAGATAAAAGGGCAAGTCTTCGAGCTCTAGGATCTTTAAGTGATGATAAAAGTAAACGTGCTATGCATTCCATTTTATTCTTTATTGTAAAGTAAAGTGAGAGTTTCAAAGTAAATATGCAAGACTTGGAAATAAGTATGCAAGATTTGAAAATAAATATGCAAGTTCAATTCTTTATTTTAGTGCTATAGGCCCAGCAACAATCGACTATAAGGCCAAAATAGAAAGGCTTTGAGATTAATTAAGTGATATGCAAGCTCTCATTTTAAATCTTTAAGTTCTTAAGTGATGACTTGAAAGGAAAACATGCTAGACAAGAAACTTAAATATGAAATGCACTTCGTTCCTTATCTTTAACTTTAAGTGATAGCTTGGGAGGTAAATATGAATGCAAAGCTCAAAAGTAACTATGCAAATGCAAAAGCTTAAAGATAAACATGAGTGCAAGTTCATTTTATTTCTTATTAGAGCTCATCCAAGACTTTAGAGGAACTTAAACCTCAACCCAAATTTATCATAACGAGCTAAAGTGAACCTCAAGTTTCTTAGAACACAAGGCATCCTTTCTTGAAGCAAAGTCATAAATAACATTTTTATTAAAACTCAACCTCTAGAGTTCTCATTGTGATGAACACATAGTTATCATCTAGAAACTCTCATCATCAAGCTATCATGTGTATTAATAACAAATATGGCTAAAAATTTGAAGAAAAGAAAAGAAAAGGGGCCGAAACTTTGAGCAAGAAAAAGAATCATTTTGACACTCTAGAGACCATGATCTTGATGATACATTAACACCAACATCATGTGACCTCATCATTGAGTTCATACACTCATTTTAGAACAACATCAAGGTTGAGTTTTTCAGGATAAAAGAAAAGAAACTAAAAACACCTTTTCCTCAAGAACTAAGATCAAGCTTTAGGAGTTGCTCAAGTGATGAATATCATTATGCAGTCCCCATCATCAAGCTCTCATTTCCAAGTACACCAAAGGCCCTTGGCCGAAAATGAAATAGGTGGAGGAGAAGAAGTTCTAAAAGATTCAAGAGAAACCATCAAGTTAATGACTAAATAAGAACTTTTAATGAAAGAAACATTTAAAATAAAATCCCTACCAAAGGTATGTCTCTTGGAGGATGAACAAGGCTTGGTCTTGAGAAGAGAATGAAAGAAAAATCCTCCCTAAAGCTTGATGGAGCTTTGGCCAAGAAGAAAGGAAAAGGAAAGGAAATTGTGTTTCTTGAGCTTGATCTTGAGAATGATATGGCTAAGTGTTTTAAGGAAGATTTAATGGTGGTTGTGTGGTAGTGGAAAGGATGAAGAAGATGAGAGGAAGAAAGAACTCTTTAGTTCTTTGAAAGAAAAGAAAGAAACCAAGATAACTCTTGAAACTCAAAGCTAGCAAATGAACTAAAGGTTCTCACAAGTTCATTTACATGTGTATTTATAGAAAAACAAAACCAAGGGTGCAAGGAGGGAGTGGTGGCCGAATTTTGAGGAAGGAAAGGAAGGAAAATATCTTCTTCAAATGGTTATTCAAAGGCATGGTTTAAGGTATGGTGAGGTATGGCGAGATATGGCTAGGTATGGCCTAAGGTATGGTTCTAGGCATGGTGCAAGGCATGGTGTGCTATGGGTGGCCATGAGGGAGGTATGGATGGCCATGCCTTTCCAGAAGAACTTGGGGAACAAGTTGTTCCTTAATTGTGGGTTAGGATATGTGTTTAGGTGTAGCTTTGATTAGGTTTAAGATTAGGAATTTGTGAGAAAATGTTTAGGTGACTAAGGATGTAATTAGAGACTTGTAAGACTGGATTTAGGAGGTGGTCTTACTAAATTAATGGAGTCAAACTCCATTAACTAGGAATTTAATGTCAACACAATTTCTTAATTTAGGGAGATTGGAGGGAGAAAATACTATTCAAGATTCCAAAACTAGGAATCTTGAATTTTAAAAAGAGATTTAGGTTTAATCTAAGCAATTTTAGGTTCTAATTAATTTTAATAACTTATTTTGACTCTAGATTAATTATGGAAATTAATTAATCTTTGATTAGAGCCTAATATTGCTTAGGTTTGCTTAATTACATCTTTAAGCTCAACGGCACTATGCCAGGGGTAAAATTGTAATTTTGCACAAAAACTGCTCGGGACCACTGGGACTTAAACAAATACTTTTAAACACATGAAAACATTGTTTTAAACCTTTGGGGAAAGTTTCGGGCTCGAACGGCACCTTTACCCGCGTAAAAATGCTATAAGGGTATTTTGGTCATTTTGACCCGAAACTGTAGAAAACAAGATTTTGTTTTCAAAATCACTCAAGGACCATTTAATCCCCTTCAAACATTGAGTTGACCCTTTGAGACTGCCGGGCCGGCTATCCTCGAATTCCAGGCAGAAAATGACCTCAGGGGCATTTTGGCCATTTTTCTCTCAGACAGAAAATCAGTGCGTTACAAAGTGCATATCATGTTTATGCTTTTACTATCACTCAAAGATTCTAGAGCTAAAAGACTTGTCCATTTATCTCAAGCAAAGGTTGGACATGGGAGCATTCTCTTGAATGCAAAATTCGGCCATGTGATGATGATGATGAGTTTGGCGTGAAGTTTCATCTAATCACAAGTGGCCATAATCTATGTCTTAGGATTTTTTTAAGCATAGGTGAACGCAAAGAATGTTTCGAGCTTGACTTTGTTTTAAATTCCAACCATGAATGATTTTAAATAGCTACTGGTCTTATTCATTTTATGATGCTTTTAGTGAAATAAATTAGTTTCCAAAGAATTTTAGAAGTCCTAAAATGGTCCTAAGAGAAACTAGTGATTTATGTGTATTGAAAATGAAATTTCATGCTTAATATGATGATGAATGAATTCGGTTCTGTCCTGATGATTTGCTCACTGTTTGATGATGGTTTTATTACGTTACAATGAGTGGAATCATATATATTTGATGATAGAATTGATTTGAGGAAGCTAGGAAAAACTAGTAACTAGAAAAGATGAAAAATGAGAATTCTTCTATAACACTTGGAACATAGAAAATTCTGTTTCTGTCCAGCGACCTTCTAAGGCAACAATCATGGTTTATAATTAGTATATGTGTGTAGGAATCCCTTATAATTGATTTAGGAATTAATTATAAAACCTTAAGAAAGACTAGGAAACTCGAAAGGGTCAAAAATAAGGAAGTCGGAGCACCTAGAAAATTGAAAATATGGATTCTGTTTTAGTATGACTAAAGGCTGTAGATATGTGTTTTAATTAGTTTGAATAGGTGGGAATCATTCAAAAATGGTTAAGATATTAATTTTAGCATTATAGAAAAAGCCGGTAATGAGAAAGGGCGTAAAACGTTACTTCTAGAACACCATAACTCATTGAATTTCATTTTCTGCCTATGCTGTCCAGCCATGAATAATTATGTTATTGTGATTAATGAAAAGTGGTAATGATGATAACTAATCCCTTGGATGCATAAGAGAATAATTTGAAAGTTAGAATTACCCGATTTAGGGGTTTGGCTGTTTAAGGGAATGAATATGCGTCCATGATATGAGATGATGAACTCATGTGATGTTAGATGATTCATATGATGTTATTGTCTAGCATGTTTATGGTTTGATATACTCATGGAAGTTATGAAATGATTTTATTCGATATGTTATGAATACAATTGAAGTATTTGGGATGCATATATTAAAATAATATAAAAGTATGTGACATAGTACTGAGATGCATTCCTCCTGCTCCGGTGGGGAGGAAGCAAATCCATGAGGGTATTGACATTGAGCTTGCCAAAGTGAACAATTCACTGTGTATTAGATACCAGTAGAGCGTTTCAAAGAAGGAAATGATCCTGAGATAGGTGATCCATGAAGAAATGATGTATTACTCCCTCTATTACCCCATATTAAATCTAGTGACCACTAGTTAGGATTGAGCTCATTCCTAGGCGATAGGTGAGATATAGTTTGGTGACCAGATTATCACCGGGACCGGTGAGTCGGATTTTTGGTGAATATGCTAAGAGGGTGGTCTTTGAGAAAAGAACTTAAAAGTTTGACTTATGACAAAGATGTCACCTGAAAAGTACTGTGCCTTTTTACTCCATTTATATGATTTATGTTTCTTTATGTTGTGCTCAAGTACTATGATTTTCATGTTAATGTGCATATGGTATTGTCATGCATTCATCCAATATCTGTTGCATTCATGTCATTAAGACTCATACTAAAAGACACCCACTTCGGATAAATAGATTTGAAAAGTCTAAAACCAAACCTCATGCATGTACACCTTTTTCATAATTAAAATCGAGGTAACTGGGACGATGACGATGACACTTGTGTTAGGGTCGGAAATCCCTACTGAGAATCTTGAATAAGTTTCTCATCCCTTTATTTCCTTCCGTGTCGTCTCCAGACGAGGCTAACAACGAGGTTCGTGACTTCTTCTAAGGCTCGTGCTTAAGGATCACACTAGCAAATGAAGCAGAGGGTCACTACAGAAGCATTGATAGTTTAGTTTTTGGATTGGTACTTATCCAACCTTGTAGGCGGATAAAGAAAACTCCATATATATGTGCATGTTTTGATGTAAATGATGGTACAATGATGCTAGTAATTTATGTATCTATGAAAATGTGATGATATTATGTTGTTATGTATAATGTAACACCCTAATATTTAACTCAACACGCCTAGGACGCATTTAAGTTAATTATTAGTCATTACTCTTTTGTTCCAGTTTTTAACTCAAACTTCTTTAAAATACTTTAGTAAAAATATGGGTAAAATTTTTTTTTTGAACTTAAATACCAAATCGTGAGCCGCGCATACTAAATACCTAACGTCATTACCTTACCTGCGTAAGAGAGATGTTAGAAACGAATATCGTAAAAATGAGAATACAACCATAACATAACATAACTCAAATAATGATAACATATCAATAACTGTATCATAATAGTGATGTCTTGTAATCTTAAGGACATCAATATATATCCATCAATAATATACAAACTGATAATTGAGATACAATTACTCTAAGGGAAAAATATCCAAAAGGAAGTTATCTCCGTAGCTCCTCGTCCACTCTCAAGACAAATCACGAACTATACCTTCATTCATGTCTGGAGACGACACGGAAAAGAAAAGGGATGAGAAACTTATACAAGAATCTCAGTAGGGCTTCCCGACTATAACACAAGTGTCATCGTCATCGTTGTAACACCCCGATTTTTCTGTCCGAGGGAAATGACCAAAATGCCCCTGAGGTCATTTCCTGACCCGAACTTGAGGGTAACCAACTCGGTCATCCTCGAAGGGTCAACTCAATGTTTAAAGGGGATTGAATGGCCTTTGAATGATTCCAGAAGCGAAAATTTCGTTTTCCGCAGTTTCGGGTCAAAATGACCAAAATACCCCTATAGCGTTTTTACGAGGGTAAAGGTGCCGTTTGAGCCCGGAACTTTCCCCAGAGGTTTGAAAACATGTTTTCATGTGTCTAGAGGTCTCTGTTCAAGCCCCGGTGGTCCCGGGCAGTTTTAGTGCAAAATTATGATTTTGCCCCTGGAATAGTGTTTTTGAGCTTAATGACGTAATTAAGCAAACCTAAGCAATATTAGGCTCTAAACGAAGATTAATTTATTTCCCTAATTAATCTAGAGACAAAATAATTTATTAAAGTTAATTAGAACCTAAAATTGCTTAGATTAAACTTAAATCCCTTTTTAGAACTCAAGACTCCTAGTCTTGGAATCTTGAATAGTGTTTTCTCTCTCCAATTCCTTAAATCAAGGAAATGTGTCTAGAGTTGTTTAAACTCTAAATTGAGGATTTAACTCACTAATGGTGCAAGACCACTCCTTAATTATGTCTAGACCACCTTAATTACCCATTTCCCTTACCTAAACACTTTCTTACAAATTCCTAATCTTAAGCATAATCAAAGATACACCTAAACACAACTCTAAACCACAATTAAAATGCAAACTAATCCTCTCCCAAATCTGATGCACATGGCCGAATTCTCTTCCCCTTTGACCACATATTAAATTGTTTTCTCACTCAAAGAACCATGCTTGAGGCCATACCTTGAACCATACCTCACCATACCTTAAGCCATACCTTAAGCCATACCTCACCATGCCTCAAGAACACAAAGAAAGAGAGAAACAAAGAAAGAGAGAAAATTATAGGATGAATCCGTGTGTCTAAACTACACAACGGAGAGAATATATATAGACAATGTGTAAATTACAAAGATATATTTTTCCTAATTACAAATAATTACAGATATTTACAGATTCTAACACTCCCCCTCAAACTGAGGCATATAGATCATATGCACCTAGCTTGTTACATGGGTAATTTTTTCGAGGATCTTTCAATGATTTGGTGAGAACATCTGTCAGTTGGTCATTTGAATTGATGAAGCTTGTGAAGATGTCTCCAGATAGAATATTTTCTCTGATAAAGTGACAATCAACTTCAATGTGTTTGGTCTTCTTATGATAGACTGAATTTGAGGCAATGTGTAAAGAGGCTTGATTGTCACAAGTAAGTGTCATATGCTTGGTTTCCCCAAATTGAAGCTCTTTGAGGAGTTGCTTAAGCTAGATAAGCTCACATGTGGTTAAGGCCATGGCACGGTACTCTACCTCCGCACTAGACCGCGCTACTACGGTTTGCTTCTTACTCTTCCAGGATATAAGATTGCCTCTAATAAGTATACAATACTCGGAAGTGGAACGCCTATCAGAAGGGGAACCCGTTCAATCTGCATCAGGATACCCAACTATATCAGTATGCCCCTTATCTTCATAAATAAGGCCATTCCCTGGGCTCCTTTGACATACTTCAAAATACGCATCACAGTATCCCAGTGAGCTTCACATGGTGAGTTTAGGAATTGACTAACCACACTTGCTACGAAAGAAATGTCTGGATGAGTAACTGTGAGATAGTTCAATTTCCCAACCAATCTTCTATATCTCCAGGGTCCGATAGTGGCTCCCCCTGATTTGATAGGAGCTTGACATTAGGATCTATAGGAGTATTAACAAGTTTTGCAGCAAGTAAACCCGTTTCCTCTAGAATGTCAATAGCATATGTTCTCTGAGAGAGAACTGCGCCATCTTTGGACTGTGCTACTTCAATACCCAAGAAGTATCTAAGTTTGCCAAGGTCTTTGATCTGGAAATGCTTGCATAGGTGCTGTTTGATCTATGCTATACTCTGAGTGTTGCTCCCTGTAATGACAATGTCGTCAACATACACAACTAAGTAGGTGCAACCTCTCTGAGTATGATGATAAAACACAGAGTGGTCAGCTTCACTCCGAGTCATACCAAATTGCTAAACCACATTGGAGAACCTTCCAAACCAATCCTGAGTAGATTGCTTAAGACCATACAATGATTTCTGAAGATGACAAACAAGACCAGAAGACTCTCTCTGAGCAACAAACCTAGGAGGTTGCTCCATAGAAACCTCTTTCTCAAGATCACCATGGAGGAAGGCATTCTTAATATCCAACTGATGAAGAGGCCAATGACATATAGCATCCATAGAGAGAACTAGACGAACAGAAACCATCTTGGCAACAGGGGAGAATGTATCACAATAATTCAAACCAAATATCTGCGTGCACCCTTTGGCTACAAGACGGGCTTTAAGACGATCAATTTCGCCATCAAGCCCCACCTTAACTGTAAAGATCCATCCACAACTAACCACAGACTTACCTAGAGGGAGAGACACCAAGTCCCAAGTACCATTGTCCTGAAGTGCACACATCTCAGTAACCAGAGCTTGTCTCCACCCAGGATGGGAGAAGGCTTCACCTGTAGTCTTAGGAATAGACACAGAAGACAAAGAAGACAAACAAGCATAATGTAGAGAAAATAGACGGTGATAACTCAAGGCAGTATAGTGGGGAAACTAGCTAACTAGAAATACCAGAAAGCTAGAATTTAACATAGTTTTGACCCATTTGTTCATGGAACTTTTCCAAACTGTTTTAATGGGAACATAATCAGATTTAGATTGTTTAGACATGAAAAACTTGGTATCATTTGAGTTAGAATTGAATTCTAGCACCTATAGGGAAACTAGTAACTAGAAAACCGTAAAAATGCAATGTAGAACTCTTAGAACATTTATTTTTATGGATTCTGTCCAGCACCCTTACAACATGATAAACATGATTAATAATTAGTCCTTAAGCATAGGAATGCCTCATAATTGATTTAGATTTAATCCATAGCGCCTTAGGCGAAGACGGAACCGAGAAAGGGTCTAAAACGTAAGTTCTAGAACCCCGTAAACACAAGTTAGAGATTTTGCCCTATGCTATACAGATTTAAGTGTGAACATGAGGATGATGAATGATGTTTAATTATGAGCCCTTAGGTGCATAAAATATGAGCGACGGATGTTAGAGAACCATATCTCATGATTAAGACCCGTAAGGGTCAAAGCATAAGCTACCGTAAGGATAAACGGTTGAAAGTTCTATGATGATGCATGTGTTATGTAAATGATTATGATGTTATTCATATGATGATTTCATGAGGATATGTGTTTATGTGGCATAAAGCAAATTTGGAAGGAATTCGGTGTAATGCCATCATGCCGCCGAATTCCCGACAAATTTGGGGACTTAAAGAGATTTTGAAAATTAAGGTACTAAGATGGGTTCTAGGATGACACCGGTTCGGCCGAGCACCTCCATAGAACTCATGTGACATCGGTACCATTTTATACTCTTAGGTGACACCGGTTCGGCCGAGCACCCCTAAGAGAATTGCCCCCTAACCCGTACTCAGATAGTCGGGATTTATGATTTATGATTCGCTTATCGTTAAGTGGTAAGTAAGAACTAGTGACGACTAGTTAAGGTATGAGCTCATAACCTAGATGTATGACACGTTCTAGGTGACACCGGTTCGGCCGAGCACCCCCAGTTCGATTGTCTTTTAGGGTGGCCCGAGGAAGAGAAGTTTCATGATTATGATTATGTCACTAAGTTTTGTCCCATATGAATGTTACTATTGCCACTTTATGCCACCAAGTATGATGATGCTTGATGTTATGTTTTATGTATGAGCATTAGGTAGTGCCATGCATACATTTTCTATTATGTTGCATTCATGACATTAAGATCATCCTAAAATGAATGGGCCTTGGCTAAAGTATATTTTGAAGTTTAAAATGAACTAAATGCATGTTCAGTCATTTCGTATAATTAAACCCAAGGTTCCTGAGGACATAGATGATGACACCTAGGTAGTAGGAGGCCTTACTGAGATTCTTTAGCAAGATTCTCACTCCCTCTATCTCTTTCCTTCCGTCATGTCTTCAGATGGCAACGTTCGTAGTGTTCGTGGACACGCCGACATGGGAAGTGCACCATGACCCGGACCACGGGTCATTCCATTTTGTGGGTCGATGCACAGTTAGAGTATTCATGTTCATGGGTCGACCTTTCACTCCCCCTGTACATTTCCATCGTTTCTCCCCCATCTCACCTTTTGGCGATGACCTAGTGTTCGAGCGCGCACGTCCCCGAGAGGAGAGGCTACGCCGTACTCCACCTTCCGCGTCTGCCGTTCGAGACTACCCCCAGTATGTGCCCCGTTGGCCATCGTCTTTCTCGGAGACGGATCCTTCAGAGGATTCGGCCACCCAGGTACCCTCCGAGGGATCTTCCCCCACCATACCTATGGACTTTGGAGAGGATAGCGAGCCCACCGTGACTCAGCCGAGGCGTGCACGACGACCGGAGATGCGGCCATACCCCTGGAGTCACACTCGATCCCCGCTTCGCCTCTTCATGCCCGAGGAGCTCGCCCAGTTTCCCGGATATCTGCCTCGATCACGAGATAGTCGCCAGTAGGAGGCCGTGGATGGCCCGAGTTAGAGCACACACCACTTAGATGGAGATAAACCTTCTTTTGTTTAGAGGTTATCCTATTAGATGCACTCGGGTAGGAGAGTAGATTATGTTTATGTTTTATGATGTATTTTCTTTTATGTATTTCCCTTGTATTAAATTAAGTCTCACACTTATAAGTGGGCAAGTTATATATATAAGATGTTATTCAGTGTTTCTCATGCTGTGCCTTTATGTGCTTTGTGCTATAACGTTATGGAATATATGTTTTGCCCGTTACTTGTTACATCGCATCGCGCGGCTCTCACTTTGTATTTCAAAAAAATTTTACCCGTATTTTCCGCTAAGTATTTCTAAGTAAAAATTGAGAACTATGAAGTAACAGACTAATGTTTAACATAAGTATGTTCTAGAGTATTGGGTTAAAAATTAGGATGTTACAATCGTCCCCAGGAATCTCGGGTTTAATTATGAAAATGGTGAACATATATATAAGGTTCATTTATTAAGTTCTAAATATCATTAGTCGAGACCCGTATCTTTTAGCATGAATCTTAATGTCATGAATGCAACATATTAATCATGGATGCATGTCAATATCATATACATAATATCATAAAATTCATAAAACAATGCATATGATATAAAGAACATCATGACCATCATTCTTACAGGTGACTTAAACTTCTTTTTTCTCTTTTCCTTGGGGGCCGCCCTATAATTCTCTCTTTTCTCGAGAGTTCTAGGTTATGAGCTCATACCTCACTAGTCGTCACTAGCGTATTCTTATCCCTTTTGATAAGATAAATTCCCGACTCTTAAGGTACGGGATAGGGGGCATTAGGATCACCTTTCATAACCTTTAATTCGGGGAGTCTAAAGGATCACTTCCTATTTGAATCACCTCTCATAACCTTTAATTTGGGGAGTCTAGAGGATCATTTCCATGTGTCTTATGTCACCTTTAACCTTGGCATGTTATATAGAGATACAACTATGAATAACTCATCATTTCAACATTTCATGCTCATAAACTTCATGGAATCATGCATCTCAATTTATCAAGCATAATTATAACATACCATAACTTAAACTACATAAACATGCATCATACTTCATTGCATATATCCATAAGCCATATAAGTTTCAACACATGAATATAGCCTTCACAAGATATCAACCGCATTCATGCCATCAAATTTATCAACATTTACGCTTAAGCCCCAAAGGGTCAAATCACAATTTCTCAAAGGTTACGGGTCAAAATGCAAATACCCCTTTGTAACACCTTCTCACAAACTAGAGATCTTTAACATTAACTAATATTTTTAATAGACATATAACTATTAGAAACCGTTATAAACTCATCGTAAAAAAACCTTTTAAGGCCATAAACCAAATTTCAATACATTTTAGGGGTCAAAGTGCAATGTTTTTAATATTTAACGACGACCGAAATTTCTAAATCTTTATATAAACTTCATAAATGGTATTTTGGACTCATGGACACATTCAACATCATTAGTAGCTTTAAATAAAATCATTTGGCTGAAATAACATAGTTGATAGTTCAAAACACAACTTTCTGCATTTTGCAAAACTGCCCAAACTAACACTTGTAACTACCCTTTTATGCATCTATGGTACCAAAAATAATTTTTACAATAACTATTAGAGATTTAAACTCATCTAAACATCCTAAATCAGTAACCTTTTCAGTTCTAAAGGATTAGAATACTACAATTTTAGCATTTAAAATCATGAGAAAAACCGTATTCTTAATCCTTTATAATTTCTAGGTCTTTCAAAATTTCTTTGTACAAATTTAAAGACAAGATCATACCTAAAAATAAAGTATATCAAGATTTAAATCAGAATTATATAAGTGCCAAGAATAAATAGATGAGAAGTGTCCATGATCAAAGTTGTCATTTAAAATAAAACAAGTAAATCTTGAACTTTAGGATTTAAATGATAACTAGAATCATAAACTTGTCTTGTAACCTTATTATTATCATTATAAGGTGATAACTTGGAAAGATAAATATGAAATACAAGGCTTGAAATATAAATATAAAGATGCAAATTCATTCTTAGGTATTTATGATTTAGGTGACAACTTGAAAGTAAATATGAATATGCAAGTTCATATTATTATCTTCAAGAATTAAAGTGATAACTTGGAATATAAATATGATTATGAAAAGCTTGAAATATAAATATGATATGCAAGAACTTATAACATAAATATGGATGCAAGTTCATTTTTATGTCTTATTAAGCTTAAAACTCAAGACTTAGTAACTCCTTTAGAAATCTTTTGTCATCAAGAATTAAATCTTGGGCTTTAAAGGACATTTAAATGATGGATTCATAACCACCACCATGATTCCTCATCATCAAGCCATGGTCATTATCAAATCATAAAAATCGAAAATATAAAGGAAGAACAAAAGAAAGAACATGAAATAAAATCCCTACCAAGTTGTTTCTTTGTTAATTAGAGCAAGAGCTTGATCTTGTATGAGATATCAATGACAAAAATCTGATCTTAGTGATGGTATATATTTGGCCAAGTGAAGATGAAATGGTGGGAGGATTTTTGTTGTGTTCTTGTGTTTGGATATGGAAAGTTTAGGTGCTTAGGGGTTGGTTTACGGTATGTATGTGTTTGTTTGAGCTTGGGAACTTGGATGGATATCAAGAATGGAGTCTCTTGGAGGTGGAGAAGGAAGAAGAAGAGAGCTTTGTATTTAGGGAGAGAAGAGAGGATTTTTGGCTAATTTTTGTGAGCAAGACTACAACAAAAAATGCAAATGATAAGAATGAATGTTTGTATGTGAATTAGGCTTGGAAAACACATATTCATAGGGATTTTGGGGGGTGAGGCAGCTGCATTAATGGCTATAATGGGGAGTATTTTTTTCAATTTTTGTGAGTGGTAGGACATATATTTGATGGGTATTTAATTTGTAATGGTTTAGAAATGATAAATTAGTGTAAGTGGCTTAACCATCAAGAGTTTAAAATTCCTCAAGACAAGATTAAATGGCCAACACTTATAGTGGAAATTTTAGTGCTAATAATCTGAAATAATAAAACAAAAATAAATCTAAAATATATTTTATTTTTGAGAAAAAGAAATTGTTAGTGGAAAAGAAATTGATAAACTAAAGTAAGTGCTTAATAATCAAATATTTAAGGTGCTCCACTACAAAATTAAATGGCCAACATATGTAGTGGAATTTTTAGTGCAAATAATCTGAAGTAATAAAAATAAATAAATATAAAATATATTTTATTTTTAAGAAAAAGAAATTTAATACACTAATTTCCTATTATGTGTCTTAAGAACCCCTTTTTAATTAAGAAAGAAAAACAATCTTTTCTAAAATAATCTTATACTTTAAAATTACCTCAAATAATTATTTTGACTCAAGATAAATAAATAAAATTAATTTATCTTTAATTAGAGCCTAATATTGCCTATATTTATTTGATTACGTAAATAAGCTCATTTATTGTTAATTAGGGGCAAAATGGTAATTTCACACAAAAACTCCCCGAAACCACCTGAACATTTTCAAATATCAAATTACACATGTAATAAACATTTTGAACTCCCGGGCGATGACTAGGTTCAGAAATTACTTAATCTCGTGTTAAATTACCACAGGGGTATTTTGGTAATTTCACTTGCTGTAAAAAAAAATTGAAGTTAATATTTTCACATCTACAACACACATAATCCCCTTCAAGCATAAAACTAACCCTTTGAGGATAGCCTGGACTGGCCGTCCTTGATTTCGGGGCAAAAATGACCTTAGGGGCATTTTGGTCATTTGTACATTGAAAAATTGAAAATCGCGATTTTTGCACATATTGCTATTTAATCACCATATAATGTTATTCTAATATCAAAATATCCTATTGAAGATGACCTGGACCATTTTGGCCTCAAATCTTGTGTAGAAATGACCTAGGGGTATTTTGGTCATTTTGCATAGCAATAAAAATCGAGGCGTTACATATAATACTATATTCCATGATTATGTATGGTGTGATATCTTTTCTTGTACGTTATGGTTATGACGAATGTTAGGTTAGTGCATGGCTCACGTTTTGTTTTCAAGTTTCAAAAAGAAAAATTTATTCGTATTTTCTGTTAAGTATTTTAAAGAAGAGTTTTAAAGAATGGGACTAAAAGAGTAATAGACTAATGTTTAACCTAAATACGTTCTAGGAATATTGGGTTAAAAATTAGGATGTTACAATACATGCAGATCAATTATAAATAGAAATGCTGTCCTTACAATGTAGAAGACTTTTGCTCTTCAAAGTGCTGAAACGTTGAAGAAATTTCCATTGATTCTTTGTAAAGTTCATTACTACTTGTAATCAGTTTCTTCCTTGTAAAATCTTCTTTCCACATTCTCAGTAAATTATACCTTCTTCCTAGGAAGAATTGATAGAAAGAAGTCATTCAAGTTTTCTAGGTCTATTATTGTTCATTTTACGCAAACTTGAGTGTTGGTTAGTTGAGTGTTCAAACCCAAAAGACTACTTGTAACGTGACAGTAGAGTGAGCTGCTGGTCACAATGTTAGCTTGGAGAAGTTGGCCAAATACTACTCTGTTGTGACAGTAGAGTGAGCTACTGGTTATAGGCAAGAGCTTGGAAAGTCTACTATTGTAAAGACTATCCAATGTTCTCAGGTTGAGAAAGGTTTTATTGGAATTCAATGACTTTTAAGAACTAGATGTAGGTTGGATTAGCCGAACCAGTATAAAAGCTCTTGTGCAGTATCTTCTTCTCCCTTAACTTTCTTTTATTTTACTGCTTTGTGCCTGTTATATCGTGTTTTCTGAAAACCTGCTTATACACATTTTTTATTAGCTTTGTCATAGTTTGGAAAGTTAATTTCTAACATCATTAATGATTTTTTTGCTACACTACAAATTCAATGCTTGATAGTTATTGTTTAAGCTTTTCAAAAAAAAAGAAAAGAAAAGAAAAGGTGAAGCAAGATTCAATCCCCCTTCTTGTGCACTTTTCTACCTATAATTTGTATCAGAGCTCAGGCCTCTAAGGGGTTAAGCATTTTAATGGCTGCAGAGGACAAAGAGCCTGAGGAGATATGGCATAAAACATGCACATAGTAGAAGGGCACTCTAGAAGTAGACCAACATTCTTTGATGGTGGAGACTACGCATATTGGAGAGATCGTATGGAGTTATTCATAAAATACACAAGCCTTGATTTGTGGGAGATCATTTAAGAAGGAGACTATGTTCTAATAGAAGAAGCTTTTGGAAATGAAGAGATACCCGCTACCTCTAAACATGTTCCCGAAAGTAGGTGGATAGTGCAACATAAAGCCAGAGTTTAGTTGAACTCCAAAGCTAAATACCTATTCACATGTGCACTAAGCAAAGATGAATATGACAATTATTGCTTGTGACATAGCCAAGGAAATCTGGGACAGGATACACAAGCTACATGAAGGAACAAATCAAGTCAAGGAGACTAAGATTAGCATGTTAGTCCATCAAAATGAAATGTTCAAGATGAATGAACAAGAAAGTATTGATTATAGGTAGAAAAGGGCATGAAAAAGAGGGGGTTGAATCATGCTTCCTCTTCTTTTTCTTTTTAGATTTTTGAAAAGCTTGACTAATAGCTATCAAGTATAAAACTTGAAATGCAACAAAATATAGCATTATTTGCATCAGAACAGTCACTGTACAGTCACGTTGTATAGGTAATATTGTTACTTGTAGCACACTGTACAGTCACGTTGTAACATCCTCCCAAGTACAACATTAGTCTTAAGCCATGACATCGGACTCGAGAGTTGTTACTTCTAAATTAGCGGACTTTTCCTAAATATCTATAACAAGCTCGATTAACATGTGTAATAACTAAGCATAATTCTATTAAAATATATATAACAAAGAAACACGACATGTATTGGAAACAAAGTTAAGTACAAAAGATAGCTCTTATATAAGCTTTAATACATATACGTCATCTATTACATTTACATACATATAACTCCAACTAAGTATAGTAAAGTAAAAACATCAACTACTAAACTACTGCAATCCTGCGTTCTTTCACGAAGTAGCTGCCTTGTTCTTTTGATCAACCTGGAGGCGACACGGGAACACAAAAACACATAGGGGTGAGAATTATACAATTCTCACTTGGGCAACTCCCTAATTACACAATCATAATGTCATCGCCACCGCCCCAGCCACTTCGGTTTATTTGTGAGCATGCAATATATATATATATATATCAAAGGTTCATTTTAAAGTTCAAAAACTAATTCTCCAAAGTTAGTCTCTTTTATTATTCATTCACTTAAAACATGTATTTATGACATTCAAGATCATAGAAATTCATTCAAGACCAATAATTTAATAAAATATACGTATACATATGGTAATTGCAATGATCTTTTTAAGCCCTTGACATAATAAAGTGGACTTTTCCATGCATTTTTCTCTTTTTGTCAATATAGGGAAGACTTAGTTCATACTAAATGGTAGCTGCCGTGGATAACTTTACTTAGTTTATACCAAATGGTATCTGTCATGGATAACTTCACTTAGTTTATACTGAATGGTATCTACTTGGATAACTCCACAATGGGTAATTCATACCAAATGGTATCTGTCGTGGATAACTCCACTTAGTTTATACTAAATAGTATCTGTAGTGGATAACTCTACAATTCATACCCAACATGAATCTTGTTTCTATTTTGCCATATATCAGAGCATGCACGAGTGAAATTTATATATTCTCTTTTCTCATATAACTGCATCATATACTTTCTTTTCTCAAATGCATGCATAAGCCACATGTAGGCATTCATTCACAATGCATTTTCAATCATGTCTCATAAACTAATCTTTACTTCCTCTAGCATGCATTTACACATCACAAGTCACTTGGCCAAATATTTAATATCAAGTATTCATGTCCTACTAGAACCAAGATGCCATTACATTATTCGTTCAAGTCTTGGGTTCATTTCCAGCAATTGGGTAGATTTCACACCATTGTAGCACAAATTTATTTGCATATCAAACAATTAATTTGGAGGCTATAAAAATTATCCAAGACACTTCAATGTGTCTTCAAGGTGCTATAAAAATTTTAGGGAAAAAGAGTTCTCTATCTATGTTAACAGAATTAATCAAATTGGAGGTCAGAAATCCCCTATTTCTGCCAATAGCCATAGTTCCCAATTTTATTACCCCATCAAATGATCATATAAAATCTTTCAAAAATTCAAGGTTGGACTTCAATATGTCCTTAACACGTTGTAAAACTTTCAAGTGATAATTCAATGATTTGCTATGGTAACAAAATGAATAAAATTCAGAGCTTTAGAATTGGCTGTCTAGACAACTCAACAATAGTCTTTGTTTCCTACTTTTTGAAAATAGTAAAAGTCATCTTTAAGACCCAAGAAAAATCATGGAGTTGTCTTGGGATGTTAAATTCAATATATAATTTTTCTAGCTCATAAAAACATTAACAAATACATCAGAAAATTCGTGAACCATAACCTATCTAGAAGAAATCTAAAAATCCAGCAGTATAGTCTAAGTCCTTTTTGACAAAAATGATTTCTAATATTGTCTAAACACTCTTTCCAAAATTAATACATCAATATCCATATATTATCACTAAAGACAACTAAAAATATTCAGCCAAATTAGTAAGCAAATTATAAGAATAGATTTGAAGTAAAAGAGATTTAAAATGCCCTACTTTGATGGCTTTAAAGATCTTGGCTCCAAGAATGATCCATGTAATACCCTAATATTTAACCTAACATGCCTAAAACGTATTCAAGTTAATTATTAGCCGTTACTCTTTTGTTCTAGTTCTTAATTCTAATTTTTAGAAAATACCTAGTGAAAATACAGGTAATTCTTTTTTTTTGAAATAAGAGATGAAAACGTAAGCTGCGCATAACATGAATACTATATTCGTTTGATTCGCGAACGATAATAAAAAGCCATACATGCTATGAATGAAAACACAAGATCATAGATAACACCATATCATATATATAATAAAGGTTCTGTCATACATAATAGCATAAGTATAGTCATCCGAAACAGAAATACATGGGAAACATCAAATACATAGACCAGAAAACCTCACCCACTAAAGTGCCTCTAAAGTAGATAACCTCAAAAGCAAAAGAAGGCTATCCTATGTTGACTATACGCACAAGCACCACAAGTCTACTGGTAGCTCCTACTGCTACTCGCCCCAAAGGGGAGAAACATATCTAACACACTGAGCCAGTTCGGCTGGGGTGGCCAAATAGTGAGCTAGTCGGGCATGGCCCCCATGACAGGGTATCATCTTCACTCATCCCCAATGGATTGGCTGCGTCACGGTGGCCTCACTGCCCTCACCAAACTCCATGGGCACAATGGGGGAAGAACCCTTGGATGACACCTGGGTGGTGGAGTCCTCAGATGGATCCATCTTCGAATGGTCCGTGAGGGAACGGGGCACGTACTCCGGGAAGTCACGAATGGCAGAAGGGCTGGCTAGGTATGGTGAGTTCACTCCTAGTGAGGTCGTGCATGCTTGAAGATGAGGTCATCACCAAAGGGGAAGCAGGAAAAAATCGGAAGCTAGAAACCGGGTATGCAAAGGAGTGGTCCATGTATATAAAAAGGCGAACGACATAATGACCCACGGAGTGATATGACTGATGGGCAGCTTCGTAGTGGGAAAGAAAAGATAGAGGGAGTGAGAAACTTGAAAGAGAATCTCAGTAGGGTGTCCTTCTATCCTAGTGTTATCATTTACATCCTCAGGAACGTCGGGTTTCATTATGAAATAATGATCATGCATAAGGTTCAATTATTAAGTTTCCAAAATATCATTTGCCGAGGCCCTTTCATTTTAATATGCGTCTTGGATGTCATGAAAGCATCATGTCTTATCATGAAATGCATGTCAATGCAAGGTGCAACACACTAAGTGAAAATATAAGTGATGCTCATAGATCATAGTAATTATAACATGAATTTCCTTAATTTATCTTTTAGGTGACTCAGACTATTTCTTTCTCTCATTTGGGACCACCCTATTACTCTCGCCTTTTGAAAGTTATAGGTTATGAGTTTATACATCACTAGTCGTCACTAGCATATTCTTATCCTTAAGATAAGTTAACACCTGACTTTCAAGTACAAGATAGGGGGCTAGGATCACCTTTCATAACCTTTAATTCGGGGAGTCCAAAGGATCATTTCCTTATTGGATCATCTCTCATAACCTTTAATTCGGGGAGCCTAGAGGATCATTTCCATATATTTTATGTCACCTTAACTTTAACATGTTATCTTAAGATGCAAAAATACAAACATATCATTTAATGCCTCATGCTTTCATATTACTTCAATGTATGCATCTTAAATATTCTAAGTGAAATCATAACATGCCATAATTTTCCTGATGAATAGTTGATGAATTTGTCTGTTGTCCCATGGTATGCTGATATTGTGAACTACTTGGTTGCTAGAGTAGGCCCTTCACATTTCTCACCAGCTCAGTTTGTAAAGCTGAAAAGCGATGCTAAATATTATGTGTGGGATGACCCTTACCTTTGGAAAATTTTTAGTGACCAAGTAGTTAGACATTGTGTGCCTTAGGACGAATTCGAGTCCATACTTCATTTTTGTCATACTTATGCGAATGGAGGTCACTTTAGACCCTAACGCACTGCTAGAAAGGTATTGGACTCGGGTTTCTATTGGCCAACTCTGTTTAGAGATGCCTACAATTTTTGCAAATCTTGTGAACAGTGCCGAAGAACAAGGAATATTTCTTGGAGGAATGAGATGCCTTAACAACCCATACAATTTTGTGAAGTTTTTGATGTTTGTGGCATTGATTTCATGGGTCCTTTTCCTAGTTCTTTTGTCTATGTTTACATCCTATTGGCTGTGGATTGTATGTCCAAGTGGATGGAGGCAATTGCCACCCGCACTAATGATTCCTCTGTAGTTGTCTCTTTTGTCCATTATAATATTTCCTGCAGGTTTGGCATGCCTAGGGCCATTATTAGTGACCAGGGAACTTATTTTTGCAACCAGAGCATGGAAGCTTTGCTCCATAGATACAGGGTTGTTCATAAGATATCCACTCCTTACCACCCCCAAAAAAATGGGCAAGCTGAAGTGTCTAACTGGGAATCAAGAGAATCCTGGAGAAAACTGTGAAGCCCAATCAGAAGGACTGGAGTATAAGGTTAGATGATGCTTTATGGGCTTACCGCACAGCCTACAAAATGCCCATTAGGATAAGTCCCTTCAGGCTTGTGCTTGGAAAGGCATGTCACTTGCCCGTGGAGATGATGCATAGGCATATTGAGCTGTCAAGCAGTGCAACATGGATTTGGGAGAAGCCCGTAAAGCTCGGAAGTTGCAATTGTAAGAATTAGAGGAGCTAAGGTTTGAGGCCTATGAGAACTCTTGCTTATACAAGGAGAGAACCAAGATGTTCCATGATCGGAACACCCTAAGGAAAGAGTTCTATGAGGGGCAACCGGTGCTCCTCTACAACTCTTGATTGAAATTGATGCCCGAGAAGTTGAGGTCTCGATAGGATAGACCTTTCAAGGTCACAAAAGTACATCCCTTTGGTGCTGTAGAGATTGAAGACCCCGAGTCCGAAGCAATTTTTAAAGTCAATGAACACTAGTTGAAGGTTTACCATGAAGTTACCATGGATATTGAGGGTGAAGTGGCAGTTAAGCTGGTTTAGGCTGTTTACCCTGCACGTCCAACATGGGGACGTTAAAGCAAAGTGCTGAGTCGGAGGCAACCCATACTTCATTCATTTTATGGTTCTTATTTTATTTTGTTTTGTTTTATTTTTATTTCCATCTATGAGGTACTCAAGTATTTGTGTCAATGAACAGGTGCCTTCTAAAGCGAAATTCACACTCACTGGATACCACCTAGCCGATTATAAGGCGGTTTATAACCGCCTAGGCAGTCACGGGTAAATGGAACACAAATTTGCATTCCTGTAAACTACCCAGGCGGTCCTCTTCCTTTGTCAAAAAAAGAAAGCAGAACCCTGGGGTGAAACATACCATTTCACTAAAAGGGAGTGGGGCCACGTGGGCACCCAAAGGGCTCTCTTCCGCACGTGCCCTCTCACATTCCCTCAATACACACACAGCACCTCTCACTTCCCCCTTCTTCGCGATACCTCCTCAACCTCTCCAATCTATCATTTTTCTTTCAATTTCCTCTAGGTTTGTGATCCCTCTCACTTCCCTTTACTGGTTTCTGGTTGTTCCTTCTCTTGTTTGGTGGATTCCAATGCACATTGTTGTGATTTGTGAGTGGTAAGTTTATGCATGCAAAGTGTTTGATAAAATGCCTCATCAGAGAAAATTTTTAGAATTTTAAGCTACCCATTGCTTGATTTATGGCTGCTTACTTTTACCCACTGCATCCACATTTATGCATTGGAACCCTCTAGGAGTATGCTTTTGATTCTGCATGAGCTTGTGGGCCCCCCCAATACTTGATGACCTTGGCATAAATTCTTATCTTGGGGATGCACTCCAATTGTTGTATTCTTTTATTTTTTGTTATTTTCCCCATTTATTTTTCATTTTACTCTATTTGTTTCTTTGGACTAGATTCATGCACACTTCTTCTCTTTTAGGTACCATGGCTTCAGGGGATAATGTGAATAGAGGAAAGAGACCTCGGGTGGCGGACGCTTTATGCACTACTACACGGCCTGCCAATGACACCTTCCGCTTTGCTAGTTGGGGGGCAGAGGACAAATTTAAGTTAGCCATCCAGAGATGCCCCCTCCTTCCTGAATGGACCTGTGATTTTTCTGGGTGCAAGACCCAAAGTGCTGTGGTCATTGAAACCATTGAAGCGCAGCATTGGGGGTTCCTTTTGGAGGCACCAGGGCCCACCAACCTCACTATTGTACATGAGTTTTATCCTAACTGGGATCATACAGGGCTAATTGAGATATATGTTCGGGGTCGGCGATTCTCTGTTACCCCCTAGGCTATAGGGGAGGCCCTTCAGATTCCAGTCCCTCCTGAAGATGATACTCCTGATGAATACCTTCAGCTTCTACGACAGGAAGTTAATATGGGTGATGTTCTACGCCATATTGGGCGCCCGATGCCTCATGGGAATTCAACTCAAACTCGAAGGTCATTGAATTGAAAAGCTCCCAGCTCACCTTTGAGTCCCGACTTTGGATGAGGTTAGCTCTTTCACATATCCTACCATGCGGGCATACCCATCTCATCACCATAGAGCAAGAACTCCTAGTTTTTTATTTGATGAAGAAGAGGCATATCTATATTCCTGGTATTATCCGCCGACACATGTCCCGCATGCATGAGGGCAAGTCTTCTCAGGGGCTTCCTTATTCAGCCTTGGTCACAAAAATGGCCCTTGCATTTCAGGCACCTACTTCGCCAAGCGACGAGCTTGGTGTAACGCCCCAATTTTTACTGTAATTTTTACTGTCATTGGAAATTACTGAATTACCATAGGTAATTATTACATAAGATTTGAGGCCAAACAATCCTTAATAAAGGAATATAACATTAGAAGATAGGTTAGGAGCGATTCATGCGAGAGTCGCAAATCCCAAATTTCTGTACGTGTAAAATGACCAAAATGTCCCTGAAGTTATTTTACTCAGAAAATGAGGATTGTGGGCCCCACATATTCTCAAGGGGATGTTTTGAGAATAATAAGGGATTGTTTGTGTTATGTGTGTTAATAGAGCAGAAGAATCTCAATTTTGAGTTTCGACGCGCGAAATGACCAAAACGCAGCCAAGGCTTTAACTCCGATGTGCGTGCCGAATGAGCCCGAACCTTACTAAAATGTTTTAAAATGTGTTTTTAAGCCATGATTAACCATTGGTTAAGCTCGGGTGGCCTCGGGCAGTTTTTAAGTGAAAGTACGATTTTGCCCCTGCTTTTGGGCGCTTTGAATTTCGGGATTTTCGATTCATATACCGAAACCTAAGCAATATTAGGCTCAAATTAAAGCTTATTAAATTCTAAATATTAATCTAGATTCAAAATTATGTATTTAGATTGATTAGAACCCAAAATTGCTCAAAAACACCCAAATTGCTTACTAATTCACTTAAGCCCTTAACCGTAAATTCTCTATATTACATGAATACCTTGCCTAAACCTAAATAATGCATGGAACACACAAATTTCACTTCTTTGGGCTGTAATGCACGAAATTATTGATGCCATTATGCAGCTGAATTATTTCCAAAAGTTGCACTAAAACAAAATGCCAAAATGTCACCATAAGAGACATAATTCCTTAATTTCATACAACTTTGTCTAAAATGATTTTTCCTCCATTATTTCTCCTGAAAAATTCTGACAACTACCTCCTCATTTTGGCCAATTAGAAGCCTCAAAATCTTCTATAAATAGGCTTGCTTGAGTGGTCTTGGAATGCTTGGTTCATAACTAGTTTTTAGGAGCACCAAAAACTTTCTTTCTTCCTCCTCTTTGGCTGAATTCTTTCTTCATTTTTTCAAAGAGATTTTGTGTCATTTCACTTCAAGAAATCAAGTTCTCTTCCTCTTCTTCAACTCAGATTAGGTAGGGAGTAGTTTCTAAATTTATTTCTATGCTTTGAGGAGTTGTGTTTTTAGCTCAAAATGATGAAATTATGAATTTACCTTAGCTTTTCATTTTGGTTTTCCTCTTCTTCTTTTTTCTTTAACTAATTCAGGCCATATGGCCTAGGTGGAACTAAGATGATGGCTTGATGATGAGGACCTTGAGGGTGGGTTGTAAATCCATCACAAGTTAGGCCTCTAAAGCTTGAAAATTCCACTTGATGCAAAACTTTAAAGAATAATGCTTTATGATGCTAAAACAATGATTTTTAGTTTAGAACTTGAAAGATGTATTTCCTTTTATGTTTTATTTCTTAAGATATGTATTGGGTTGAATTTATAATTCTTTTAAAGTCTTGAAGGAGCTCTAGTAAAGAAACAAAATGAATTTGCACCCATGATTAAGTTTATGCTTTGCATAACCATGTTTACCTTCTATGTCATCACTAAATTTTCAAGAATGAATAAATGAACTTGCATTTCTCATGTTTAAATTCCAAGCTTGTATTTCATATTTATGTTTCAAGTTATCACTTAATCTTTCAAGATAATAAAGAGGTTGTATCTCATATTTAATTTATGCTCTCACTTTATTTTATAATGGCTAAAAGAATCAACGCATGACATATTTATTTTATGCCATCACCTAAAGATCCTAGAGCACAAAGACTTGCCCATGTATCACAAGCAAAGAAATATGATTATTGGAGTTAAAAAAATTATTCTTTAAAAAGTCTTGAGATTGGAGCTTAAAAGGATGTAATAATAATTCTCTTCTCCTTTTACTGGTCCTGTGCGGACTACCGCCGCTCTGGTTTCTTAATATTCTCTTCTCCCTCTACTGGTCCTGTGCGGACTACCCCCGCTCCGGTTTCTTAATATTCTCTTCTCCTCTATCTGGTCTGTGCGGACTACCGCCGCCCGGTTTCTTAATATTCTCTTCTCCTCTATCGGTCTGTGCGGATTACCGGTCCGGTTTCTTGTATCATGTTTATATTTCAAGTTCTTGCATCATGTTTAATTTTCAAGTCATCACCTTAAATCTTAAAGATAAAGAAATGGAATTGCATATCATGTGTATAATTCCAAGCTATCACCTTATAAAGATAAGATTAAAATAAGGTTGCATAGCATGTTTATAACTCTAAGATGTCACCTAAATCTCTAAAGCTCAAGACTTACTCCTTTTATCTTAAGTGAGAATTTTAATTGTGAAGATCCTCCCAAATTTGACAAAAGAACTAGTTTCTAAATGAGTTTTAAGGCTTTGCAAGGATTTTACAGGGAACTAGTATTTTATATGCACTTAAAATATGATTCTATGTAATTGCATGAGGTTCATGATTCGACCACTGATCTGAGTTTAGTATCAATGTGTGATAATTATGGTTTATTGTTAAGAGAATGATTCATAATTGGTTTAGTAACTAATTAGTTCTATAATTGATAATTCTATGTAAGGATTGGATGCTTATTAAGTACTTGATATCATTGAATGATTTCCTGGCTTGCATGTTATAGTTGCTGTTGCAAATAATGAGAATGCTTATACATGAAATATTCTTTATTATGTAAAATTTACCTTTGTTGCTAGAAGAAAGTGTATCATTGTAAAAGTGTAATTTGGAAAGGTTACGCTAAGGAAAGACTTGGTATTTAAGCGTGTCCATTATGACCCACCTCTCTTTCGTGGGAATCTCCCATATGCATGATTACAGTTGATATATATTATTCTAGTTTAAGACTATAAATAAGAAAATGTTATGATGTTTATGAATTCTATTGTGATATAACATGCAAAGATTTAATGGTGACTTAAACTTATAAGAAAATGATCCTTTGGAACCATCGGACTATAGGTGGTGAAAAGGTGATTTTAGCCCCTAACCCGTTCTCTCAAAAGGTAGAGTCGGGACTTTAGCTTATCAAAAGGGATAAGTATATGCTAGTGACGACTAGTAAAGTATGAGCTCATAACCTAAATTACTCCCAAAAGGGTGGAGTATAGGGTGGCCTAAGGAAAATAATGATGATGATAAGATTTTAAGTCACCTAAGGCACTAAAGAAATGAAATATGTGCATTATGTCCACGTGTAGCTAATATTATATGACGTTCTTTTATGCATGTTATTTGATAATGATGATGAGGAATATGATGTAATGATAAAGGAAAAGTTCATTGTAAATATGACATGTTAAGATTATGATGCATTATAAGACGCATGATTAAAAATTGACGAACCTCGGTTAAGTATTTGTCCGTACTTAAAATGAATCTTTGCATGCTCACTATTTTAGAATAATCCCGAGGTTCCTGGGAACTTTGATGATGACACTGTAGAAGGAGGTACCCTATTGAGAATTCTTTAGCAAGATTCTCACTCCCTTTTCTTTATTTCCGTCATTGTCTCCAGATTCAGATGGCGACATTCGTCCTGTTCGTTGATACCCCTACTTGGGAATTCCACTATGATCCGGTGCATCGCTCGTATCATTTTGAAGGGAGGTGCGCAGTTCGTGTTTTTATTTACATAGGTCGTCCCTTTGCACATCCTGTCCCTAGTTATCGATTTTCTCCTACTTCTCCCTATGGCGATGAAATGGTTTTCGAACATGCACGTCCGCTTGATGAAAGGATGTTGCGTTCTTATCCCGCTTCATCTGCTGTCCACGGATTTCCAGTATGTTCCCTAGACGAGATATTCTCAAACTGATCCTTCAGAGGACACTCCTACTCATGTATATTCGAGAGCTCTGCTCCCTACTCCCACGTGTAAGAGAGGGTAATGAGGAAACAGTTGTTCAGCCAAGGTTAGCAAGAAGGCCGTCCATGCGACCCCAACATGGTGCATCTCGTGTGTCCCCTCCCGAGGGAGCTCATCAGTGGATCGGATTTATTCCCCCATTTCCAGGACAGTGGCCATAGAGGGTTCTTAGTAAACTTATGTGTGATCATGCACCCTAGTTTTAGGATAACCTTCCCGGCTTATAGAGTTATCTAGTTTAGGGGCATGTATTTCCTTATGTATTTTCTTTTATGGGTTTGCATAAGACAATGATGTATGAACATAACCCACCCTTTGAGTGAGGTTATTGTATGTAAATATATGCTATAATGTGTTGATGGATGTTATATGATGGAGCCAAAGTGATATGATGTGATATATTCTTAAACGTCTTATTATACTCCACTTACTCGTTCACGTTGTACTCGGCTCACGTTTTCAATTATGTTTTTTTTTTAAAAAAAAATGGCTCGTAATTTCACTAAGTATTTTCAAATTATGAAGAAGGAACCAAAGTAAGGAGTAAAGTCTAGTCATTAATCAGATTCAACCTAGGTGTATTTGGTTAATAATTAGGGTGTTACATGTCGGATTATTGAAGAAGGTCAGAGAAAACTAAACACCCTAAAATCAGATAATATTACCAAAAAGTTGACACCTCAAGGTCAGCAGTTCAAAAGGCAGAATCGACCTCCATTTCCCCCTCAATCAAGACCACAAGGGCCACAAAGAAATTTTCAACAAGGAAGGCCAAACAACAACAACCGCTATAATAACAATCGCTACAACAATAACCCCAGTAACAATCGCAACAACAACAATAACAACAATAAAGGGAAAGCACCACAAAGAGGTCCAACAGTACCTCCACAGCCTGTGCCATCCATGGAGTGTCCCAAGTGTGGTAAGAATCATGGGAGCATGCCATGTCGAGCCGGAACAAACGTGTGCTATCGGTGTGGAAAACCAGGTCATTACTCCCGAGAATGCACGGAAATGAACCCGCCAACCCCCAATCCCAAGCCGCAATACCAGGGAAGGGTATTTACTGTTAATGCTGAAGAAACAACGAAGTCACGAAATCTCGTGGAAGGTAAGGGTAATATGCATGGTAAAGACTTAATTGTACTATATGATTCTCGCGCTTCTCATTCTTTTATCTCCCATTCATGTGTTAAAAGCCTTAATTTACCTATGACTGAGCTTCCTTTTGACCTTATTGTTTCTATCCTGACTGGAAAACCCGTTAGGACTTGTAAATGTTGTTTAGATTGTAGTTTTATTATAGATAATAGATCCTTTGTTTTAGATCTTATTTGCTTACCCATGCGAGGTTTAGATGTGATTCTTGGCATGGATTGGCTTGAGGCCAACCGTGTCTGTTAAAGCTATTATGAGAAAACCATCACTTTTCTTCCTATTCCTATTGAACCTAAGAAACCCATAAGTCTTTACATAGCTGCTGTGGGAAATGGATTGTGGTAAGGGTGAGAGTAAAGGTTACATTTTCTTAGCCGCTAGTGATGTAGACTTTGAGCAAAGTATCGATGAGATACCAATAGTAAGAAATTATCCCAAGTATTTCCAGATGAGATACGAGTTTCCCAAAAGAGAGATAGAATTTTCCATAGAGTTGCTTTGGGTCTGGCACCTATATCCATAGCCCCATACAGGATGTCCCCATTAGAATTGACCGAGTTAAAAACTCAATTGGAAGATTTATTGGAGAAAAAGTTTGTTAGGCCTAGTGCATCACCTTGGGAGCCCTGTGTTGTTTGTAAAGAAAAAGGATGGGAGTATGAGGATGTGTGTAGATTATAGGCGGTTGAATAAAGTAGCAGTGAAAAACAAGTATCCTCTGGCTAGGATCGATGATTTGATGGACCAACTGAAAGGTGCGGTAGTGTTTTCTAAGATAGATTTGAGGTCAGGCTACCATCAAATTAGAGTGAGAGATGAAGACATACCTAAAACGGCCTTTCGCACTCGATACGGCCATTTTGAGTTTGCAGTAATGTCCTTTGGGTTAGCCAATGCTCCAGCTATTTTTATGGATTACATGAATAGGATCTTTCGACCCTATTTAGATCAGTTTGTAGTTGTCTTTATAGATGACATTCTCATATATTCTAAGACCCATGAAGAGCATGAATGCCACCTAACCATAGTACTAGAGATCTTGAAGGAAAAGAAACTATATGCCAAGATTTCCAAGTGTGAGTTTTGGTTGGATAAGGTGCAATTTTTAGGGCATGTAGTATCTAAGGTAGAAGCGGTAGTAAACTGGGAAAGACCAACCACGGTAACTGAAGTAAGGAGCTTTTTGGGTTTAGCCGGTTATTACCGTCGATTTATCAAGGGATTTTCCCAGATTTCCCTACCTTTGACCAAGCTGACTAGGAAGAACACCCCTTTTTCATGGACCCGGAGTGTGAAAAGAGCTTTCAAGAGTTAAAACACAAGCTAACCTCGACCCCTGTTTTAGTGTTACCCGACCCCAATGTGCCTTTCGAGGTGTATTGTGATGCTTCAAAAAAGGGTTTAGGTTGTGTATTGATGCAAGATAGGCAAGTGGTGGCCTATGCATTAAGACAACTCAAGCCACATGAGGCAAACTACCCTACCCATGACCTTGAGTTAGCTGCCGTCGTGTTTGCTCTAAAGATTTGGAGACACCATTTATATGGAGTTAAGTTTGAGGTGTTTTCCGATCACAAGAGTTTGAAATATCTCTTTGATCAAAAAGAGCTAAACATGAGGCAAAGGCGATGGATGGAGTTCTTGAAAGATTATGATTTTGGATTGAACTACCATCCTGGTAAAGCTAATGTAGTAGCTGATGCTTTGAGTAGGAAGTCCTTACAAGTGTCTCGTTTGATGGTGAAGGAAGTTGAATTGATTGAACAATTTAGGGACTTAAACCTAGGAATGACTTTGACCACTAAGGGCATCAAAGCTTGTCATCTTAGAGTGACAAGTGAGTTCAAAGAACGGATTATTCAAGCTCAAGGGGACGATGCTGAGTTTCAAAAGACTTTAAGAGGCGATGAAGGCAGGAAAGTTGATAGGTTTTACCCAAGGAATGGACGATTTATGGAGGTTTAAAGGTCGAATATGTGTACCTGCTAGTGGTGACCTCCGAAAAGATATTTTGGAGGAAGCCCATAAGAGTCATTTTACCCTTCATCCTGGTGCCACCAAGATGTATCAAGATTTGAAGAAGATGTTCTGGTGGCCTGGAATGAAGGAAGATGTGTGCACATGGGTGAGTAAGTGCTTGGTGTGTCAAAAGGTGAAGATTGAACACCAAAAACCATCTGGAATGCTGCAACCTCTGTCGATCCCTGAGTGGAAGTGGGATAGTATCTCCATGGATTTTGTGACTGGATTACCAAGGACCCAAATGAATCATGATACCATATGGGTAATCGTGGATCGATTGTCGAAGTCAGCCCACTTTTTACCTATTAAGGTGACTTATTCCTTGGATAGGTTAGCACAATTATATATTCAGGAGATAGTGAGGTTACATGGGGTGCCGTCGACGATAATCTTGGACCGAGATCCGCGATTTACGTCACGATTTTGGGGAGCCTTTCAAAAGGCATTTGGTTCAATGCTGTGACTAAGCACGACCTATCACCCCCAAACAGACGGTCAATCTGAAAGAACTATCCAAACCTTGGAGGATATGTTAAGGGCATGTGTTTTAGATCAAAGGGAAGTTGGGATAAGTACTGCCACTTATTGAATTTGCATATAACAACTTGATTATCATGCAAGTATCGATATGGCACCGTATGAGGCCCTCTATGGACGGAAATGTCAATCTCCCTTATGTTGGTATGAACCGGAGAGCAAAGTTTACTCGGACCTGATATTGTGAGGGAAACAACGGAACAAATCAAAAAGATTAGGGATAAGATTCTTACTGCTCAAAGTCGACAGAAAAACTATGCGGACAAGCGGCGAAAACCGCTAGATTTTCAAGAAGGGACCACGTGTTCCTAAGGATCACCCCCACCACAGGCATAGGCCGAGCAATAAAAGTAAAGAAATTGAGCCCCAGATTTCTTGGTCCGTTTGAAATCCTTACCAAAGTAGGACTCGTAGCTCACCGTATAGCCCTACCCCGAGTCTATCCAACCTTCATGATGTTTTCCATGTCTCTCGATTAAGAAAGTATCAATCGACCCGAGTCATGTACTAGAGCGAACATGTACAATTAAGAGATAACCCGACATTTAACTTACTACCCACGAGAATCGTCGGCCGAGGAGTTAAGCGACTAAGGAACAAGGTGTACCCTGGTCAAAGTAGCATGGGGACAGGGTGAAACCGAAGAACTTACATGGGAGCTGGAATCGAACATGAAAGCACAATACCCCGAGTTGTTCTCAGGTAACGAATTTCCGGGGCGAAATTCTTTGTAAGGAGGGGAGTAATGTAACGCCCCAATTTTTCTTGTAATTTTCTTGTCATTGGAAATTACTGAATTACCATAGGTAATTATTACATAAGATTTGAGGCCAAACAATCCTTAATAAAGGAATATAACATTAGAAGATAGGTTAGGAGCGATTCATGCGAGAGTCGCAAATCCCAAATTTCTGTACGTGTAAAATGACCAAAATGTCCCTGAAGTTATTTTACTCAGAAAATGAGGATTGTCGGCCCCACATATTCTCAAGCAGATGTTTTGAGAATAATAAGGGATTGTTTGTGTTATGTGTGTTAATAGAGCGAGAAGAATCTCAATTTTGAGTTTCGACGTGAAATGACCAAAACGCCTCAATTGCTTTTAACTCCGATGTGCGTGCCGACTGAGCCCGAACCTCACTAAAATGTTTTAAAATGTGTTTTTAAGCCATGATTAACCATTGGTTAAGCTCGGGTGGCCTCGGGCAGTTTTTAAGTGAAAGTACGATTTTGCGCCTGTTTTTGGCGGGTTTGCGAATTTCGGGATTTTCGATTCATATACCGAAACCTAAGCAATATTAGGCTCAAATTAAAGCTTATTAAATTCTAAATATTAATCTAGATTCAAAATTATGTATTTAGATTGATTAGAACCCAAAATTGCTCAAAAACACCCAAATTGCTTACTAACTCACTTAAGCCCTTAACCGTAAATTCTCTATATTACATGAATACCTTGCCTACACCTAAATAATGCATGGAACACACAAATTTCACTTCTTTGGGCTGTAATGCACGAAATTATTGATGCCATTATGCAGCTGAATTATTTCCAAAAGTTGCACTAAAACAAAATGCCAAAATGTCACCATAAGAGACATAATTCCTTAATTTCATACAACTTTGTCTAAAATGATTTTTCCTCCATTATTTCTCCTGAAAAATTCTGACAACTACCTCCTCATTTTGGCCAATTAGAAGCCTCAAAATCTTCTATAAATAGGCTTGCTTGAGTGGTCTTGGAATGCTTGGTTCATAACTAGTTTTTAGGAGCACCAAAAACTTTCTTTCTTCCTCCTCTTTGGCTGAATTCTTTCTTCATTTTTTCAAAGAGATTTTGTGTCATTTCACTTCAAGAAATCAAGTTCTCTTCCTCTTCTTCAACTCAGATTAGGTAGGGAGTAGTTTCTAAATTTATTTCTATGCTTTGAGGAGTTGTGTTTTTAGCTCAAAATGATGAAATTATGAATTTACCTTAGCTTTTCATTTTGGTTTTCCTCTTCTTCTTTTTTCTTTAACTAATTCAGGCCATATGGCCTAGGTGGAACTAAGATGATGGCTTGATGATGAGGACCTTGAGGGTGGGTTGTAAATCCATCACAAGTTAGGCCTCTAAAGCTTGAAAATTCCACTTGATGCAAAACTTTAAAGAATAATGCTTTATGATGCTAAAACAATGATTTTTAGTTTAGAACTTGAAAGATGTATTTCCTTTTATGTTTTATTTCTTAAGATATGTATTGGGTTGAATTTATAATTCTTTTAAAGTCTTGAAGGAGCTCTAGTAAAGAAACAAAATGAATTTGCAATCATGATTAAGTTTATGCTTTGCATAACCATGTTTACCTTCTATGTCATCACTAAATTTTCAAGAATGAATAAATGAACTTGCATTTCTCATGTTTAAATTCCAAGCTTGTATTTCATATTTATGTTTCAAGTTATCACTTAATCTTTCAAGATAATAAAGAGGTTGCATCTCATATTTAATTTATGCTCTCACTTTATTTTATAATGGCTAAAAGAATCAACGCATGACATATTTATTTTATGCCATCACCTAAAGATCCTAGAGCACAAAGACTTGCCCATGTATCACAAGCAAAGAAATATGATTATTGGAGTTAAAAAAATTATTCTTTAAAAAGTCTTGAGATTGGAGCTTAAAAGGATGTAATAATAATTCTCTTCTCCTTTTACTGGTCCTGTGCGGGCTACTGCCGCTCGGTTTCTTAATATTCTCTTCTCCCTTTCTTGGTCCTGTGCGGATTACCGCTCGATTTCTTGTATCATGTTTATATTTCAAGTTCTTGCATCATGTTTAATTTTCAAGTCATCACCTTAAATCTTAAAGATAAAGAAATAGAATTGCATATCATGTGTATAATTCCAAGCTATCACCTTATAAAGATAAGATTAAAATAAGGTTGCATAGCATGTTTATAACTCTAAGATGTCACCTAAATCTCTAAAGCTCAAGACTTACTCCTTTTATCTTAAGTGAGAATTTTAATTGTGAAGATCCTCCCAAATTTGACAAAAGAACTAGTTTCTAAATGAGTTTTAAGGCTTTGCAAGGATTTTACGGGGAACTAGTATTTTATATGCACTTAAAATATGATTCTATGTAATTGCATGAGGTTCATGATTCGGCCACTGATCTGAGTTTAGTATCAATGTGTGATAATTATGGTTTATTGTTAAGAGAATGATTCATAATTGGTTTAGTAACTAATTAGTTCTATAATTGATAATTCTATGTAAGGATTGGATGCTTATTAAGTACTTGATATCATTGAATGATTTCCTGGCTTGCATGTTATAGTTCCTGTTGCAAATAATGAGAATGCTTATACATGAAATATTCTTTATTATGTAAAATTTACCTTTGTTGCTAGAAGAAAGTGTATCATTGTAAAAGTGTAATTTGGAAAGGTTCTGGGTAAGGAAAGACTTGGTATTTAAGCGTGTCCATTATGACCCACCTCTCTTTCCTGGGAATCTCCCATATGCATGATTCTGATTGATATATATTATTCTAGTTTAAGACTATAAATAAGAAAATGTTATGATGTTTATGAATTCTATTGTGATAAAACATGCAAAGATTTAATGGTGACTTAAACTTATAAGAAAATGATCCTTTGGAACCATCAGACTATAGGTGGTGAAAAGGTGATTTTAGCCCCCTAACCCGTTCTCTCAAAAAAGTAGAGTCGGGACTTTAGCTTATCAAAAGGGATAAGTATATGCTAGTGACGACTAGTAAAGTATGAGCTCATAACCTAAATTACTCCCAAAAGGGTGGAGTATAGGGTGGCCTAAGGAAAATAATGATGATGATAAGATTTTAAGTCACCTAAGGCACTAAAGAAATGAAATATGTGCATTATGTCCACGTGTAGCTAATATTATATGACGTTCTTTTATGCATGTTATTTGATAATGATGATGAGGAATATGATGTAATGATAAAGGAAAAGTTCATTGTAAATATGACATGTTAAGATTATGATGCATTATAAGACGCATGATTAAAAATTGACGAACCTCGGTTAAGTACTTGTCGTACTTAAAATGAATCTTTGCATGCTCACTATTTTAGAATAATCCCGAGGTTCCTGGGGACTTTGATGATGACATCGTAGAAGGAGGTACCCTCTTGAGAATTCTTTAGCAAGATTCTCACTCCCTTTTCTTTATTTCCGTCATTGTCTCCAGATTCAAATGGCGACATTCGTCCTGTTCGTTGATACCCCTACTTGGGAATTTCACTATGATCCGGTGCATCGCTCGTATCATTTTGAAGGGAGGTGTGATTCGTGTTTTTATTTACATAGGTCGCCCTTTGCACATCCTGTCCCTAGTTATCGATTTTCTCCTACTTCTCCCTATGGCGATGAAATGGTTTTCGAACATGCACGTCCGCTTGATGAAAGGATGTTACGTTCTTATCCCGCTTCATCTGCTGTCCACGGATTTTCAGTATGTTCGAGATGAGATATGCTAAAACTGATCCTTCAGAGGACACTCCTACTCATGTATATTCTCAGAGCTCTGCTCCTACTCCCACACGTGTAAGAGAGGGTAGTGAGGAAACAGTTGTTCAGCCAAGGTTAGCAAGAAGGCCGTCCATGCGACCCCAACATGGTGCATCTCGTGTGTTCCCTCCCGAGGGAGCTCATCAGTGGATCGGATTTATTCCCCCATTTCCAGGACAGTGGCCATAGAGGGTTCTTAGTAAACTTATGTGTGATCATGCACCCTAGTTTTAGGATAACCTTCCCGGCTTATAGAGTTATCTAGTTTAGGGGCATGTATTTCCTTATGTATTTTCTTTTATGGGTTTGCATAAGACAATGATGTATGAACATAACCCACCCTTTGAGTGAGGTTATTGTATGTAAATATATGCTATAATGTGTTGATGGATGTTATATGATGGAGCCAAAGTGATATGATGTGATATATTCTTAAACGTCTTATTATACTCCACTTACTCGTTCACGTTGTACTCGGCTCACGTTTTCAATTATGTTTTTTTTTTAAAAAAAAAATGGCTCGTAATTTCACTATGTATTTTCAAATTATGAAGAAGGAACCAAAGTAAGGAGTAAAGTCTAGTCATTAATCAGATTCAACCTAGGTGTATTTGGTTAATAATTAGGGTGTTACACTTGGCCCCCCTAGCCCCGTGATTGCACTTGCCTTGGCACTGAGGGTAATGCCTGTTGTAAGTGTAGGGAGGGTCATTCTGGGAATCTTCAGTTTACTTTTCCACCCTTTGACTCATGTATTTTCATTTTGTTTTCTTTTTTTAGCTTTATGTCTTCCATTACATGGTAGTTGTAGTTGCATATTAGTTTGCATAAAAAAAAAGAGTTAGTTAGTTGGTTGAACACTACTTGTACTTGATAACTATTTTCCATTTTGATTTCCATGGTACACTGGTTAATCTGATGGTCACTTGAACAATGTAATGGATTTAACTTGTTTGGCTGGTTAATTATTTTTACCCGTGAACTTTTGGGCCTAAATGTGATTTTTACTGTTTAATCACTAAACTTGTTGATGTGTGTGCACCCTCTTGGAATGGATTCTAGAACTTGCCCAATTCTTAGTTAAAGCATTGTCTTTGCACTGTCTAGTATGTTGATGATTGAGGCATTCTTTCCTATCACCCACTTTGCCATAAAGCCTACCCTGCATGCTTTTATCCATTGGCAACTCGCTTTGAGCTTATTCCCCCATTTTTGTTGGTTAGCACGATTCAAGCCTAAGTGGAAGACCATGAGTGTCACCTAACTTAGGACTTGTAAGAGCTTGGTGCAATCTGGTATGTTTAACAATCTAAGTGTGGGGAAACCATTGCTAGAGGTGAATAAAAAAGAACTATTGGCCCTTGAAGGGAAAAGTTTTGGATTGGTGGAAATCCCTTTAATACTGAAAAAAAAAACAAAATAAATAGGAAAGCTGAGTTTCACTAATCCACATTTGCAAGTAATTAATGGGTTCGAATAAAAAAAAAAAGGGCTTTGGTTTAGCGGTTTCTTTCATGTGAATTCTTGTGTTGTGCCTTGCTCTTGCAGGAATTAAGTTTAGTCACTTCCCTCGTATATCATACCTATACCTAAGCCCAATCAACCTTGAGAAGACCTCTTGAAATGTGCCTAGACATGTGATTGACCAGTGGTGACTTAGAAAAAAGGCAAGCTTTTGGAAGAAGTTCCCTGTTGAGTGCCAGAGTGTGTTATAAGATTTAGGAACTTGAGCGGAGAGTAATACACATCTTCCTTGTGAAGTTAACTCAGTCATACTTGTTTTGTTCGTTCTTGCCTTGTGCTATTTTGATTGACCCGGTGAGTGCCATTGGATTCTAGCTTCTTGTTATGTGCTGGCTGTTGTTTAACCATCTCTAGCTACCCCCTTCACTTGGTTAAGTTTTAGCATATCATGTACGTCATGCATCTTGCATCTTTAGGCTTGGTAGCATCATGCATTTTCATCCTTGTTTTTGCATTTGAGTGCCATGCATGAGGACATGTAATTGTTTAAGTATGGGGAGATTTGATGGGTCACATTTATGTACCCATTTTATATCCTAACTCTAAATATTTTACATTTGAATTGTTCTTAATTAATATTAAATTAGTGAATTTGCACTTTGTCCTTTCAACATGCATTTTTAAGTAATTTTATAGTTATCAACATAATTTTCAGTTAATTCTTAGACTTAGGAAGTTCTCTATGCTTTTAATTTCTTTTTGGAGTTTTTCTTGGCAATAGGGACTTCCAAGTGATGCATTGTGTAACACCCTAAAAAATTATTTAAAAAATAATTTGAGCTTTATTAGTCATAATTTTAAAAATCTAACAGTTTTAATAATGATGAGGATGGTTCAGCGAATCTGTAAAAAAAAAAATATGAATAGTATTTTACAGGCCTTGCAGGCCCGCCGGGACGGTCGAAACCCTAGAATTGGGACTCGGAGATGCCCGAAATTGAGAAATTATATGAATATGGTTAGATATAAGTAGAAATAAAGATTTTATACCCGAAATTATTTTTTGAGCAATGTTTGATTACCCGAGTACACTGTTTCACCCGTTCGGTGAAATTTTAGTGTGCGATTTCTACAAAATAAAGAACCTTATCTGTTTATATTAAATGAATGGCTAAGATTTAATCTTAAATTACAAGATTAATCCTAGCCATCCATTTTTCTTTATTAGATTAGGAAATATCTAACTTTAATGTATAATATTCAAGCATTGATTATAAAGATAAATACAAACTAAAACTTCTTTAAGAAACTAGTGACATTCACGGAAAGCAAGTGTAAGTGCAGAAACTCCATTGCCTTCTTGATAACAACCTTGAGAATTTGGTTTCCAAGCTCAAAATCATAAGCCTAATCTACTCAAAATCAAAAACTTCCTTAGGTAAACTTATTCTACACTTCAACCTCCACAAATACAACCGATTAGATTCTCCAAAACCTCATTTTAGTACCTCACTCGTCACTGATTTGAGGAGGGTTTAAGTGTGTTTCAAGAGCTTTGGGGTGGAGAACATCTATCTTGAAGTGTACAAGAGACAAAGAGACATTAGCTTCCAAGGGTAAAGTTTTTGAACCTCTTCTTCTTTAAATCCATTTTTCTGTTTTAATCACTGATTTAAATTGATATTTTTGGTTATGTTGGTTGATGATATATGGATATTGCTGTATTAATTTTGGTGGAGTGGTTGGATGATTCTAGAAATCATTTTTGTCAAAAGGAATATTAAACTATGCTGCTAGATTTTCGGATTTCTTCTGGACAGGTTATGGTTCATGAATTTTTTGATGTATTTGTAGTAATTTTTATGAGCTATAAAAATTATATGTTAAAGCTAACATATTAAGGAAATAATTTTTGTGGTGCATGACAAGGACTTTTATGGCCTGAGAAAAATCATGAACCGAAGTTGTAACTGTGCTGCCTGAGATGTTGACTCTGAAGCTGCAAATTTATCTAATTTTGTTATTATAGGAAACGATTGATTTTTCCTTGGGAAATTTTTCAGAGTATTAGGGACATCTTGAGGTTTTACTAGGATTTTTATTTCGAATTTTCTAGGTTCAATTGCTAGGGTTAAAAATTATGAATTTTGGTTCTTAAACTGAGGTTTAGTGGTTTCTGACCACCAAATTTATCTAATTTTGTTAACATAGTTAGAGAACGGAACCTTTTGGAGACATTGAGGTGTCATTGAGAATTTTTAATGAGACTATCTGTTTAATTTGCAGTTTGTGGTTGGTTTTCCTTTCCGTTGTCATCTCTCATAATTTTAGTTATATGAATTGTTATGATTAAATTTTTAAGAGTTGTTTTGCTGTATGATTTTACATTGCATTAAGGATTGGAATCAGTTTTGTTGGAAATTTAGTTTGTAACACCCTAAAAAAAATTATCTAAAAAATTAATTTGAGCTTTATCAATCATAATTTCAAAAATTTGATAGTTTGAACAATGATGAGGACGATCCAACGGATTTGTTAAAAAAAAAAAGCGAATAGTGTTTTGCGGGCCTCGCAAGTCCACCGGGATAGCCGAAACCCTAGAATTGGGACCCAGAGATGCCCGAAATTGAGAAATTATATGATTATGGTTAAAAATAGGTAGAAATAAAGATTTTATACCTGAAAATATTTTTTGGGTAATGTTCGATTACCCGGGTACACTGTTTTACCTGTTCTGTAGAATTTCGGTGTGCGGTTTCTAACACTGTAAAAGCTACTTAGTGGCTAAGTAAGCTTTATCAACCACTTTATGCCAAGTGGATGACAAGGATTGAAAATTGAAAAGCAAGTTTTAATCATGACCTTTGATTTATTATATTTTACTTGGGTGTCAATAACTCATCCGTTCAGTGAAATTTCGGTGTGCGATTTTAACACCGAAAAAGCTACTTGCTCACCAAGTTAATATGAGCCACTTATCTTAAGCCAAGTGGATGACCAAGATTCATTCTTTGACCAAGAAACCAAATCTTAGCCATCCATTTCATTATTTCATTTTGAAAAAGGAATAAATACCCATTTTGACTAGTTTTATACCTAGATGATGATAAATCACCAACCATATCACTCCAACACCATCAATTTCGGCCAAGAGCTCAAAATACATCAGACTTCATCTTCTTTCTCTCATTCCACCATTAACAAACTTGAAGCTTCATAAACCCTAGCCTAAACTTGACAAAACACCAAGATCCTTTCACAAAACTTGTTTTACTCCTCATAATCTATCAAATCAACCGATTAGAATTTTAAATAATCTCCAAGCTGAACCTTGAGCTATCATTCTCTACTGTTTAAGGAAGGATTAGGTGCTATTTGGAAGGCTTGAAGTGAAGAAAAATCATTTTTGAAAGATCCCTTGGAGTTAGAAGCCTTAAAGCTTCACAAGTAGGGTTTTCTTTGACATTTTCTTTCCAATTTTATGCTGGACTTTTCTGATTATGTTTGGTCCAAAATTTCTAGATATATTGGTTGATAATATGATGATATTGATGTGTTAATTTTGGTGGAGTGTTTGTGGTTGTGTAAAAATCATTTTTATCAAAAGAGATTCTGAAGTGGTTTGCTGGATTTTCGGTTTTACTGCTGGCAGTGATTGTTCACGAATTTTCTGAGGGAATTTTGGGTGTTTTCATGAGCTATAAAAATTATATGTTGAAGGTAACATCCTAGGATAGTTTCATGAATTTTCTTGAGCTCTTCTTTTGACTCCTGATGCCTTGAGAAATTCAAGAACCGAAGTGGTAACTATGCTTCCTGAAATGTTGAATCTGAAGCTGTGAACTTGTGAAATTTTATTAACCTAGTAAATGATTAAATTATGAGCTGAAATTTTTGAAGGATATTAAGGACATACTGAATTCCAACCCTGAATTTTTATATGATTTTATATGATCATTTGGTAGGGTAATAAAATTGGAAACTATGGCTGTTGGCTATAAATAGGGGGTTTCCAACCTCCAAATTTGTCTAATTTTGTTGACATATTTAGAGAATTCTTTTTGTTATGAAAATTTTATGGAACCTTTTGGACACATTGAGGTGTCATTGAGAATTTTTATAGCATTTTAATTGATCATTTGGTATGACAAATAAATTGTGCTACTTGAGTAAAAAATCTACCAATGTGCTGAAGTTGTGATGATGCCTTGAATTAGTGACCTAATAGCATTTGGTTCAAGTTGATGTGTATGAATGCATGCCATGAACTTCCAAGATTATGTTATGAGGAATGAATGAATAATATATATAGGTTTGAAGTATTATGAGATCAAAGAATTATGTTCATGCATATAGAAATGTGATGCATGTATATGTGAGTTTGAGGATGATGTATGTGCTAAGTGAACAATGAAGTCCCCTTTAGTATAAAAAGGGCACGAAGAGGTCCCCAGTAGGGCACAAAGAGGTCCCCAATAGGGCACGAAAAAGTCCCCATTAGGGCATGAAAAAGTCCCCTTTATTATGTCAAGGGCACGAAAAGATCATTGTAATTGCCATATGTATATGTATATCTTGTTAAATTATTGGTCTTGAAGGAATTCCTATGATGTTGAATGTTATGAAATACATGTTTTAAGTGGTTGAATAATAAAAGAGACCCACTTCGGAAAAGGTGATTTTATAATTTTAAAATGAACATTTGATATGTACATATTGCATGCTCACGCTTTCTTAATAAACCGAAGTGGCTGGGGCGATGACAATGACATTATGAATGTGTAATTGGGGAGTTACCCTACTGAGAATTGTATAATTCTCACCCCTATATTTTTGTGTTCCCGTGTCATCTCCACGTTGACGCAGAGGATCGAGGGACTGTTATGCAAAAGAACTCGGAAGTGCAATAGTGTAGCAGTTAATGCTTTATTATGTTGTATTTAGTAGAATGAACATGTGTGTAAATATGTTAGAGAACAAAGGTATGTTAAAGCTCATAGAAGAGCTTCCCTTATGTACTTAACTTTGTATTAAATAAATAGTTTGGTTTCATTGCTATATATTTTAGTATAATTATGACCTAGTTATCTTGCGGACTAACCAAACTGACTATAGATATTTAAAAAAAAGGTCCGCAAACTTAGAAGTAACAACTCTTGAGTATGGCACCATAACTTAAGGATGAGGTTGTACTTGGGAGGATGTTACAGAGTTGCTATAATTGGTATTTAAATTGAATTAGGATCATAGGATCATGATATTGAATTACTAGTTCTTATATTTGTAACACCCTCCCAACTACCATGTTTTACTCGAGCGTTAACATAGTAATTAGAAAAGTATTACTTACATTCATGATCTATACTAGTCGAAAGAAAGAAAATCCAAGGATTTATACACATATATCGCCAGACTCATATATACATATATGAACATCATTTTTAAGTTTGTAATAGGTACACTGTACTGATACTACATTGGTTAACTTCTAAGCTCATCAGGAACTCAGTTCACAAAAGGAAGGAACACCTCCAGTATCTAATCTAACCTGCTCAAAGTTGAGGTCTAGCAAAATTTTATACAAACAGAAATAAACCCCACAACATTTAATATGATTAATCTGCAGGTTAGCAGGTCATTAGTACTAAACTATCACTATATACATATCATGAGTCCCTGAAGATCTCACGTCCTACTAGATGAAACCATTGGCTATCGGTATGATAGTCTCACCTCACTTGGGGGCATCGGGACCCTCGGTGGGTGCGAGTAGAAGACGAGGATGAAGAGGGATCATCTGCTGGAGGGGGTGCTAGTAGTGTAGGTGGGATATCAAATATCACTGGGTGTGCCAAGTGGAGAGAGACACCATCATAAGGGAAAGCAAGGTCAAAGTCAGCTGTAAATACTGAAGTACTAAAGGAACGGCCGAAAAACACATAGACACGAACTTGAGAGTAACCTACTACATACATAGAGTCGAGAGCAGGATCATAATGCCACACCCACTATGGCGAGTCAAGGTAAAACACTAGTGACGGCATCTACTAGATCTGATTAACATAAAGTAAATACAATCGTAGGGATGAGAATATTATAAAATCCTCAGTAGGGTATTCCCTTAGGTAAAATGTGAAACATAATAAGTTCATTGACGTGGGAATACTCATGCAAAAATATGGGTATCAATATCATGGTATATACATCATGTAAAATCAAGTACAAGTATAATAATGATTCGTGCATTGTTCTTTTTCTCATTAACACAGGGAAAGCTTAATCTCACATCAAGTGATGTCTGTAGTGGAATCACTCCACAAGAACTATTGACCATTAGGACATGAGCTCATTCCTATATGTCGATACGTCTACCGACTCATCAAATTCCCAGGAAAGCTTTTGCTTTTGTCTTTCCCGTTCAACCACATAAGCCTTGTCTCTATTTTCCCCATATGTTAAAAATTGCACAACTAAAAGTCATGTTATTTTTCTTTTCTTTTCCTTTATCCTCACAATAATCACATAGTGTACTTCTCTTTTCAAAGGCCTGCTTAGATCACAGGTAGGCATACAATTATGTTGGAGTCTCATCCATATCTCATCAACATTTCTTTCAAACAATTAGCATGCATTAACATGATATATACTTGCATCTAAAACCATTCTATCATTAGTTCAAGACATTCTTACCATTTTCAGCAATCAGCAGATTTATCACTCTAGAATTCAAAATTAATTTCCTTATCAAACAGCCAATTTAAGAGCCATAAAAATTCTCTATGATACATCAATGTGTTTAAAAAGCCCTGTACAAATTTCCAAACAAATGGTGTTCTCTAACCTTATCAAATAAATTTTGCAAATCTGGTGGTTAGAGACCACTTGTTCATAGCTTAGATCAGGACTCGCATAATTTTCGACCCCACCAATTGATTAAATCAACTCAAAATAAAATTAAAAGTTGCAATTCAATGTGTTATCAGCTTCCCATAAAATTTTCAAAGAATAAATCCATCGTTTACTATGATAATAAAATCACACAATTTTACTGCCTCAGCTTCAACATTTCAAGCAGCATAGTCACAACTTCGGTTCTTGAATTTTTAAACACAGAAAAATTACCCAGAATGACCCCAAATTTTTACTAGAGACTCCCTAACATTAACTACATCCCATAAAATTTTCAACTGAATCCAAGATCTCTAGATATATCAGAAAATTCGACAAAATTTGCTGCTTGCTTCAAATCGGGATTTTCTAGCAACAACTTTCAAGAATCATGAATTTTTTTCAAGCAGAGAAAATCCTTCACATGACCCAAGGAAAATCATGGGTTTGTCTTAGGATGTTACCTTTAACATATAATTTTTATAGCTCATAAAACTGAACAAAATTGCACCCGAAAATTTGTCAACAAGTTTTGCCTTGTTGAAATCCGAAAATCCATCAAACTAATTCCAAGTCTCTCTTGATGAAAATGATTTTTCCACAACACCAAACACTCCACCAAAATTCATACATCAATATCAACATATGATTAACCAATAAAATCAGAAATTTTAGGACAAAACCAATCAGAATTTTCAGAGTAAATTTTGAAACAAAAGAGGACAAATAAACCTTTCCCTTGGAAGCTAATGCTTCTTTAGCTTTTGTATACTTCAAGATAGATGTTCTGCACCCTAAAATTCTTGAAACACACTTAGATCCTCCAATAATCAGTGCTGAGTGAGGTATTAAAGTGAGGTTTTGAAAAATCTAATCGGTTATATTTGTGGAGGTTGAAGTGTAGAACAAGTTTGCTTAAGGAAGTTTTTGATTCTAGCAAGATTTGGTCTAGGATTTTGGAGGTTGAAATTCAAAGTTAGCAAACGTTTTTAGATGAAGAAGGAATGAGTTTTCTGCTGCTCTTCACTTGGCCGAGGATGATGATGGAAAAGATGAGATTAGGTGGGTTAAATATATCTATTAAGGAGTGTTTTGATTGGTTGAAAAATAAAATATAATTTCTTTCCATTAAAAGGGTTTAAAATAAATGGCTAGGATTTGATCTTTCATCCAATATGAAATCCTAGCCATTCACTTGGTATTCAAGTGGATATACTTCATTATTTGTAGATATTAACTAGTTTTTGGTGTTAGAAATTGAACACCGAAATTTCATCAAACGGGCGAAACAATGTACTCAAGAAATCAAACATTGCCCGAAAAATAATTTCGGACATAAAATCATTATTCATACCTATTTCTAAACATAATCATATAATTTCTTAATTTTGAGCATCTCCGGGGCCCAATTCTAGAGTTTCAGCTATTCCGGCGAACTTGTAGGGCCCACAAGATACTATTTACTTTTTTTTTTGCTTCCTTGAGTCAGTCTCATCATTTCCACATCTATCAACATCTTAAAATTCTCATTAATAAAACCTTATTTAATTTCTAAAAAGAATACGGTGTTACAATATTCAGTTAAATCCTTGATGGGAGTATGATTGTATCTCTGTTAAGTAAAATTATACCTTTCTTTGTATGAAAATATGTTTAAGGGAAGCAATAACCATTACAAATTTATAATTTAAATCGATGATTGAACATCTCTTGAACTGAGGAAGTCCCCAGGTAATTGGTTGCTATTATATTTTCTTTAATACGTTATTATTCAATTTATTATCAACAATAAAACACCCATTTTTCCGTGAATTAATTCTATCGCTTCCATATGAGACGAATCGGATTGCACTATAACTACATTTTTGGTGCATTTCGGTAACTGAAAACCTTTTTAATTTGTTGTGGGTGGCAACAACTGTAACAGTAAACATCACTTTTACTCACATAAGGCTTGCTAGGCAGAAACCATGTTTATCATTCAAAAGAGTCCTAGAATTCACATTTTTGGTTTTTTCTAGTTATTAGTCCTTCCTTAATTACTAAAATTAATTACCACACTCATTAGTAACAATTTTCTCATGTTAAACACATTCCATACAACATACATCAAATTTGGAAAGTTTGGAATAGAAACTAAGATTTAATTTCCTAAGAGCATGCAAGAATGCAAAATAGGCATTTCTAGTAACTAGTCTTTCTTTAAATTAATTCGAGACCAAGAGATACACTTATAATTAACTTTACTCTTATGGAAACACAAATAATACCCTTTGTTTGGTAGCAAAGGTCGAGAGCTGAAATAATTTTTGGTTATGTGAACTAAGCTTTAACACCTTAAGAACAAGCTTGTATTTCAAGGAAAAGTTGTAAGACACAAACTTCATTTTCTCAAGACAATAATATATCATTCCTTATTTTCTTGAAGAACCAAATCTCATTTGTAAAGATAGATTTTTCATGGACCAAAATCCCTATATAAGTTGAAAGGGGTAAGTCTTGAGCACTAGATTATTTAGGTGATAGCATAAACTTACATATGCAAATGCAAGTCTTATTTTAATCTTGGTCTGATAAGGTGATGGCAATGGAAATATAAACATGATATGCAAGGCTCGAAATTAAATATGAGAATGCAAGTTCATTTTTAATCTTTGAGTTTAAGTGATGGCTTGAAACATAAACATGCTAGACAAGAAATATAAACATGGAATGCAAGTTCATTTCTTATCTTCAAGTTTCAGGTGACAACTTGGAAATAAATATGAGGTGCAAGACTTGAATGTAAATATGAAATGCAAGGACTTGAAATATAAACATGAATTCATTTCCTTTTATTATTTCTTTAGGTTCTAGGCTCAAGACTCCTATTTAGAGTAATAACTCTAAAACACTGATCAACTCCAAGGTTTGCAAAGTGAAAGAATGTCTAATTATTCCTTTTTAGTTTTATGCTCAAGACTCCTATCTAGAGTAATTACTCTAGAACACCGATCAACTTTAAGGTTGAAAGGGGTAAGTCTTGAACTTAAGTTAATTAGGTGACAACATAACGATATCATTTTATTTTTGCTCAAGTAAGACTTATCAAGGAAAACCAAGTAACACCTTCATTTGCAAATACTCTTACTAAGGAAGCATAGCCAGTCCATTCCTTAAGGTCCTACTAGGAAGAACTGCTCTGATACCATTGCATAACATCCTCCCAAGTACAACATCCATCTTAAGCCATGACATTAGCTTCGGGAGTTGTTACTTGTTAATTAGTGGACCTTTCTTAAATATCTATAGCTAGTTTCATTAATTCGTGAGATAACTATGTCGTAATTCTATTGAAATATATAGCAAGGAAACCAAAACATTTATTTAATACAAAGTTAAGTACATAAGGGAAGCTCTTCTATGAGCTTAACACGTTTGTTCTCTATAACATCCACATATATATATAACCACAACTAAGTTACGGTAAAATAAACACATTAATTACTAAACTACTACAACTCCAGTATAGTTTTTCTTGTAGCGGCTTCATTGTTCTCTACATCAACCTGGAGACAACATGGGAACACAAAAAATAGGGGTGAGAATTATACAGTTCTTAGTAGGGTAACTCCCCTAATACATAATCATAATGTCATCATCATCGCCCCAGCCACTTCGATTTATTAAGAAAAGGTTATCAAACATTACATAATAACGGTTCATTTTTAAAGTTCCAAATCATATTCCCGAGTGGGTTGTTGTTAAAAGATCAATCGCTTCATACACATTTATCATAAGCTCATAATCATAGTAAGTAATATTAATCAAAATGATTTCTTAATGATATAAATATGTATATACAAAATATAGGGAAATTATCTTTAATTGCCCTTGATAAATCAAAGAGGATCTCATCCATCTTTATGGCTCATCTCTCTCTATTTGCCTTTAATAAGTCGAAATGATTTTTCCACAACATGAAACACTCCACCAAAATTAATACATCAATATTAACATATTATCAACCAATATAATTAGAAATTTTGGACAAAACCAACAAGAATTTCAGAATAGATTTTGAAACAAAAGAGAACAAATAAACCCTACTCTTGGAAGCCAATGTCTCTTTGTCTCTTGTATACTTCAAGATAGATGTTCTCCACCCCAAAGCTCTCGAAACACACTTAAACCCTCTTCTAATCAGTGATGAGTAAGGTATTAAAGTGAGCTTTGGAGATTCTAATTGGTTATACTTGTAGAGGTTGAAGTGTAGAACAAGTTTAGTTAGGGAGGATTTTTATTTTAACAAGGTTTGGCTTAGAATTTTTGAGCTTGAAATCAAAGTTATCAAGGTTTTTGAAGAAGAGAAAATGGTGTCTCTGCTGGTTTTCTTGATGGCCGAAGCTTTGAGGAATGATTTGTGAAGTTAGATGTGTCATATTTATCTCATAGGTGCAATACCATTGGTTAATCATAAAGCATAATTTTATTCATTTAAAAGAAAGCAATATCAATGGCTAAGATTTGATTTTTTATCCAAGATAAAATCTTAGCCATTCATTTTGCATTCAAAGGAATAAACTTCATTATTTTATATAGATTAACTGGCTTTTGGTGTTAAAAATTGCACTCCGAAATTTCACCGAACGGATGAAATACTATACCTCGAGTAATCATATATTACCTTAAAATTAATTCTAAGTATAAAATTTTCATTTCCAAATATTTCTAACCTTATTCCCATGTTTTCCCAATTTTGAGCACCTCCGAGTCCCGAATTTGGGGTTTTGGCTATCTTGGCAGACACTCGGGACCCACAAATCACTATTCATTTCTTTTTTACATAAATCCGTTAGATTGTTCTCATCATTATTGGAAATGTCAGATTTTTGGAATTATGTCTAATAAAGCTCAAATTAATTTTTATATAATTTTGAGGTGTTACATTTCAAGATCTTTTTGACTTGTTGAGGGCAAATAGAGAGAGATGAGATCCTTTCGACTTGTCGAGGGCAAATAAAGAAAGATGAGATATAAAGATAGATGAGATTCTCTTTGATTTATCAAGGGCAATTAAAGATAATTTCCCTACATTTTGCATATACATATTTATGTCATTAAGAAATCATTTTGATTGACATTACTTACTATGGTTATAAGCTTATGATAAATGTGTATGAAGCGATTGATGTTTTAAAAACAACCTACTTTGGGAATATGATTTGAAACTTTAAAAATGAATCGTTATTATGTAATGCTTAATCTCCTTTCCTTAATAAACTGAAGTGGCTGGGGTGAAAACGATGACATTATGATTATGAATTGAGGGAGTTACCCTATTGAGAATTGTATAATTCTCACCCCTGTTTTGTGTGTTCCCGTGTCATTTCCAGGTTGATGCAGAGAACAGTGAAGCCGCTACAAGAAAAGCTATACTGGAGTTGCAATAGTTTAGTAGTTGATGTGTTTATTTTACCATAACTTAGTTGTGGTTATATATATATATATATATATATATGAATGTAATAGAGAACAGATGTGTTAAGCTCATAGAAGAGCTTCCCTTGTGTACTTAACTTTGTATTAAATAAATGTTTTGGTTTCCTTGCTATATATTTCAATAGAATTACGACATAGTTATCTCGTGAATTAATCAAACTGGCTATAGATATTTAAGAAAGCTCTACTAGTTAATAAGTAACAACTCCCAAATTCGATATGATGGCTTAAGATGGATGTTGTACTTGGGAAGATGTGAACACTTGATTTTGTCTGATCTTTTAACAACAAAATCCAAAAATTTGCACCTAATTTACCTTTTTCTTATTTTGTTACAGTTTCGTTAATTATTTATTTTGAAAAAAATAATAAATAAAAAAAGGTTTGCTTGTTGTTCTTTTTAAAATGAAAAAGGATATAAAGCCCATTTCATTTATTTGTCTAAAAATGTTTTTATTAAGAATCCAGTCCGTTCTTTTTTTTTTATTGAGCCCATTTCAAAAGGACAGTTCATGTCCATCTGCCAAAAAAAAAAATATAAAAAAAGAAGTAAAAAAATAAAAAAGGAGAAGTCACGGGCTCCTGTCTTCGGGTTCCTCTCCTTGTCTTTCCCCAAAACAAGCTCGTGAAGCATGGGGATAAGAGCAAGCATGAAAAAATAAAACAGACAATGATGGTGTCCTTGAAAATTTTGATCTTTCTTTCGGTGGAATGGAGGAGAATCCGAAAAAAACATACAATATACATATTGAAGGGGGGCAGAGATTTTGGGGGGGTGGGAGAAGAAGACCATCATCAATAGTGTTTATCGTTGTTTTCAATCAACAAAAATTCAAACACAAAAAAATAGACGTTCAGATACATCAATTTACCAGAAGACAGAGGTGAAATTCAAAGGAAATCAACAACAAATTTCAACAAGACCCAGTAACAAGGTAATTTCATCAGTAGCAACAAATCATCAGTATAAAAGATAAACAAAATAAAAAAAGGGACATAGGGGGCCGTGGCCTCCCTTCACCGCCGCGGCCCCCCTCTCAATTTCTCCCTCTCCATCATCTTCGTCCCCTCCATCATCCTCAACTCCTTCCTCCGCCATGAGCCACCATCAGCTCAATCTCCATTTTCACCCAAATACTACCATCCACCATCTTCTCTCATCCTCACCCCGGATCCACCACCACTACAACCTCCATAACCACCACCACACCCATCAAGCAACAACACCATAAACCGTGGCTGGCTCCCTTGCTTTTCAGATCCCACCACAAACCACCATCCGCGGTCTTCATCTTCCCCAGCTCCTACCAGTCGCGATCTGCTTTGGTTAGCCACCACCATCATCTTGATCCATGCCTAAAAATTTAAACCCAAATCATGAATAAACCAAACCAAATAGGAAGCAGAAACTAAAGAAAGAGGAACGAAAACCACCGTGACTCACCGCCGCTACTTCCACTCCGTCTCCACGATTTACCCCTGCAACTGGCTTCCCCTCCGCGTTAGCTCCGCCCTGTGCTGCCGCGAGCTCCTTGTTCAGCCCATAAACCCAACGCTGACGATCAGCCACCCATTCGCCGCCCTTCCTCACCCCTTCGCCCGACTAGCTCCAAGCCAGGCACTCAATCCGTGAAGAACTCTCCCCTCCCATGCCTAGCCGTGAACTCCTCGAACCACTACAAACCCTCCAGCAGCCTTCTCCACCATGATCCGCTTTTCCAGCTGCAACCTCCCATCATCATCAACCATCAGCCTTCTTCCTCAACTCTTCATGACCATCCCCTTAAACCACCACCATCGCCACACAGCCCCCACCTCACGCGGCTTGTTCCCTTTAGCCAGCTTTACGCCGCCTCGAGCCAAGCCCACCGCGCTTTCTCGCTACCTCCATGAGACCCGACTTCTCCCTCAGATTTCCTCTCTTTGCATCTCCGATTTCTCTCTTACCTCCTCTCTCTATTTCTTTCAATTTGTGTGTGTGTGTGACCGTGTGTGGCTGAGGATGGGTATGTGTGTGCTAGTGAGAGAGAGAGTTCTCTGTATATGAGTGTGAGTGAGTGATAGGGAAAACCATGTGTGTGTCCCCGTGAGTGTGTGAAAGAGAGTGCATGAGTTTGTGTGACACAAAAAAAAAGAGAGGGAGACTTGTGTGTACGCATGAGAGAGAGAGTTTTTCTTCTATTTTTATTTTATCTAAATACATGTGTTTGTGTCAGTGAGTATAAGAGAGAGAGAGTTTTTTTTTTTATCATTTAATTATATTTAGATAGGAATTTGAATTAAATTTGTGTATGTGTGTGTTTTAAAAAGTTTTCTTAAAATATATATATATATATATATATATATATATATATATATATAAATGACAAATTTTAGTTTAAATTGGTGTATATTAGTTTTATTTAATCATCTATGTTCTTAGGTTAAGGTTATTATGTAACGCCCCAATTTTTACTGTAATTTTTACTGTCATTGGAAATTACTGAATTACCATAGGTAATTATTACATAAGATTTGAGGCCGAACAATCCTTAATAAAGGAATATAACATTAGAAGATAGGTTAGGAGCGATTCATGCGAGAGTCGCAAATCCCGAATTTCTGTACGTGTAAAATGACCAAAATGTCCCTGAAGTTATTTTACTCAGAAAATGAGGATTGTGGGCCCCACATATTCTCAAGGGGATGTTTTGAGAATAATAAGGGATTGTTTGTGTTATGTGTGTTAATAGAGCAGAAGAATCTCAATTTTGAGTTCCGACGCGCGAAATGACCAAAACGCCCCTACGGCTGTTTTAACTCCGATGTGCGTGCCGACTGAGCCCGAACCTCACTAAAATGTTTTAAAATGTGTTTTTAAGCCATGATTAACCATTGGTTAAGCTCGGGTGGCCTCGGGCAGTTTTTAAGTGAAAGTACGATTTTGCCCCTGTTTTTGGGGAGTTTTGCGAATTTCGGGATTTTTGATTCGTATACCGAAACCTAAGCAATATTAGGCTCAAATTAAAGCTTATTAAATTCTAAATATTAATCTAGATTCAAAATTATGTATTTAGATTGATTAGAACCCAAAATTGCTCAAAAACACCCAAATTGCTTACTAATTCACTTAAGCCCTTAACCGTAAATTCTCTAAATTACATGAACACCTTGCCTACACCTAAATAATGCATGGAACACACAAATTTCACTTCTTTGGGCTATAATGCACGAAATTATTGATGCCTTTATGCAGCTGAATTATTTCCAAAAGTTGCACTAAAACAAAATGCCAAAATGTCACCATAAGAGACATAATTCCTTAATTTCATACAACTTTGTCTAAAATGATTTTTTCCTCCATTATTTCTCTTGAAAAATTCTGACAACTACCTCCTCATTTTGGCCAATTAGAAGCCTCAAAATCTTCTATAAATAGGCTTGCTTGAGTGGTCTTGGAATGCTTGGTTCATAACTAGTTTTTAGGAGCACCAAAAACTTTCTTTCTTCCTCCTCTTTGGCTGAATTCTTTCTTCAATTTTTTCAAAGAGATTTTGTGTCATTTCACTTCAAGAAATCAAGTTCTCTTCCTCTTCTTCAACTCAGATTAGGTAGGGAGTAGTTTCTAAATTTATTTCTATGCTTTGAGGAGTTGTGTTTTTAGCTCAAAATGATGAAATTATGAATTTACCTTAGCTTTTCATTTTGGTTTTCCTCTTCTTTTTTTCTTCAACCAATTCAGGCCATATGGCCTAGGTGGAACTAAGATGATGGCTTGATGATGAGGACCTTGAGGGTGGGTTGTAAATCCATCACAAGTTAGGCCTCTAAAGCTTGAAAATTCCACTTGATGCAAAACTTTAAAGAATAATGCTTTATGATGCTAAAACAATGATTTTTAGTTTAGAACTTGAAAGATGTATTTCCTTTTATGTTTTATTTCTTGTTAAGATATGTATTGGGTTGAATTTATAATTCTTTTAAAGTCTTGAAGGAGCTCTAGTAAAGAAACAAAATGAATTTGCATCCATGATTAAGTTTATGCTTTGCATAACCATGTTTACCTTCTATGTCATCACTAAATTTTCAAGAATGAATAAATGAACTTGCATTTCTCATGTTTAAATTCCAAGCTTGTATTTCATGTTTATGTTTCAAGTCATCACTTAATCTTTCAAGATAATAAAGAGGTTGCATCTCATATTTAATTTATGCTCTTACTATATTTTATAATGGCTAAAAGAATCAACGCATGGCATGTTTATTTTATGCCATCACCTAAAGATCCTAGAGCTCAAAGACTTGCCCATGTATCACAAGCAAAGAAATATGATTATTGGAGTTAAAGAATTTATTCTTTAAAAAGTCTTGAGATTGGAGCTTAAAAAGATGTAATAATAATTCTCTTCTCCCTCTACTGGTCCTGTGCGGACTACCACCGCTCCGGTTTCTTAATAATTCTCTTCTCCCTCTACTGGTCCTGTGCGGACTACCGCCGCTCCGGTTTCTTAATATTCTCTTCTCCCTCTACTGGTCCTGTGCGGATTACCGCCGCTCCAGTTTCTTGTATCATGTTTATATTTCAAGTTCTTGCATCATGTTTAATTTTCAAGTCATCACCTTAAATCTTAAAGATAAAAAAATGGAATTGCATATCATGTGTATAATTCCAAGCTATCACCTTATAAAGATAAGATTAAAATAAGGTTGCATAGCATGTTTATAACTCTAAGATGTCACCTAAATCTCTAAAGCTCAAGACTTACTCCTTTTATCTTAAGTGAGAATTTTAATTGTGAAGATCCTCCCAAATTTGACAAAAGAACTAGTTTCTAAATGAGTTTTAAGGCTTTGCAAGGATTTTACGGGGAACTAGTATTTTATATGCACTTAAAATATGATTCTATGTAATTGCATGAGGTTCATGATTCGGCCACTGATCTGAGTTTAGTATCAATGTGTGATAATTATGGTTTATTGTTAAGAGAATGATTCATAATTGGTTTAGTAACTAATTAGTTCTATAATTGATAATTCTATGTAAGGATTGGATGCTTATTAAGTACTTGATATCATTGAATGATTTCTGGCTTGCATGTTATAGTTCTTTGTTGCAAATAATGAGAATGCTTATACATGAAATATTCTTTATTATGTAAAATTTACCTTTGTTGCTAGAAGAAAGTGTATCATTGTAAAAGTGTAATTTGGAAAGGTTCTGCCTAAGGAAAAACTTGGTATTTAAGCGTGTCCATTATGACCCACCTCTCTTTCTGGGAATCTCCCATATGCATGATTACAGTTGATATATATTATTCTAGTTTAAGACTATAAATAAGAAAATGTTATGATGTTTATGAATTCTATTGTGATATAACATGCAAAGATTTAATGGTGACTTAAACTTATAAGAAAATGATCCTTTGCAACCATCGGGCTATAGGTGGTGAAAAGGTCATTTTAGCGCCCTAACCCGTTCTCTCAAAAGGGTAGAGTCGGGACTTTAGCTTATCAAAAGGGATAAGTATATGCTAGTGACGACTAGTAAAGTATGAGCTCATAACCTAAATTACTCCCAAAAGGGTGGAGTATAGGGTGGCCTAAGGAAAATAATGATGATGATAAGATTTTAAGTCACCTAAGGCACTAAAGAAATGAAATATGTGCATTATGTCCACGTGTAGCTAATATTATATGACATTCTTTTATGCATGTTATTTGATAATGATGATGAGGAATATGATGTAATGATAAAGGAATCAAAATTCATTGTAAATATGACATGTTAAGATTATAATGCATTATAAGACGCATGATTAAAAATTGACGAACCTCGGTTAAGTATTTGTTCAAATTTAAAATGAATCTTTGCATGCTCACTATTTTAGAATAATCCCGAGGTTCCTGGGGACTTTGATGATGACACTGTAGAAGGAGGTACCCTGAGAATTCTTTAGCAAGATTCTCACTCCCTTTTCTTTATTTCCGTCATTGTCTCCAGATTCAGATGGCGACATTCGTCCTGTTCGTTGATACCCCTACTTGGGAATTTCACTATGATCCGGTGCATCGCTCGTATCATTTTGAAGGGAGGTCTTGTGATTCGTGTTTTTATTTACATAGGTCGTCCCTTTGCACATCCAGTCCCTAGTTATCGATTTTCTCCTACTTCTCCCTATGGCGATGAAATGGTTTTCGAACATGCACGTCCACTTGATGAAAGGATGTTACGTTCTTATCCCGCTTCATCTGCTGTCCATGGATTTCCAGAGTATGTTCCCGAGACGAGATATTCTGAAACTGATCCTTCAGAGGACACTCCTACTCATGTATATTCTGAGAGCTCTGCTCCTACTCCCACACGTGTAAGAGAGGGTAGTGAGGAAACAGTTGTTCAGCCGAGGTTAGCAAGAAGGCCGTCCATGCGACCCCAACATGGTGCATCTCGTGTGTCCCCTCCCGAGGGAGCTCATCAGTGGATCGGATTTATTCCCCCATTTCCAGGACAGTGGCCATAGAGGGTTCTTAGTAGACTTATGTGTGATCATGCACCCTAGTTTTAGGATAACCTTCCCGGCTTATAGAGTTATCTAGTTTAGGGGCATGTATTTCCTTATGTATATTTTCTTTTATGGGTTTGCATAAGACAATGATGTATGAACATAACCCACCCTTTGAGTGAGGTTATTGTATGTAAATATATGCTATAATGTGTTTATGGATGTTATATGATGGAGCCAAAGTGATATGATGTGATATATTCTTAAACGTCTTATTATACTCCACTTACTTGTTCATGTTGTACTTGGCTCACGTTTTCAATTATGTTTTTTTTTTAAAAAAAAAAATGGCTCGTAATTTCACTAAGTATTTTCAAATTATGAAGAAGGAACCAAAGTAAGGAGTAAAGTCTAGTCATTAATCAGATTCAACCTAGGTGTATTTGGTTAATAACTAGGGTGTTACATATTATATTTTGGTGGTTTAAGTATTTTGATTTTTGTTTACTTGATTAGTATATATTTCATTGTAGTTTAGGAGATTACTTGTTTAGCTTTGAGTTAAATAAGAATAAAAAATTTCATTTACTTTGAGTTTCGAGTAAATATTTGATTTCTTTTTTTTTAAAAAAATAATAACAATAAAAAGATAGAACTAGTTTAGGAAGCTGGTTTGGGTAGAATTGTTAGAATAGATTTTGATTTCATTTATTTGGGTTTATATTATCTTGTTAAGTTATGGTTGATTTTATGTTTGAAATTCGAGCTTTATTTATTTGATTTGAATTAATGAAGAAAGTTTTATTGTTTGAAATAAATATTTGAATATTTTGATTCTTTTAAAAAGGGAGCTTGTGATATGTCTTTTTTTTTCATTGTTGTTTGAGTAGAACTAAGTTAATTTATTTCTAAAATAAAATAAAAAGGAATAATTTAATTATTTCCTTGATTTGAGTGAATTTAGTGTCAATGTTTCTTTTGATTAAAAAGGGTAAAAAAGAAGAAGAAGAAAATGGTAATTAGGACCCTCATTTGTTTATTTAATTATCTTATATATTTTGTTTAATTGTATGATTATGTTTACGAATTGGTTTTATTTTTGTTTAATATTAATTGTTTATGTGTTTTGTTCAAATTGTTTGTGTAATTGTGTTTATGGTTTTAGTTTAATTATTTTATATGTGGAGGTGTTTTGTTTAAATTAATTGCGTAACGGTTTTTAATATAATTTTGCTAATTTCAGTTAAAGAAAAAAATAATATTAAAATATTTTATGAATTTTGGGTTTAAAATAAATAATTGAATAATTTTGCTTTACAAAAAAAAAGAGATTTTGAGTTAATTAATAATCTTTTTCTTTAAAATGAGATTAATTTAATCGTGACGGTTTGTTAATTCTATGTCCTGGAATATTTTAGCTGTGACAGCTTGATATTCAAAATCTCATTTTAGATAAAGATGTTAATTTAGCCGCGACGGCTTATTAACTCCATATTTCGGGCTTTGAGTTGTGACAGCTTAATAACCTGAAAATTTCTCTAAAGATATTTGTTTTTTTTGTTTTTTTAAAAAGTATAAAAAATGAATTTCTTTTTTATCTTATTTGTAAATCTTTATAATTCATATTTTCATTTTCGATTTAAATTCATTTATTTACCTTTTTTTTTAATGGGGTTAATTTAGCCGTGACGGCTTGTTAACTTGATATTTGGACATCTGAGTCGTGACAACTTGATGTTCCAAATATCTCTCGTAAAGTTTTTTATATTTTCTCTTACAAAAATACCAAAAATAAATCTTCGCTTTTCTTTTTAGATTCTATTTGCAAATATTTATTATTCTTTTATTTTAATGCAAAATCAATTTAAATTATATGCTTATTGTCAAATGCTTCGTTTCAAATAAAAAAGGTTAACTTAGTCATGACGGCTTGTTAACTCATTTTTAGGACACCTGAACTATGACAGTTTGGTGCTCTAAAAATTCTTTTTTTTTAAAAAAAACAAACAACAAATTTCTTTTAATTTTCTTGTAGGTAAAAAATAGAAAAGTAAATATTTCAAAAAGGTTATTAATAATTTGCACCAATTAATTTAAGGTACCGTCTAAAAACAGGTGTATTAGGGGTGCGTAGGATTAATTTCTTACCCTTCCCTATACATAACCGACTCCCGAACTCAAATTTGGTTTCAAAGACCATTTTCAAAATGAATGGGTTTTTCCATGTTTTTCCAAATTTTAATAAACTTGGTGGCGACTCCATTATTTTCAAAATAAAAATTCTTTTTTCGCCGTCCCCGTCGCAATCCCGGTTGCCACAGATGGTGACTCCACTGGGGATTCCCAAGAGAGTCAGGCCTGTTTTAGTTAGTCGTGCAAATTAAATATAGCCTTTTGATGTTTATTTTCCTTTTCTTTGTTTACTTTGTCTAGTGTTCTTCTTTATGCTTTATTTCTTTATAGAGTTTTGTATTTCATGTGTTTGTTTATAATGACGGCTTTATTTGTTAAAACCTTAGGATAGATGACTATTGCTGAGTTCTGTACATATTTGTTTGAGTTGATTTTGCAGGTATTAGTCATGGGTAGTTTTAGGATTTCAGGTTTGTATGCTCTCTTCACACACAACACTAACACATTAAATCACACACGAGTGGGGCCCTATACCCGGGTCTGAGTGTAACTTGAGATAGGTAAGAGATTGCGTAGTGGTAGCCATTTTGGATGTTCATCCTATTTGGTTGTTGCAAAAATCTCGTCTAGAGTGTGACTCTTTCATGAATGTCCTGCAGCTAGCGGTTCACCTGCTGTTGTAGATAACATTCCGAAAGGAGTCTTAACTCTAGAGGCCATAGAACTCTGAGAATATAGACCTACCCGGTGAAAGTGTTCACAAAGTAGAATGACCATAAGACCATAAAATTGACCTCCAGAATTTACTGCAAGTAGGACACAAAGAGAGCATGCTTTTTCTTTAATTCCTTTTTCTTTATATATAAATTCCTATCACTGTTCTTTGTATATAATTTCTTTTCATTCCATAAATTGTTTATTATCCCTTCTTTTGTTTAAATCAAGTTTTTTTTTGTTGTGGCAGGTTTGTTAGAAAGTTGAATTGAATTTTATTATGAGTATCTTGGTAAAATGGAAGCAAATATGAGACCAGACAGTCAAAAAAATGAGAAATTGAAAAGAACTCTACGTCTTAAAGCCAAGACACCTGACACAAAAAGCCTGAGATCTTTGGGTCAATTGTTGAGGGTACCACAACGCCTTTCTCTTATTAGAAAATATGGGAAGATTTTGGATCTTTTAGAAGTGGAAGAACAGGAAGAGGCAATCATGGCATTGGCACAATACTATGATCCTCCGCTCCAATGTTTTACCTTTCAGGACTTTCAGTTAGCACCAACTATTGAGGAATTTGAAAAAATCCTAGGACTGCCACTAGAAGGAGAAAAACCTTATCACTATCAAGGTCATTATCCTTCTTTACATACCATATCAACTGTCCTAAGGATAGGAGTGAAGGATTTGCGCGAAGCACAGAAATGTAGAAATGGGACCTATGGATTCCCAAAGGATTACCTGGAAGGGCATATGCACCATTTGGCTCAAAATGAGGACTGGGATACCTTGTTAGATGTACTGGCCCTCACTACCTACGGCACTGTATTGAGGGCTTGGTAGACTTTGCAGTTATTGATGTATTCCTTGCTCGCAAGTTTCATGGTCATAATCCTATTCCAGCTCTCTTGGCAAATGTCTATTGCACTTTAAACTTTTGCTATGAGAGGAATGGCAAAAGAATTCTGTGTTGTTTACCAATGTTGTATGTGTGGGCTACCGCGCACATATTCCAAAGGAGTTGCAAGGCGCCCTGTCCCATTGAAGATCTACAAATGCATAATATCAAGAAGAAGAGTGGACAAGAGTGGGCCCAAGACCTGGCCAAGTTAAATGAAAAGATGATACGATGGTACCCTTAGTGAGAGGATGGGCAAACTTTGATTTATCAGTGCGGAAGCTTCCCAAATGTACCTCTCATGGGTACCTGAGGATGCATAAATTATAATCCAGCATTGGTATTGTGCCAACTTGGCTATCCTATGATGGGATCTCCTTTTGAAGCTGCAATCACTCCATTTGTCTCATATTACCAAGATTCCAAAGATCTTGGTTTACTACAGAAGATCCGATCGTCCTGGAACAAGGTTGTCAAGAAAGGAAAAGAACTGGGAGTTAGGAGTTGTGCTGTGAAAGAAAGTTATCATCAATGGGTAAAAAATAGGGCTCATGAGGTCAAGCTACCATTTAGGGCCTTAACAATTACTCCTCTGGACGAGGCGTCAACCCAGCACTTCAATGAAAAAGAAGAAATCAAAGAAGTGAAAGAAAAATTAGGCAAGGCTGAATAAGAAAAGATGCAAATAGAAGCCAAATTGAAAAATGCCCATCATAACTACGCAACTTTAAAATGAGAAAGCACTAACAAGGATCGAGTTCTAGAAGAAACAAGTAAAAAGTTGAAGATGGGGCACGAGCACATGATGAAAACCAAAGAATGTCTCAAGGCTGCCAACAAAGAGCTAGGGCTTCGAAGACAAGAACGTGATAAGGCACTAGTTGAAAATCAACAATTGAAGGAATTACTCTGAAAGGCCAAAGTTGTTGAAGAAGCTGCGTTAAAAGGCAAAGAGCAAATGCAACAACAAATGGAAGAATTGAACGAGGAATACCAGAGGAAGATTGAAGAACTAAGCCAACACATGAATGATGAAATCATGAAATATCAAGTTGCTCTGGGAGAAGAAAAGAAAAGAATTGCAAGTTTGGATTTTGAAGTACAACATCAAAATCACATTATCCATGAGTTGAAGACTCGCTTCTCAAACTTGGCAAGGTTGGCTAACACAGCTATAGAAGATGATTGGCTATTGAGATTAGCAATTTTATTGACTATTGTAAAGACTTGATTGGGAGAATGAAGCAAATGATTGCTGAGAGATGTTGAGAAAGGCATTTGTGGCTTTACAATGTATTTTCTTTTGTTGTTGTGAGAACGAATGTAAGAAAGATGATGGTTGTAATATGCCTTTATGAATAAAAGAATCTTTGTTTCTCTGTATTGTGTTGGTCTCATAGCAATATCCATGACTTGGTACTTTTGAACGAGACGTTCTGAGGAGCGGTTATCATCAAAGATACTCACATCAAGATTCGGTTCAACTGATGATTTCTAACAAATAGCTATGCTTTTCTCTTCTTCTTTTCACTAAAATTTGTTTTTATAGGAAAAACTTCATCACAATTGGGCGCCCAAGGAAAACCATTACCGATCAAACTCGAATTCACAATACCAGAGCCTGGACCAAAATGGCTAGAGGAAATAGTGACACAGAAAGGGGTATCCCAATCACAACTGCTTCTGAAGTAGGAAGAAATCTGAGCAATGAAGTTGATGCAGTGAGAGGAAAACTGAATGAACTGTCAAACAACCAAGGAAGACTAGAGGATATGATGCGGGCTGTAATATCCTAATTTTTAACCTAATACTCTAGAACATAATTAGGTTAATCATTAGTTTATTACGTCATAGCTTCCTTATTACTTTAAAATACTTAGCGGAAATACTGGTAAATTTTTTTTTTGAATTATGAAAGCAAAGTGAGAGCTGCGCGACACGTTAATTAATAATGCACGGAAGGTAACAAAGCAAGCATCGCATAGCAGCACATCATAATAACATTGAACTGCATATTTATATAATATATGATATTCCCACTTGTGTAGAGTGGGGCTTAGTTTGATACATCATAAATAGATACAACTAAAAGAGAATACAAAGGAAAATATTATGGAAACGTAAAAGCAACTCCCCTACCCAAGTGCAACTAAAGGGATAACCTTTAAACAAAAGGAGGTCTATCCTCATCTAAGTGGTGTGTGCTCTACCCGGGTACTCCATCGGTTGTACGTCTCCTCCTACTGACGTCCGTCTCGCGAGCGAGGCACATATTCGGGAAACTAGGCAAGCTCCTTGGGCGTAAAGAGGCGGAACGGGGATCGTGAGTGACCCCGTGATACGGCCGCATCTCTGGTCGTCGTGCAAGCCATGGCTGAGTCACGGTATCCTCACTGCCCCCCCACATCAGTGGTGGAGAGGGGGCGGAGCTCTCGCTATACGGATGGGTAGGCGGGTCCTCGGACGGGTCGGTCTCCGAGAAGTAGGTCTGAGGCACGTAATCGGGATAGTCACGCATGGCTGAGGCGGCGGTGTGCATGCGGAGTACCCTCTCGTTATGCGTATGCGCATGCTCAAAAACCCGCTCGTCGTCGCCGTAGGGTGCTGTCGGGGAAAAGCAATGGGTACGCACGGGGTGAGCGAAGGGACGTCCTACGAACATGAAGACTCACACCGTGCACTGTCCCTCAAAATGGTATGACCCATGATCCGGGTCGTAGTGCACCTCCCATGTCGGGGTGTCCACGAAAACCACGAATGTCGCCATCTGAAGACGTGATGGAAAGAAAGAGATAGAGGGAGTGAGAATCTTGCTAAAGAATCTTAGTAGGGCCTCCTACTACCTAGGTGTCATCATCTACGTCCTTAGGAACCTTGGGTTTAGTAAACAAAATAAGTGAGCATGCATTAAGTCCATTTTTAGGTTCTAAAACATAATTTAGCCAAGGTCCGTTCATTTTAACATGGTTCTTAATAACATGGATGCAAACATGTTAAAGGATGTATGCATGGCTCTACTTAATACAAGAATAATCATCATATCTTTAAGAACATCATAATAGTGGCATAAAGTGGCAATTAAATTCTTTGTGACATAATCATCATAACTTCCTCATAGGCCACCCTAAAAGACAAGCGCTCTGGGGGTGCTCGGCCGAACTGGTTTCACCCAGAACGTGTCACATCTCTAGGTTATGAGCTCATACCTTAACTAGTCATCACTAGTTCTTACTTATCAATCCTGATAAGCGTAACATAATCATAAACATAATCCCGACTTATCCAGTACGGGCTAGGGGGCATTTCTTGGGGGTGCTCGGCCGAACCGATGTCACCCAAGAATTAATTTTGGTACCGATGTCACATGAGTTCTCTGGAGGTGCTTGGCCGAACCGGTGTCATCTGAGAACCCATCTTAATACCTCATAAAAATTTCATAGGTTTTCAAAAACTTTCTAAGTCCCGAATTTGTCAGAAATTCGGCGGCATAACTGCGGCATGCCAAATTTCTTCCAAATTCTTCTTTATGCCACATGAGTCAATCAAACATGCATCCTTCATCATAATTTCATGCATTCACGTAATCATCCTCATACTTTCACATGAAACATTAAAGATTCGTTATGCTCTTGATCCTATGGTATTTTATGCTCCGACCCTTACGGGCCTTAAACGTGTGATGTAGTTAACCTATCATCTCCTATCACTTTTATGCACCTAAGGGTTCTCTCTTAACAAAACTTATTATTTATTTATCCTCTCTATTAAATCTGAACAACATCATTCCTTAGGGGCAGCGTTATAAACTTATGATTACGGAGTTCTAGAACTTGCGTTTTAGACCCTTTCTTGGTTCCGTCTTCGCCTAAGGCACTATAAGTTAAACCTAAACCAATTATGAGTCATTTCTATATCAAAGAAATAATTATAAACCATGTTCTCTACATTATAAGGTTGCTGGACAGATTCTAAGAATTAAATGTTCTAAGAGTTCTAGAATTGCGGTTTTACGGTTTTCTAGTTACTAGTTTCTCTATAGGTGCCAAAATTCATTCCTACTTAAAATGTAACCAAATTTTTCATGATTAATCAATCCTAATATGATTATATCCCCATTGAAATAGTTTGGGCAGTGTCCATAACTAAATGGGATAAAACTATGCTTAATTTTGACTTTACGGTTTTCCTAGAAAGCTAGTTTCTCTTTTAACATGCATAGAAGTGTTCCTACCTCATCATACATAATTTCCACACATCATAACATCATCATACAGTAGCAAACCCATCATGGAAGGACCGAAACATTAAGTCCCAAAAAGATACGTAACTTGATATTTAAAACACATAAGTTGCTAGTTTCTCTTGGAACCATTTTCAAGACTTCTAAAACTCTTTTGCAAACCATTTTATCTTGTGAAAGAGACTAAAAACATTCTTAGGTCAGTGACCACTTAATCCCTCCTTAAAGAGAGTTAAATTCATAGAACCTTGTTGGTCTTAAACTCAAACAAATTCATGAGATTTAAAAGGATTCTTAAAACTTGACTTATTGGTCCTTGAAGCTAGATGAAACTCATTCCAAGTTCATCATCACTACAAGGCCGAAATCATGCATGCAAAGAATGCTCCCTCATTTAAACTTTAACTTGAGATAAAATGGGCAAGTCTTTGAGCTCTAAGATCTTTTAAGTGATGACATAATCTAAACATGCTATGCACTTCATTTTTATTCTTTATTACAAAATAAAGTGAGAGCTTAAAGTAAACATGCAAGACTTGAAATATAAATATGCAAGGCTTGAAATAAATATTCAAGAATTGGAATATAAATATGCAAGGCTTGAAATATAAGTGTGCAAGTTCATTTCCTTATTTGAGTGCTTTAGACCCAGCAACAATCGACTTTAAGGCCGAAATAGAAAGGCTTTGAGATTTAGTTAGGTGATAGTGCAAGTCCTCATTTTAAATCTTTACGTTCTTTAGTGATAAAAGGTAAACATGCTAGACAAGAACATAAATATGAAATGCACTCCATTCTTTAGCCTTTAACTTTAAGTGATGACTTGGAAATTAAATATGAATACAAAGCACAAAATAAATATGTAATGCATAAGCTTGAATATAAATATGAATGCTAATCCATTTATTTCTTATTAGAGCTCATATAAGACTTTTGAAGGAACTTAAACCTCAACCCAAACTTATCATGACAAGATAAAGTAAAAACAAGAGTGAACCTCAAAGGTTCTTTAAAATACAAAGTTTCTTTCTTGGGATGTAAACATAAATAACATTTTTATTAAAACTCAAGCTCTAGAGGCCTCTTTGTGATGAACACATAGTCATCATCTAGAAGCTCTCATCATCAAGCCATTGTGAACCTCCTTGGCCATTATGGCCGAAAACTTGGAGAAAGAAAAGGAAAAGGAACCGAAATTGTTGGAGAAGGAAAGGAGCATTTGGAACTCTAGAGACCATGATCTTGATGATGCATTAACACCAACATCATGAGTTCTCATCATTGAGTTCATGTTAACCATTTTAAAACATCATCAAAGTGAAAGGTTTTCAAGGATTCAAGAAGAAAAACTAAAAACATCTTTAACTCAAGAACAAAGATCAAGCTTTAGAGATTATCCAAGTGATGAACATCATCATCATGGAACCTCATCATCAAGCTCTCATTCCTTTACTCTCAAAGGGCTCATGGCCGAAACAAGGAAGAGAAGAAGAAGAAAAGAAGTTCTAGAAAAGATTCAAGAGAAACTATGAACACATAAAGAAATTAGGAACTTTAAATGAAAGAACTCTTGAAAGAAAATCCCTACCTAGTGGGTTGAAGATTGAGATGAGAGAAGAGGATGAAGATCTTGAAGAACTTGAAGACTTGAACTTGAGAGAAAAAGGAAACTTTGAAGTGCTCTTTGAAAACTTACACTTTGCAAATGAACCCAAAATGATACAAGTTCACCAAAGCAAGCTATTTATAGAGAAATGAAGCAAATGAAAGGTGCAAATGAAGAGGAAGGCTTCAGCCATACAGCATGGAGGGCAGCCCATGAGTTCCATGAGGTGAGATAATGTGGTCTTGAGGCATGGTGAGGTATGGTTCAAAGTATGGTGAGGTATGGTTCAAGGCATGGCTTCAAGCATGGTTCTTTAAGTGAGAAACAATTCAACATGTGTGGTAATTGAGAGAGAGAGGGCCGAAATGCATCAGCCATGGGGAGGGTTCTCTTGCATTTTAATTGTGGTTTAGAGTTGTGTTTAGGTGTATCTTTGATTAGGATTAAGATTAGGAATTTGTAAGAAAATGTTTAGGTGAGAAAATGGGTAATTAAGGTTGTCAAGACATAATTAAAGAGTGTTCTTGCATCATTAGTGAGTTATAAATTCATTTTAGTGTATAAACAATTCTAGACACAATTCCTTGATTTAAGGAATTGGAGAGAGAAAACACTATTTAAGATTCCAAGAGTGAAATCTTGAGTTTTAGAAAAGAGATTTAAATCTAATCTAAGCAATCTTAGGTTCTAATTAATTTTAATAATTTATTTTGACTCTAGATTAATTATGGAAATTAATTAATCTTCGATTAGAGCCTAATATTGCTTAGGTTTGCTTAATCACATCGTTAAGCTCAAAAACACTATTCTAAGGGCAAAATCGTAATTTTGCACTAAAACTGCCCAGGACCACCGGGACTCAAACAGATGCTTTGAAACATGTAAAAACATGGTTTTAAATCTCTGGGGAAAGTTTCGGGCTCAAACGGCATCTTTACCTGCGTAAAACGCTATAAGGGTATTTTGGTCATTTTGACCCAAAACTACGAAAAATGAGACTTTCGCCTCCGAAACCACTCACGGGTCATTTAATCCCCTTCAAACATTGAGTTGGCCCTTCGAGGACTGCCGGGTCAGCCATCCTCGAATTCCGGGCCGAAAATGACCTCAGGGGCATTTTGGTCATTTTCCACTCAGACAGAAAATCGGGGCGTTACACGGGCCATACAAGAATCACTTAACCTATTGGGAGCTCATTCAGCAAGTGTGCAACCAAATACCATGACACTAGGTATGCCTGTAGTATCAAGTGCAGCTCTAAATGTCACTTTAGGGATGAATGATGTGGGTGAAATCCCGAATAACCTCCATGGGCAACCACCGCCCACGATACCATTGATGATCCCCATCGGAAAAGGCTATCGTTCCTTAGAAAATGTGCAAACTCATGAACATGGGCATATCACCCCTGTTTGGGAGCAACCGCGTGTGGTCATCCAGAAGCAGCCATCCTCCTCAGAAAATAGTCGTGCAAAGGCAGAAAAAGGAAAGTTCAAAGAAGAATGGATGGAGAAGATTCAAGAGCAGATTAGGGCTATTCAGGGACCTAGTCCCTATGGTTATGTGGAAGTTGAACAGCTCTGCCCTTCTTCTGACGTAGTAATCCCTAAGGATTTTAAGGTTCCTGATTTCTCAAAGTATGATGGGATGGGTAATCCTCTTTTCTACTTGAAGAGTTATTGTACCAAAATGACGATATAGTCAAAGGACGAAAAATTTCTCATCAGTTTCTTCCATGAAAGCCTGACTGGACCTGCTTTGGAGTGGTACATTCAACTAGACCACTCAAAGATTTCTAGCTGGAGAGAATTGGCTGATCTGTTCATGAGCCAATACAAGTTCAATCTTGATGTGGCACCTACCCGGGAGCAATTAATTTCTATGCAGAAGAAGAAGGATAAATCATTCAAGCAATATGCTCAAAGATGGAGAGCCTTGGCTGCCCAAGTTCAACTACCACTTATCCCAACTGAAATGTGCTCCTACTTTTTGGGAACCTTGGGATCCCCTTACATCAGGGCAATGATAGGAGCAGCATATAAGGATTTCTCTGAGTTAATAACCGCTGGAGAAAGGATTGAGAGCTTGGCAAAAGCCGGTAAACTTACCATGAGCAATGAAGACACAAGAAAAAGTTTCCCGCCCAGGAAAAAAGAAACAGAGGTGAATTATGTGCAAGGTCACCAATCCTCCGTCCCAAGGTATACACCAACACGTCCGCGACCCCAACTATCGTTATACCACACACCTATCGCTCCTTACCCATCTTACTAAACCACACCAACCACAAACACTGTCTCATATCCCCAGCCACAAGTTAATTGTAACGCCCCGTTTTTCTCTAAACTTTTAAATGACCAAAATGCCCCTAAGGTCATTTTTACCTGAAACATGAGGACGACCGGCCTCGGCCATCCTCACAAGGCTTTTATGATATATGAAGGGGATTATATGTTTATGAATGTTAACAAGCCAGAAAAATCTCATTTCTGAGGTTTCTGTGCACAAATGACCAATATACCCCTAACTTGATTTAAGGCAGTTTTAAGTTTGACTCCAACCTGGACTCGTCCCGAAGATCAAAAATGATGTTTTAAAGCATGAACTATGTTGGTTTAAGTCCCGGAGGTCCCAGGCAACTTTTGGTAAAAATTACGATTATACCCCCCGCTTAGTGCATTTTACGTCTAATGAGTTACTTAACTCAAACCCAAACAATATTAGGCTCTAATAAAAGGTTAATTAATTTTCTTAATTAATCTAGAGCTAAAATAATTATTTGAGATTGATTAGAACCTAAAATTACTTAAGGAAATTTGCAACTCAATTCTAATTCTTTTCTTTCTTTAAAGAAAAAGCAACTATGAATAGTGTTTTCACTATTCACATTTCCTTTCCCAAGAATGCTTTCTCTTCCAAGAAAAGTTGTCATACATCAATCAATGGTCATAAGAGTTTGACTCCATCAATCCTACAATAGTACTCTTAGTCTAAGATATTAGGGTCCTAATTACCTAATTAGTTTACCTAAACACTTAATTACACAACTTTAATTAGTAACCTAACCTTGTTTATTCCTAAACACTCCATGAGTACATGATTAAATGGAATGAAATCCTTCCTCTCTTGGCCCTATAATGATCAGCCACTTTTCCCCCAAAATTTCAAAAGAATGATATTTTATGTAGTCAATCACATTGTCCATCAAAGCCACCCTAAGACCTAAAACCTATGACACCATGAATGACAACACAAGAGATATTTTTCCTCATTCTTCCTCAAGAAGTTTCGGCCACTTCTTCCTTCCCTCTACTCCTCTATGATTCATTTGCCTATTAATACACAACACCACACAACTTCACTCCTTTGCTCACTTCTTGCAAAATCTCTAAAAGTCCCAAGCTTTCTCACTTCTTTTTCTCTCAAGCTTCCAAGAGTTCTTCAAGCTCAAGTTCTTCCTCTCCTTTTTCAAAAATCACAAGGTAGGGAACCTTTCTAAATATGCCTTTGATTTCTATGTTACATCTTGTTGGGAAATGATGAAAGGTGGAACCTGCATGCTGCTTTTCATTTTCGGCCTCAAGGCCTTGAGCATGATAGCTTGATGATGAGTGCTCTCTAAAGGTGACCATGAGTTCATCTCACATGAGACCTCTAAAGCTTGAATTTTTCTCAAAGAAAAGTTTCATCTTTTACAAGTTTAGTCGAGAATGAGGTTATGTTTCTCTTGAATGTCTGAACTTCTCTTTTCTCCTTTAATGTTTCGGCCATGAGGGCCTAAACCCATGAGAAAAATGAAAGCTTGATGATGAGGTTGTCATGATGGTGCTTGTCACTCAACAACCTCTAAAGCTTGAATTTTTTTTAAGGAAAGTTACATCCTTTTTCCAAGTTTGAGAAAGAAAGGAGTTTATGTCTCTTGAACTCTTTTGGACTTCACTTTTTCTTTCCATGTTTTCGGCCATGTAGGCTTCTAAGACTTGGAAAAATGAAAGCTTGATGATGAGTGTTTCATGTTGATGCTAGTCACATGAACAAACTCTAAAGCTTGAAACTTTGATCTTAAACCAAGCATGGTTTCGGTTTTGCTTTCTTCTCTAGCATAAACTTTGTTTTAAATGTTGGTTTTAAGGAAGCTATGTACTCAATGATGAGGACTTAGGATGTTGATGTCTTAGATCATCAAGATCTTGGTCCCTAGAGTTTAAAAATGGTTCATTCTCCATGATGGGGATTCGGCCACTTCCAAGTTCTTTAAGGTTATGATTTATTTTGAGTATTCTAGCACTAGTAATTTCCTTTTCTTGTGAGGATGAGGTTTGGGTTAGAACTATGTTCTCTTCAAAAGTCTTGCAAGAGCTCTAGACAAGATTAAGTAACTTGCATTCACGTTTACTTTATGCTTTGCATAGCACGTTTATTTCTATGCTATCACTAAACCCCAAGATAAGGAATGAACTTGCATAATGCACGTTTAAATTCCAAGCTTCACATTCCATGTTTATATTTCAAGTCATCACTTAAGAACTTAAAGATGTAAAATGAGAGCTTGCATATCACCTAAGATAATCTCAAAGCCTTTCTATTTCGGCCTTAAAGTCAATTGTTGCTGGGCCTAGAGCACTAAAATAAAAAATAGAACTTGCATATTTACTTTGAGCCTTGCATATTTAATCTCAAGTTCTTGCATTTCATATTTACTTTGAAGCTCTTACCTTACTTTCTAATGAAGAATAAAATGGAATGCATAGCACGTTTACTTTTATGCCATCACCTAAGAGACTAGAGCTCAAAGACTTGCCCATTTCATCTTGAGAGAAGTTAAATCAAGAAGGTATCTTCTTGAAATGCATTCGGCCATGTGATGATGGAAGCTCTGGGATGAGTTTTTCATTAGTTACAAGAGCCTATAGTTTATGTTTTAAGTTTTTCCTAAACATAAGTGACATTTAAAAGTATTTTTGAGTATGTTCTTATATTTAGGATTTCAACCATGAGTAAAATTAAAGAGTTTCTGCCCCATGTGGTTTATGAAAGTTCTTGACAAGTTAAATTGATTCCCAAGGTATTTTTGAAGTCCTAAAATTGTTCCATGAGAAACCAGTTACCTAAGTACATGAAAAAGGAAGTTTACACATGATTTGATGACTTTGAGGTTTCAGTTCTGCCTTGCTCATTTCCAGCACCTTAAATCATATTTTGGGTGGTCTAAATATGTTTAAATACCTTGCCAAGTATATGCTAATTGTTCTAGACATTTTAGAGCATGTTTAGTTACTTAAATTGCTTGAAATGTGAATTCTAGAACCCCACAGGCACAGAAAATATGAATTCTGTCCAGCATTATTAACATCCATGGAATCACATTATATGATGTCTAGATCAGTGAGAGTGACTCATAATTGGCTTAGGTATTAATTATTGCATCATAGAAAAAATTGGATATGAGAAAGGGTTTAAAATGCATCTTTTAGAACACTGTAATTCATCCTAATTCAACCTTACTGCCAATGCTGTCCAGCCATGATTAATTAGGTTTTAGGACTTAATAAATTATGGTAATGAGGTTAATCAATCCCTTAAAGGTATAAGAAAATAATTTGAAAGTTTGAGATTACCCGATTAGGGGTTTTTACTCTTAAGGGAAAGGTTTAAGCATTACTCTATGAATGATGAATTGGTGTTTACCTCATGACTTATATGATGCCATGTGAACTATTATTCCTAAATGATAGTTTTATTGCATGTGATGGTTCTTCAAGAACTTAGAGATGCCTATGTTGTAATCGTTGATACTTGACATGTATGAACCAAGTGGCTTCTCAATAAATATGCTAAGACTTAAGGTGACTTAAACTATGAGAAAATGATCCTTGAACCACCAAGTTAAAGGTGGGGATAAGGTGATTCTAGCCCCCTAGACCCGTACTTTAAGTCGGGACCTTTAACTTATCAAAAATGATAAGTCCATGTGCTAGTGACGACTAGCAAGGTATGAGCTCATAACCTAGAATTTTCTCCACAGGGAGATCAGTTAGGGTGGCCCCAGGAAAATAATGATGATGTTTTAATGTCACCTCAAGTAACCAAGATATGTACCATGTACCATGTTCCATGAACTATGATTCTATGCCCCATGATATAAGAAACCATGATTATATGAGTTTATGTGCTATGCCCCATGATATAAGAAACATGAATGTATGAGTTTATGTGCTATGACCCATGATATAGGAAACCATGATTTATGATTAATGTACCATGACTTATGATCCATGTTTCATGACTTATAGACTATGTAACTAAGAGATTTTCATAATTAAAAGGAATGGGCCTTGGAGGTTAATGTTTACGAACTTCATAAATGAACTATTATATGCCCACGTTTTTACTAAGAAACTGAGGTCCCTGGAGACGTGTATGATGGCACTTAGATATGAGAAAAAACCCTACTGAGTTTCTTTAGTAAGAAATCTCACTCCCTCTATCTCTTTCTTTCCATTACGTCTCTAGATTCGGATGGTGACGTTCATACTCTACGTTGAAACACCCACGTGGGAGTACCACTATGATCCGGAGCACGGATCGTACCATTTTGAAGGCCGCTGCACTGTTCGTGTCTTCATGTTTCTCGGACGGCCTTTCGCCCATCCTGTAGATAGCTACCTTTTTTCCCCAATGTCATCCTATGGAGATGACATGGTTTTTGAACGTGCACGTACACGCAATGAGAGGATCCTCCGGACGTACACTGCAGGTTCGGGAGCTGTACCGGAGTACGTACCCCGCTCGCAGCATTCGAAGGAGGACCCCTCAGAGGATCCACCCACCCACATGTATGGAGAAGACTCTGCCCCTACTCCCCCGCGGATGCCAGAAGGTAGCGAGGAGACGGTTAACCAGCCACAGAGGGCTCGGATGCCTGAGAGGCGACCCCAACACGGAGGACGTGTCTAAGTGCCCACTCCTGACGCGCTTCACCCGTGGATCGGCTATGTCCTACCTTATCCGTGACTGTGGCCGTAGGGTTTAGAGGGTAGTCCTTAGTGCACCCACGACACGTAGTTAGGATGAACCTTCTTTTGTGTTAAGGTTATCCACCTTAGATGCACTTGGGCATGGATACTCTTCTGCATGTATCATTTATGTTTCGTTGTATTTCCTACGTTTTAGTTAGGTTGTATCCTATGTATTGAACAAGCCCCACCGTCATTGGTGGGCATTTTATATTCTAATGTATGAGGTATTCCAGTTATGTGTTCATGATGCTGTGTATGGAGCCTTTCTATGTGTTATATTTCTGCACTTTACGTTATCGTTCGAATTACACTATACGCAGCTCATACTTTATCAAGGTTTTGTTACAAAAAAAAATGGCTCGTATTTTCAGTAAGTAATTTCAAAGGTAATAGAACTAAAGCAAGAAGTAATGACTAATATTTGGCCTCAGTATATACTAGTAGTATTGGGTTGAATATTAGGGTGTTACATTAACAATATCCACATAAGGCCATACCAACCAACTCGCCCTACATACACCCCATCACCTCGATCAAATTTCCAAAACCAAAATCGTAATCGATTTCCTAACCTTCCACCTTTTCCAAAGATATCCATTTCGAATGCTGACCTCTTTCAAAAACTAGTTGATGCTCACCTGATCTCTGCATATCTCGTGCACCCATTAGAACCGCTATTTCCAGCATGGTACAACCCAAACCTTACTTGCAAATATCACATGGATATTGCAGGACATTCCATAGAGGATTGTAAAGGATTCAAAATGGCGGTAAGAAGATTAATTACTTTTGGGAGGTTAGACCTTCAGGAAAATTCGAAGCCAGACATTGTTAATAACCCAATCTTGAAACATGAAGGAGGAAGTCGGGTGAATGCCTTGGAGGCAAAAGAACCTTTGATTAAGAAAGTGTTGAATCTTCGAACACCGATGGAAAAAGTGTTCAACGGCTTGAAAAAGGCTGGGTACAACATCACAACAGCTGCATCCATGATGAAAGAAAATGAGAAATATGACATGGAATCAAGCTGTTAATATCATTGTGGAGGTTTTGGCCATGGTATAGAAAATTGTTGGGATTTCAAGGCTCGTGTACAGGGATTGCTTAATTTGGGGGTGGTTCAAGCAAAAAAGAAGCTAAGTTTCCAAGAAGAAGTGAATGTGATTGATCGCTTTGTGCTTCGGATACCATCACTTAATCCAACTCGAAAACCGGAAAAAGTGGTGATCACTGTGAAAAAATTGATACCCTTTGGTTATGAGGATACACATGCTGTACCTTGGAACTATGAAACCAATGTGGAGACAAATGGAGACATAGGGGAAGCCTCGGAAGTCCAAACAAGTGAAGTAGTAGCAAAGGTAAAAGGAATAACAAGAAGCGGAAGGGTTTATGGACCCGGAGAGCTGGAAAAAGGAAAGCTTGTTGAGGAAGAGAATATTGGAAAAGGTTCTAGTATGGAAAGAAAAGGAAAAGAAGAAAATGAAGAAGAGGAGTTCCTAAAGATCATGAAGCAAAGTGAGTATGACATACTGGAGCAATTGAAGAAAAGTCCCACCAGAATCTCCTTGTTGTCATTAATCTTATCATCCGAATCTCACCAAAAAGCATTGCTAAAAGTCTTGAAAGATGCTTATGTGAAACCGGATGTCTCATTGGTGAGTATGGTGAATATGGTGGATCCGGTAAAACATGTCAACGTGGTCACTTTCTCAGATAAAGAAATTGTATCACAGGCCAACCCATGAGCACTGTATATAACTCTCAAATGTAAAGGTTATATAGTGCCCAAAGTTCTCATTGATGGAGGATCGACACTAAACGTCTTACCAGTGTCAACCTTGAGCTACTTGTCAATAAACAAGGATGATATTTCACCACAAGCAATGATTGTGAAAGCTTTTGATGGAGCAAAGAAAAGCATCCTTGGGGAAATGGTGCTGCCATTGGAAATCGGTCCAAGCCGATTTGAGGTGTTATTCCAGGTAATGGAGATTGAGTCTGATTACAATATGCTACTAGGAAGACCATGGATTAACAATGTTGGTGCTGTTCCTTCAACCTTGCATCAAAAAGTTAAATATATTGAGAATGACTCAGTCATTACCATCCATGGAGAGAAGGAGATCATAGTATCCAAACCAGTTACACTTCCATATGTTGAAAATGTGGAGTTAGTGGAAAATAGTTTATGACACAGTCTGGAAGTTGTAGGGCTAAAACAAGAACAGAATAAGTCCCTAAGGCAAGATGTCAATCAGGTAGTGGCTCATATCATGACTAAAAATGGTTATCTGCACGACAAAGGGCTAGGATCACGATTGCAGGGTATCAGGATGCCTCTGCCTATATTGGAAAAGTGAAACCGATTCGGTTTAGGAGATGAGGCATCATTGGAGAATCAAGTCGAGACAATGACCCTTGAACAAAAGAAATCAAAAGAGAAAAGGGAGCAAGTCCTTCATCTGAAAAAGACATTTCCTCACCCGGCTAAAGTGATTGTGGCTGAAGAAGGTTGCACCTCCAGTTATTTTTCCACCATCAACACTCTGGATGTTGAGAAGCCTGAAGAATACAACAATGCTGATGCTACCAACCACAATGAGATGCTGATGAATTGGACAGCTGAACCAATAATTGATGTTATTAATCCAAAGTAATCATTTGGGATTGTATTAATTGCCGTTGCTTTCTTGTATGCTACTTTGAGACATCATTTGAATGAACTTGCATGTTTATCTAGTAATTTTCCTTTATTATTACACCTTGTACTTCTTCATCCCTTCCATTCATTTTATTTTCATCCGCTATTCTTTTACTTTCTTTTTATCTTTAGCATTGTTTCCTCGACCCGTTAATTTGTGCATTCTCTATATTATTCATGTTTTACCCATTATGTGTAACGCCCGGGGATCGCGAAGTCGGGGAGTGATCGCCGGTGCAAAGAGGCACGGACAAGGAGCGGCTCCTGGCAGACTTCGAAAGCGGAGGGGTACATGAATGAACCGATTACACACCCGAATGAGAGGGATCCTAAGACTGTATAGGTATGGGACTATACAGTTGAGGAGGGCTTATATGAATTGATTTGTACTACCTATACCAACAAGATGCATCTTCTTTTCGGTAGCCCAAACTGAAAGAACTCCACAGTTAAGCGTGCTTGACTTGGAGCAATTTTGGGATGGGTGACCTCCTGGGAAGTTTTCCTAGGAAGTGTGTGAGTGAGGACAAAGCACGCTGAAAAGACCCGTGTTGGTTTGTGGGGACAGTCGTCAATCCATAAAGCAGCAGGGGATGTTACAAATGGTATCAGAGCCTGCACTTCTCCCAGTACGGTGTGGTTCGGGGATGAACCAGGCGGAAGCTGGTGGGCATGTAACGCCCGGGGATCGTGAAGTCGGGGAGTGATCGCCGGTGCAAAGAGGCACGGACAAGGAGCGGCTTCTGGCAGACTTCGAAAGTGGAGGGGTACATGAATGAACCGATTACACACCCGAATGAGAGGGATCCTAAGACTGTATAGGTATGGGACTATACAGTTGAGGAGGGCTTATATGAATTGATTTGTACTACCTATACCAACAAGATGCATCTTCTTTTCGGTAGCCCAAACTGAAAGAACTCCACAGTTAAGCGTGCTTGACTTGGAGCAATTTTGGGATGGGTGACCTCCTGGGAAGTTTTCCTAGGAAGTGTGTGAGTGAGGACAAAGCACGCTGAAAAGACCCGTGTTGGTTTGTGGGGACAGTCGTCAATCCATAAAGCAGCAGGGGATGTTACAAATGGTATCAGAGCCTGCACTTCTCCCAGTACGGTGTGGTTCGGGGATGAACCAGGCGGAAGCTGGTGGGCATGTAACGCCCGGGGATCGTGAAGTCGAGGAGTGATCGCCGGTGCAAAGAGGCACGGACAAGGAGCGGCTCCTGGCAGACTTCGAAAGCGGAGGGGTACATGAATGAACCGATTACACACCCGAATGAGAGGATCCTAAGACTGTATAGGTATGGGACTATATAATTGAGGAGGGCTTATATGAATTGATTTGTACTACCTATACCAACAAGATGCATCTTCTTTTCGGTAGCCCAAACTGAAAGAACTCCACAGTTAAGCGTGCTTGACTTGGAGCAATTTTGGGATGGGTAACCTCCTGGGAAGTTTTCCTAGGAAGTGTGTGAGTGAGGACAAAGCACGCTGAAAAGACCCGTGTTGGTTTGTGGGGACAGTCGTCAATCCATAAAGCAGCAGGGGATGTTACAAATGGTATCAGAGCCTGCACTTCTCCCAGTACGGTGTGGTTCGGGGATGAACCAGGCGGAAGCTGGTGGGCATGTAACGCCCGGGGATCGTGAAGTCGAGGAGTGATCGCCGGTGCAAAGAGGCACGGACAAGGAGCGGCTCCTGGCAGACTTCGAAAGCGGAGGGGTACATGAATGAACCGATTACACACCCGAATGAGAGGGATCCTAAGACTGTATAGGTATGGGACTATCTGATTGAGGAGGGCTTATATGAATTGATTTGTACTACCTATACCAACAAGATGCATCTTCTTTTCGGTAGCCCAAACTGAAAGAACTCCACAGTTAAGCGTGCTTGACTTGGAGCAATTTTGGGATGGGTAACCTCCTGGGAAGTTTTCCTAGGAAGTGTGTGAGTGAGGACAAAGCACGCTGAAAAGACCCGTGTTGGTTTGTGGGGACGATCGTCAATCCATAAAGCGGCAGGGATGTTACAAATGGTATCGAGCCGCACTTCTCCCAAAGACGGTGTGGTTCGGGGATGAACCAGGCGGAAGTCAGTGGGCATGTAACGCCCGGGATCGTGGAAGTCGAGTGATCGCCGGTGCAAAGAGGCACGGACAAGGAGCGGCTCTGGCGGACTTCGAAGCGGAGGGTACATGAATGAACCGATTACACACCGAAATGAGAGGGATCCTAAGATTGTATAGGTATGGGACTATACAGTTGAGGAGGGCTTATATGAATTGATTTGTACTACCTATACCAACAAGATGCATCTTCTTTTCGGTAGCCCAAGCGAAAGAACTCCTGATTAAGCGTGCTTGACTTGGAGCAATTTTGGGATGGGTGACCTCTGGAGAGTTTTCCTAGGAAGTGTGTGAGTGAGGATAAAGCACGCTGAAAAAGACCCGTGTTGGTTTGTGGGGACGATCGTCAATCCATAAAGCGGCGGGGATGTTACAAATGGTATCGAGCTGCACTTCTCCCAAAGACGGTGTGGTTGAGGATGAACCAGCCGGAAGCTGGTGGGCATGTAACGCCCGGGGATCGTGAAGTCGGGGAGTGATCGCCGGTGCAAAGAGGCACGGACAAGGAGCGGCTTCTGGCAGACTTCGAAAGTGGAGGGGTACATGAATGAACCGATTACACACCCGAATGAGAGGGATCCTAAGACTGTATAGGTATGGGACTATACAGTTGAGGAGGGCTTATATGAATTGATTTGTACTACCTATACCAACAAGATGCATCTTCTTTTCGGTAGCCCAAACTGAAAGAACTCCACAATTAAGCGTGCTTGACTTGGAGCAATTTTGGGATGGGTGACCTCCTGGGAAGTTTTCCTAGGAAGTGTGTGAGTGAGGACAAAACACGCTGAAAAGACCCGTGTTGGTTTGTGGGGACAGTCGTCAATCTATAAAGCAGCAGGGGATGTTACATTATGCGTCTTGGCATTCCAACCCATTGCAATTACTTTCCAGGGATTTAAATATAGAAATTTTGCCATGTGAAAAGGACTTTGGGTGCTTATCAATTGATTCTCTTTCTGCACCTGATTGCGATAACTATGAATCCGAGGAGGATGAAGAAGCTATTGGGCAATTTTCAAATCTGTTGAAACATGCAGAAAAAGGGGTTTGACTTAGACAACGAGGTGGTTGAAGTGATTAACATGGGCACTGAAGAAGAGAAGAAGGAGCTGAAAATAGTGGAAAACTCTGAACGAACAGAAATGATTGCGTTGTTTGAAGAATACCTGGATGTTTTTGCATGGTCTTATCATGATATGCCGGGATTGGATCCAGAGATTGCTTCACACAAGATCCCTTAATATCCAGAAGCTGAGCTGAAGAAGCAAAAGTTGAGAAGAATGCGGCCTGACATGTCACTAAAGGTAAAAGAAGAAGTGGCTAAACAGCTAGAGGCTGGATTTTTGGAAGTATCAAGACACACTGATTGGGTGGCCAACATTGTGCCTGTGCCTAAAAAGGATGGGAAGGTCAGGATGTGTGTAGATTATCATGACTTGAATAAAGCTAGCCCAAAGGATGATTTTCCACTTCCCCACATTGATGTCCTTGTTGATAATACAGCCAAGAATCATCGATTTTCATTCATGGATGGATACTCCAGATATAATCAGATCCTCATGGATGTTCATGACAAAGGGAAAACTACATTCATAACTCTGTGGGGAACGTTTTGTTACACGATCATGCCATTCGGGTTGAAAAATGCCCGTGCCACTTACCAACGTGCAATGGTTGCATTGTTCCATGACATGATGCACAAGGAAATTGAAGTATATGTAGATGACATAGTTGCTAAGTCTAAAGAAAGAGAAAGCCACGTGGCAGTCCTGTGGAAACTGTTTGAAAGACTCAGAAAATACAAGTTGCGGCTGAACCCGAATAAATGCATTTTCGGAGCTTCTACAGGGAAATTGCTCGGGTTCATTGTCAATAAAGAAGGGATAAAGGTAGATCCAGACAAGGTAAAGGCGATACAAGAAATGCCAGCTCCCCGAACTGAAAAGGAAGTGAGAAGTTTTCTTGGGAGGCTTAACTACATTGCTAGATTCATTGCCAACTTGACTAGTACTTGTGAGCCTATATTCAAGTTGCTGCAAAAACATCAACCTGGAGAATGGAATGAAGAATGCCAAGAAGCCTTTGACAAAATAAAGACTTATCTAATGAAACCTCCAGTTTTGATTCCCCCTACACCAAGCCGTCCTTTAATATTGTACCTTACAGTATTACCCACTTCACTTGGGACAATGTTAGGGCAATATGATGAATCTGGAAAAAAGGAACAGGCCATTTACTATTTGAGCAAGAAGTTTAATGAATGTGAATCTCGCTATCTGGCGATTGAAAAGACTTGCTGTGCATTAGTATGGACTTCCAAGAGGTTGAGGCAGTACATGTTATATTACACCACTTGGTTGATTTCTCGAATGGATCCATTAAAATACATATTTGATAGTCCTCATGTTTCATTGAGAATGTCAAAGTGGCAAGTGACACTTTCAGAATTTGATATCAAGTATGTAACCCAAAAGTCCGTTAAGGGAGGTGCAATTGCTGATCATCTAGTTAAAAACCCTCTGGAGAGTGGACAACCTACCATGCCTGAATTCCCTGATAGTGAGGTATTGACAGTAGAGAAAGAAGAAATGGAAGAAGAGAATGTGTGGAAGATGTATTTTGATGGGGCTGCCAATATGAACGGATGTGGAATAGGAGCTGTAATAGTCTCACCAGCTGGGAAATAATACCCAGTTTCTATCAAACTAGACTTTGAATGTACCAACAACATGGCAGAATATTAAGCATGTGCAAATGGTTTGCAAGTTGTGATTGACTTGGGAATAAAAAAACTAAAGGTTTTTGGAGACTCCGCGCTCATAATCTATCAAGTTAATGGAGAATGGCGCACAAAAGACCCAAAGTTGGTACCTTATCAGAAGCATTTGTCTCAATTAATTAAGTGCTTTGATGATATATCGTTCTCTCATTTAACTTGAGACAAGAACCAGTTTGCAAATGCTTTGGCAACTTTGGCCGTGATGACTAATTTGGAGGTATATGCTAATGTCCAACCCATCCATGTAGAAGTGCAAGGTGAACCGGCATATTGTGACAATGTGGAGATTGAACCAGACGGACAACCATGGTATCATGATATCAAGTAGTATATTCAAAAAGGAGAATATCCACCAGGTGCAAATGGGGTGGATAAAAAGACAATTCAAAGACTGGCCATGGCCTTCTTCCTGAATGGTGAAGTCCTTTACAAGAGGAATTATGATACCACTCTCCTTAGATGTGTAGATGCTCACGAAGCTCGAATAATCATGACCGAAGTCCATGAAGGGATCTACGAAACTCATACTAGTAGGCATATGATGGCACGCAAGATCCTAAGGAGTGGTTATTACTGGTCCACCATGGAGATTGACTGTATCAATTATGTTCGGAAGTGCCACAAATGCCAAATATACGCCGACCGAATCAACGCTCCTCCAGTTCAGTTGCATAACATGGTATCTCCTTGGCCTTTCTCGATGTGAGGTATGGATGTTATTGGTCAAATTAATCCTAAAGCATCCAATGGTCATCGTTTCATCTTGGTGGCAATAGATTATTTCACTAAATGGGTGGAAGCTACTTTATACGCTAACATTACACAGAAGGTTTTTCTCAGATTCATCAAAAGAAACATCATCTGTAGATATGGAATTCCAGAGAGGATTGTCACAGACAATGCTCCTAATCTCAATGGTGCCGAGGTCCAGAAATTCTTTGAGACATTCAAGATCAAACATCACAATTCAGCTCCTTATAGACCTCAAATGAATGGTGCGGTTGAAGCTGCAAATAAGAATATCAAGAAAATCGTCGCCAAAATGGTGGTGAATTACAAAGATTGGCATGAAATGCTGCCATATGCTTTGCACGCATATCGTACTAACATACGATCAAGCACAGGGGCAACTCCTTTCTCATTGGTATATGGAATGGAAGCTGTATCTCCCATAGAAGTGGAAATCCGATCACTCAGAGTTTTAATGGAGGCTGAGTTAGAAGAATCTGAATAGGTAAAAGCTCGACATGAGCAATTGAACATGATCGAAGAAAAGAGACTTACAGCTATTTGCCATGGCCATTTGTACCAAAGTAGAATGGCTAGGGCTTTTAACAAGAAAGTTTGCCCTAGAGATTTTCATCCAGGAGATTTGGTTTTGAAGAAAATTCTCCCTAATCAAGAGGATGCACGGGGTAAGTGGGCTCCAAGTTATGAAGGGCCTTACATTGTCAAGCAAGCATTCTCAGGTGGGGCATTGATTTTGCAAGACATGGATGGTCAGGAATTACCTAAAACTACCAACAGTGATGCAGTAAAAAGATTTTATGCATGAAAAGATACTCAAAAGCCCTTTAGGTTGAAAACTCGGAAGAGCAACCTAAGCAAAAGTTAAGGCAAAACAAAAAAAAAGGAGAAAAAGAAGGCTCGCTAGGTTGAAAACTCGAAAGAGCGGCCTAGGCAAAAAATAGAGCGGAGAAAAATATGCATCATTTCCAGTAGCTACACTGGGGCAAGTTTTGGGGTGTTGAGTTTGTCCAATAAATCAAGCAAATCAAAGGCTGAAACTGGGGCAATTTTTGAATTTATCCAGCAAATTCAGTAACTCAAAGTCTGAAACCGGGGCAATTTTGAAGAAAGGATTTGAAGATGTGTCATCGGATATCATGGCTATGTTGTTCAACTTGCTGCAAGAAGTCATTTGATTGAAACACAAAGGACCTAAACTAGGGCAAAATTTCGTGTCTTTCACAATTCTTGTATTTTGTTCTTGTGTTGTCACCTTTTTCCAAATATTTTGTCATCAAATATACCAAGCAATAAAGATGTTCAGTCAGTTGATCCTTTCACCTTCTCTTTGAGTGCATGTTCATTTATGATGTCTCAAATAGGATAAATTTAATCTTTAATTATGCGATCTAACAATGTTTACAGCAATACATCAATGACTGGTATCATGATCCAGAAGCTGCAATTAAGTTTGGCAGAGGAGTATCCATCATTCTAAAAATGGAAAAAGGAAAAGAAGAACAAAAGAAGTGAACAAATCTTTGTTGTGCCAGAAGGTCCAATGCAAGAATTATGAGTTTGATCAGTTAAAGTTTCCTGGAGGATCGCTCGATTTGGTTGTGGTCAGTTTTTCAAGAATGTGTCTGAAATAAGTTAAAGTTCATGATTTATGCATATAACTTTGAAAAAAAAAACAAAAAAAAAGAGAAGAAACTATGAAAGTTGTTATTCTCTAAGTTAGCTTTTAATTTCCAATTAGCCTCAAATTGCCACTAATTTACTTTTTCAGACCGTATCCTTGCCAATTTACCTTTCAGACGGTATCCTTGCCGATTTACTTGTTCAGACAGTATCCTTGCCGATTTACATTTCAGACGGTATCCTTGCCAATTTATTTCCAGTCGGTATCCGTGCCGATTTAGTTTTTAGTCAGTCGGTATCCTTGCCGGTTTAAGTTTCAGTCAGTCGGTATCCTTGCCGGTTTAATCTTCAGTCAATCGGTATCCCTGCCGGTGTAATTTTCAGTCGGTGTCCTTACCAATTTACTCTTCAGTTGGTATCCTTGCCAGTTTGATTTTTAATCGGCCTTAGATTGTGTTTACTGTTTAGTCGGCCTCAGTTGTTAATTTTAATTCCTAGTTGACCTCAGATTTTCATTTTTACATTTCCAGTTAGCCACTTGTTGACATCTAGTCAGCATCGTCTACTTTAGATTTTGTTAGCTTGTGTATTTACATTTGATTTTCTTATATGTGCATATCGTCTTGATATTTAGATTCGATTGTTTATATTTCATGTATTTGTCGAAAAAAATCAAGGTTCATGTCTTTACTCATTTATTTTCTTTTCACTTATTGACCTATCTAGTGGGTCGCAAGGTTTGTAAATCCCTGTCAGCCCCCATCGGCTTGTAAATTCTTGTCAATCTCATCAGCTTGTAAATTTTCTGTCACCCCCATCAGTTTTTAATTTCCTGTCACTTGTTGACCCGTATCCAGTTAGTCACAAGATTTTTGATTTCTTGTCAGTCTCACCAGCTTGTGAATTTCCAATCTGTCCCATTGGTTTTTACATTTCTGGTCATTTGTGGATTTGTGTCAACTTAGTTTCTTTTCTTTGCAAAATTCATACAGTTAATTTCTGAATTGCAGGTGACTTTCTTCAATGTTTGGTTTCTTTTAATTTTAGAATTTGATTTTTCTTGCATTTACATTTTATGCATTGCCGAACAAAATCAATGTTTATGTCTTTACTCATTCCTTATGAAGATAATATGTAAAACTTATATTTTTCATATTCTCTTATAAGAAATAAGTAAAGAGGGGCAACTATGAACACCTGATTTTGTCTGATCTTTTAACAACAAAATCCAAAAATTTGCACCTAATTTACCTTTTTCTTATTTTGTTACAGTTTCGTTAATTATTTATTTTGAAAAAATAATAAATAAAAAAAGGTTTGCTTGTTGTTCTTTTTAAAATGAAAAAGGATATAAAGCCCATTTCATTTATTTGTCTAAAAATGTTTTTATTAAGAATCCAGTCCGTTCTTTTTTTTTTTATTGAGCCCATTTCAAAAGGACAGTTCATGTCCATCTGCCAAAAAAAATAATATAAAAAAGAAGAAGTAAAAAAATAAAAAAGGAGGAGTCACGGGCTCCTATCTTTGGGTTCCTCTCCTTGTCTTTCCTCGAAACAAGCTCGTAAAGCATGGGGATAAGAGAAAGCATGAAAAAATAAAACAGACAATGATGATGTCCTTGAAAATTTTGATCTTTCTTTCGGTGGAATGGAGGAGAATCCAAAAAAAACATACAATATACATATTGAAGGGGGCAGAGATTTTGGGGGGGTGGGAGAAGAAGACCATCATCAACAGTGTTCATCGTTGTTTTCAATCAACAAAAATTCAAACACAAAAAAATAGACGTTTAGATACATCAATTTACCAGAAGACAGAGGTGAAATTCAAAGGAAATCAACAACAAATTTCAACAAGACCCAGTAACAAGGTAATTTCATCAGCAACAACAAATCATCAGTATAAAAGATAAACAAAATAAAAAAAGGGACATAAGGAGCCGCGGCCTCCCTTCACCACCGCGGCCCCCCTTCTCAATTTCTCCTTCTCCATCATCTTTGTCCCCTCCATCATCCTCAACTCCTTCCTCCGCCATGAGCCACCATCAGCTCAACCTTCATTTTCACCCAAATACTACCATCCACCATCTTCTCTCATCCCCACCTCGGATCCACCACCACTACAACCTCCATAACCACCACCACACTCATCAAGCAACAACACCATAAACTGTGGCTGGCTCCCTTGCTTTTCAGATCCCACCACAAACCACCATCCGCGGTCTTCATCTTCCCCAGCTCCCACCAGCCGCGATCTGCTTTGGTTAGCCACCACCATCATCTTGATCCACGCCTAGAAATTTAAACCCAAATCATGAATAAACCAAACCAAATAGGAAGCAGAAACTAAAGAAAGAGGAACGAAAACCACCGTGACTCGCCGCCACTGCTTCCACTCTGTCTCCACGATTTGCCACTGCAACTGGCTTCCCCTCCGCGTTAGCTCCTCCCTGTGCCGCCGCGAGCTCCTTGCTCAGCCCATAAACCCAACGCTGATGATTAGCCACCCATTCGCCGCCCTTCCTCACCCTTTCGCGCGGCTAGCTCTAAGCCAGGCACTCAATCCGCGAAGAACTCTCCCCTCCCATGCCTAGCCGTGAACTCCTCGAACCACCGCAAACCCTCCAGTAGCCTTCTCCACTGTGATCCGCTTTTCCAGCTGCAACCTCCCATCATCATCAACCATCAGCCTTCTTCCTTAACTCGTCATGACCATCCCTTTAAACCACCACCATCGCCACACAGCCCCCATGTAACATCCCCTACTGCTTTATGGATTGACGACTGTCCCCACAAACCAACACGGGTCTTTTCAGCATGCTTTGTCCTCACTCGCACGCTTCCTAGGAAAACTACCCAGAATGTCACCCATCCCAAAATTGCTCCAAGTCAAGCACGCTTAACTGTGGAGTTCTTTCAGTTTGGGGTACCGAAAAGAAGATGCATCTTGTTGGTATAGGTAGTACAAATAAATTCATATAAGCCCTCCTTAACTGTATAGTCCCATACCTATACAGTCTCAAGATCCCTCTCATTCGGGTGTGTAATCGGTTCATTCATGTATCCCTCCGCTTTCGAAGTCTGCCAGGAGCCGCTCCTTGTCCGTGCTTCCTTGAACCGGCGATCACTCCCCGACTTCGCAATCCCCGGGCGTTACATGCCCACCAGCTTCCGCTTGGTTCATCCCCGAACCACACCGTCTTTGGGAGAGTGCGAGCTCACGATACCATAATGTAACATCCCCTACTGCTTTATAGATTGACGACTGTCCCCACAAACCAACACAGGTCTTTTCAGCGTGCTTTGTCCTCACTCGCACGCTTCCTATGAAAACTTCCCAGAAGGTCACCCATCCCAAAATTGCTCCAAGTCAAGCACGCTTAACTGTGGAGTTCTTTCAGTTTGGGCTACCGAAATGAAGATGCATCTTGTTGGTATAGGTAGTACAAATCAATTCATATAAGCCCTCCTTAATTGTATAGTCCCATACCTATACAGTCTCAGGATCCCTCTCATTCGGGTGTGTAATCGGTTCATTCATGTACCCCTCCACTTTCGAAGTCTGCCAGGAGCCGCTCCTTGTCCGTGCCTCCTTGCACCGGTGATTACTCCTCGACTTCGCAATCCCCGGGCGTTACATGAGGGCACCGCTTGGGGATCACTGTAAATACTCTTCAAACTCTTTCAGTTTCCCTACAGTGAAAAGAAGATGCATCTTGTTGGTATAGGTAATACAAATCAATTCATATAAGCCCTCCTTAACTGTATAGTCCCATACCTATACAGTCTCAGGATCCATCTCATTTGGGTGTGTAATCGGTTCATTCATGTACCCCTCTGCTTTCGAAGTCTGCAAGGAGCCGCTCCTTGTCCATGCCTCCTTGCACCGGCGATCACTCCCCGACTTCACAATCCCCAGGCATTACATGCCCACCAGCTTCCGCTTGGTTCGTCCCTGAACCACAACGTACTGGGAGAGGTGCAGGCTCTGATACCATAATGTAACATCCCCTGCTGCTTTATGGATTGAGGACTGTCCCCACAAACCAACACGGGTCTTTTCAGCATGCTTTGTCCTCACTCGCACGCTTCCTAGGAAAACTTCCCAGGAGGTCACCCATCCCAAAATTGCTCCAAGTCAAGCGTACTTAACTATGGAGTTCTTTCAGTTTGGGCTACCGAAAAGAAGATGCATCTTGTTGGTATAGGTAGTACAAATCAATTCATATAAGTCCTCCTTAACTGTATAGTCCCATACCTATACAGTCTCAGGATCCATCTCATTCGGGTGTGTAATCGGTTCATTCATGTACCCCTCTGCTTTCGAAGTTTACAAGGAGCCGCTCCTTGTCCATGCCTCCTTGCACCGGCGATCACTTCCCGATTTTCGCAACCTTTACTTTTATTCTCATTGAGTGAAAATCATCATGCAATCATAAATAAATCATGGTACAATCAATCATCCATTCTCATCATTTCATAACTCATCAATATATATTCATAATACTATATATCAGCTTGGATATTATAGAAACATTTCATACACAATCTTATATCAAATAGTAGACATTTCATACTAAGTCTCATGGTAAAAAAAAAAAATAGCATTCTTGTTAAGTAGGTATTTAGCATATAGACTTATGTAAGATCTCATATAGATTCTCTTAGTCTTCTTTGTACACTTAATATTTAGTAATACATTAATGCACTTTAAAATATTATTAAATGTTCTTTACATATTTTAAAGCTCCCCTATGACTTTTATATATATATATGTTTCCTCTTGAAGATTATTACTACTTAAATATTTAAGTTCTCTTGCAAGACTTAAATCTTCTATTTCAGTTTCTAACATCTTTTAGAAAAAGATGGCCGAGATGGCCACTCTCAAGTTCACAGCAGGCTTAAATCTTCTATTTCAGTTTCTAACATCTTCTATTTCCCCTATAACATCACTGTAGGGGATCACTGTAGGGGATCCCACTCTCAAGTTGAGATGGCCGAGTTGGGTAGCGCCGACTTGTGACCTGAGCGGGGGCATTAAGGTGATGGGACACAGCTGTTGTAACACCTGGTTGGGTTGGAGGCTGCACCATGTGGCTTGCCCGCTCCAAGTCAATAGTTGAGCCAATGGCACCTTGGCGAAGGCTTAGGTGTCCTGGTTCCTAGACAGGGGGGCACCGCGTTAGGCTGGCTTCACAGAGCAGCGAACACCTCTAGCTCCTGACAATGGAGGGATCACAAGCCGCTGCACCGCTAGCCCACAATGCCTTGTGTGCTCAGCTGTTGAACCATCACTTTTTGATTCATGTAACGCCCGGGGATTGCGAAGTCGGGGAGTGATTGCCGGTGCAAGGAAGCACGGATAAGGAGCGGCTCCTGGCAAACTTCGAAAGCGGAGGGGTACATGAATGAACCGATTACACACCCGAATGAGAGAGATCATGAGACTGTATAGGTATGGGACTATACAGTTAAGGAGGGCTTATATGAATTGATTTGTACTACCTATACCAACAAGATGCATTCTCTTTTCGGTAGCCCAAACTGAAAGAACTCCACAGTTAAGCGTGCTTGACTTGGAGCAATTTTGGGATGGGTGACCTTCTGGGAAGTTTTCCTAGGAAGCGTGCGAGTGAGGACAAAGCACGCTGAAAAGACCCTTTTTGGTTTGTGGGGACAGTCGTCAATCCATAAAGCAGTAGGGGATGTTACATTATGGTATCAGAGCCGGTCCCGGAGTCGGTGTGCCAACGAGGACGCTGGGTCCCTTTAGGGGGGTGGATAGTCCCACATCGGCTGGGGAGGGGAACGAAGCATGCCTTATAAGGGTGTGGATACCTTCTCCTGGTCAGACGCGTTTTGGGTGGTTCGAGTCCACGCCAAGAACAAAACCGTGAGGGTATGGACATCGAGCCTGCCAAAGCGGACAATATCTGGCGACGCCGGGGGTGCTGGGCTGTTACTTAAGCCCAGCATGGTACTATAAATACTCTTCAAACTCTTTTCCATTCCTTACATTTCCAAAACACAAAGAGGCCTTACCATGCTTTGCAAGAGATACATTCTCTAGCTCTTGTAAAATACATACACTTTTACTAGTTTTCAAGCCTTAGAAACTCCCTAAGTGCTCTTTCTTTCTTATTTTTTTTCTACCATTCTTCTTATGTTCTCCTCTTCAAAGATTTCTCTTAATCCTCTAAACCTTATTTAAACACTTAAATTCTAAACTCAAACCTTCACTAGCTCTCATAAGAGTTACAATCTTTAACTCTGGTGAGAAATATTTTCTTAAGCACTCAAGTTCTAGAGTCAAGATTCAAGGAGGGTCATCCACTCCAAGGACTCTTGCATAAGCTCAAGAAAGAAGATAAGGACTTTTTTTTAGACCCTACATAAGAGGTAGGAGTTTCTTCTTTATTTGTTCAATCATTATTGGCTTCTAACCATGGATAGAATGCCTCAACCTTGAGTTATTGTCAAAAGTTTTGAATGATTATTTGTAAAATATATTTTTAGATAGCACAACATATTCTATTATGTTCTTAGCACTTCTATGATGTTATCATACTCAAATATAACATAAAAAGATAGTATGTGAAACTTGATTTTTTAATAAAAATTACTAAAGACATAAAAATGGCAGGTGCTGGAATTTCTGGTTGATTCTGGCAGCAGGCACTTCGGAATGTAATGATCATAAAATATGAAGTATCCCGAAATAAAAATATTTTTATCATAAACTAGACTCATTATAGAAGACTCTCCAAAAAGAATCACCTAAAACGGAGTTCTCTAGCTCAAGATATAAATTTTCAAAGCTAAGCCAAAAACTTAAACTCTACATATGACCTTACAATAGTAAAATAAGTGTAACTCACTATATAAAAATCCAAATGGACTGATTTCAAATCCTTAGGAAAGCTAACACATAGAGAAACACATCTATGTATGTTATACATAATGTTTTACACCACGTAAATATAGAATGAGAAATAAATTTTCAGGACACTGTGCTGTGAGAGTGTAGTTTGGAACGGTTCTGGCTAAGGAAAGACTTGGTATTTAAGCGTGTCCATTGTGACCCACCTCTCTTTCCTGGGAACCCTCCTGTGCACGGATTACAGTTGAATTACACTAAAACTTGATGAATTAGGAATCTAAAACTACCTTTTCTAGGCTAAGATAACAAGTATATAGAGAGCTACAATTTTTTTTTCTAAAAGATGTTAGAAACTGAAATAGAAGATTTAAGTCTTGCAAGAGAACTTAAATATTTAAGTAGTAATAATCTTCAAGAGGAAACATATATATATAAAAGTCATAGGGGAGCTTTAAAATATGTAAAGAACATTTAATAATATTTTAAAGTGCATTAATGTATTACTAAATATTAAGTGCACAAAGAAGACTAAGAGAATCTATATGAGATCTTACATAAGTCTATATGCTAAATACCTACTTAACAAGAATGCTATTTTTTTTTTACCATGAGACTTAGTATGAAATGTCTACTATTTGATATAAGATTGTGTATGAAATGTTTCTATGATATCCAAGCTGATATATAGTATTATGAATATATATTGATGAGTTATGAAATGATAAGAATGGATGATTGATTGTACCATGATTTATTTATGATTGCATGATGATTTTCACTCAATGAGAATAAAAGTAAAGCCTGAAAAAGTAGCAATGATAGTCTGGAAAAGTGGACTTGAGCTAAGCTCACGGCAACGGAAAGAAAACCAAAAGGTTGTGGCGACGGCCACAGTATGAGCTCATTACCCTTTTAGGGTGGTCTAAAGCATTGATGTATTCATCCCGTGAGTAATTATGAGACATCTCAATGAAAGAGAATAAAGTGTCATGCTAGTAGTAGAAATGCTTGTATGATTACAAAAAAGATGCATGAAATCATTAAGTTAGATATGTATGACTCTGCTAATAAGAATAGTTTAAAAGTAACTCTACCTCGGCTAATCACGTTTGCGAAAATCTTGATAAATGAACCTTTACCTGTCCATCACTTTGTAAATAAACCTGAGGTAGTTGGAGTGACAATGATGACACAATCGATACCAAGTTGAAATTTCCACTGAGAAATCCAGCATTTCTCACTCCTATGTATGTTTCCGTTGTCACCACCAGATACTGATGAATCCCAACTATTCGAGAAGGGGGAAGTCTCACTTCCCTGAGTCAAGATGCACGAAGTCTGGGGAGCTAGGGAGAAAAAACCACTACTAGCCTAGCCTCAGATTAGACATTTGATAGGTTAAGAACCACTACCAGCACCTCTGTAGTAATCTATGCTAGAGATTTTCATTTTTCCACTGTTGCTATCCGTATGCTGTATTTTCTTCTATGTACTATTTTATTAGATGTATCAAAAGCCAGTACTGTATTTACTTGTCTAGGTGCTACTATGTAAACTCATGTTGGTAACAATGATATTACTGCTCAGTAAACTTCAATTTTAGAAATTATATTATATCAGAACTATGGCGCACAAGGAGGCAGAAGAGCTATGATTTAAGGGGTTTATGTCCTTCTGAGAATGTTCTTGCTTGCATATAAGCCCTCCTTAACTGTATAGTCCCATACCTATATAGTCTCAGGATCCCTCTCATTCGGGTGTGTAATTGGTTCATTCATGTACCCCTCCGCTTTCGAAGTCTACCAGGAGCCGCTCCTTGTCCGTGCCTCCTTACACCGGCGATCACTCCCCGACTTCGCAATCCCTGGGCGTTACATGCCCACCAGCTTCCGCTTGGTTCGTCCCTGAACCACACCGTACTGGGAGAGGTGCAGGCTCTGATACCATTTGTAACATCCCCTGCTGCTTTATGGATTGACGACTGTCCCCACAAACTAACACGAGTCTTTTCGGCGTGCTTTGTCCTCACTCGCACGCTTCCTAGGAAAACTTCCCAGGAGGTCACCCATCCCAAAATTGCTCCGAGTCAAGCACGCTTAACTGTGGAGTTCTTTCAGTTTGGGCTACCGAAAAGAAGATGCATCTTGTTGGTATAGGTAGTACAAATCAATTCATATAAGCCCTCCTTAACTGTATAGTCCCATACCTATACAGTCTCAGGATCCCTCTCATTCGGGTGTGTAATCAGTTCATTCATGTACCCCTCCGCTTTCGAAGTCTGCCAGGAGCCGCTCCTTGTCCGTGCCTCCTTGCACTGGCGATCACTCCCCGACTTCGCAATCCCCGGGCGTTACATGCCCACCAGCTTCCGCTTGGTTCGTCCCCGAACCACACCGTACTAGGAGAGGTGCAGGCTCTAATACCATAATGTAACACCCTAATAGACCCGGACTCTATTAGCTGTTACCTATATTCTTTAATCAATTTTATTTTTAAATTAATGATAAGAAGATAGGGGTAATTTTTTTTTATATGAATCTACTTTTAAAAAAATTAAGCCCGTAATGTGCATGATATGTGCGCCATAGTTTCGATATAATATAATTTCTAAAATTGAAGTTTACTGAGCAGTAATATCATTGTTACCTGTAACGCCCCAATTTTTACTGTCATTAGAAATTACTCAATTACCGTAGGTAATTATTACATAAGATTTGAGGCCGAACAATCCTCAATAAAGGAATATAACGTTAGAAGAGAGGTTAGGAACGATTCATGTGAGAGTCGCAAATCCCGAATTTCTGTACGTATAAAATGACCAAAATGCCCCTAAAGTTATTTTACTCAGAAAATGAGGATCGTGGGCCCCACCTATTCTCAAGGGGATATTTTGAGGATAATAAGGGATTGTTTGTGTTATGTGTGTTAATAGAGTAGAAGGATCTCAATTTTGAGTTTCGACGCGCAAAATGACCAAAACGCCCCTGTGGCTGTTTTAACTCCGATGTGCGTGCCGACTGAGCCCGAACGTCACTAAAATGTTTTAAAATGTGTTTTTAAGCCATGATTAACCATTGGTTAAGCTCGGGTGGCCTCGGGCAGTTTTTAAGTGAAAGTACGATTTTGCCCCTGTTTTTGGGCAGTTTTGCGAATTTCGGGATTTTTGATTGGTATACCGAAACCTAAGCAATATTAGGCTCAAATTAAAGCTTATTAAATTCTAAATATTAATCTAGAGTCAAAATTATGTATTTAGATTGATTAGAACCCAAAATTGCTCAAAAACACCCAAATTGCTTACTAATTCACTTAAACCCTTAACCGTAAATTCTCTAAATTACATGAATATCTTGCCTACACCTAAATAATGCATGGAACACACAAATTTCACTTCTTTGGGCTGTAATGGATGAAATTATTGATGCCATTATGCAGCTGAATTATTGCCAAAAGTTGCACTAAAATAAAATGCCAAAATGTCACCATAAGAGACATAATTCCTTAATTTCATACAACTTTGTCTAAAATGATTTTTCCTCCCTTATTTCTCCTGTAAAATTCCGTCCACTACCTCATCATTTTGGCCAATTAGAAGCCTCAAAATCTTCTATAAATAGGCTTGCTTGAGTGGTCTTGGAATGCTTGGTTCATAACTAGTTTTTAGGAGCACCAAAAACTTTCTTTCTTCCTCCTCTTTGGCTGAATTCTTTCTTCAATTTTTTCAAAGAGATTTTGTTTCATTTCACTTCAAGAAACCAAGTTCTCTTCCTCTTCTTCAACTCAGATCAGGTAGGGAGTAGTTTCTAAATTTATTTCTATGCTTTGAGGAGTTGTGTTTTCAGCTCAAAATGATGAAATTATGAACTTACCTTAGCTTTTCATTTTGGTTTTCCTCTTCAATTTTTCTTTAACCAATTCAACCATATGGCCTAGGTGGAACTAAGATGATGGCTTGATGATGAGGACCTTGAGGGTGGGTTGTAAATCCATCACAAGTTAGGCCTCTAAAGCTTGAAAATTCCACTTGATGCAAAACTTTAAAGAATGATGCTTTATGATGCTAAAACAAAGATTTTTAGTTTAGAACTTGAAAGATGTATTTTCCTTTTATGTTTTATTTCTTGTTAAGATATGTATTGGGTTGAATTTATAATTCTTTTAAAGTCTTGAAGGAGCTCTAGTAAAGAAACAAAATGAATTTGCATCCATGATTAACTTCTATGTCATCACTAAATTTTCAAGAATGAATAAATGAACTTGCATTTCTCATGTTTAAATTCCAAGCTTGTATTTCATGTTTATGTTTCAAGTCATCACTTAGTCTTTCAAGATAATTAAGAGGTTGCATCTCATATTTAATTTATGCTCTCACTATATTTTATAATGGCTCGTAATTTCACTAAGTATTTTCAAATTATGAAGAAAGAACCAAAGCAAGGAGTAAAGTCTAGTCATTAATCAGATTCAACCTAGGTGTATCTGGTTAATTACTAGGGTGTTACATTTTGGTATCAGAGCAGTTCGATTCTCATGGAGCCTGAGGATTGGACTAGCTATGCTTCTAAAGCATAATACGTTAGTGACGTCATGTGTAGATGTTTATCATTAGGATGAGCTTGGGGAGTAGAAATACATGACTACTGTATGTTGAAAGTGCCATGGTAACTTGCTCACTTTGCATGGAATATTGGGCCTGATCACCTCAGTGTTGCTGTTTTGTGTGTATAGGGACCAATGGCACGTCGACAACAGACTAGGAGCGCAGCACAAAATAATCACGACAACGAGCAGTACCAAGCACTCCGCGACGTAGCAAGGACCATGAGAATGATGATGGAACGAATGGATCGGGATCGTCAAGCCAATATGAATCGGGGACATGAGATTCTGAACATGCCTGCTTGGGGAGTTTCGTAAGGCAAACCCACCAATTTACAAGGGGACACTGAATCCATATATTGCAGATGAACGCATTCAGAATATTGAGAAGGTCTTTCTTTGTAGTCCCATGCTCGGAGGAGCAAAAGGTCACCTTCGCTACTCATATGCTTGAGGGTGATGCCGGTTTACGGTGGGCGGTGTTCAAGACTCCTGAGAGCGGCCGATGTGGACATTGATTGGGAACTATTCAAGGTCCATTTTTACGAAAAGTACTTTCCAGAGTCAGTTAGAAATGCCAAGGACATTGAATTCATGCAACTTGTCCAGGGGAATATGAATGTGGCCCAAGACATCGCCAGATTTGAAGAACTCATTAAGTTCTCAAGAATGTACCAAGGAAATCCTGATGAGTACTGGAAATGCATTAAATACGAGTCAGGGTTGAAAGCGGAACTTAATGTGGCAGTTGCACATTTGGAGATTAGGGATTTCTCTACCCTAGTTAACAAATGTCGGATTATTGAAGAAGGTCAGAGAAAACTAAACACCCCAAAATCAGATAATATTACCAAAAAGTTGACACCTCAAGGTCAGCGATTCAAGAAGCGAGAATCGACCTCCATTTCCCCCTCAATCAAGACCACAAGGGACACAAAGAAATTTTCAACAAGGAAGGCCAAACAACAACAATAACAACAATAAAGGGAAAGCACCACAAAGAGGTCCAGCAGTACCTCCACGGCCTGCGCCATCCATGGAATGTCCCAAGTGCGACAAGAATCATGGGAGCATGCCATGTCAAGCCGGAACAAACGTGTGCTATCGGTGTGGAAAACCAGGTCATTACTCCCGAGAATGCACTGAAAGGAACCCGCCAACCCCCAATCCCAAGCCGCAATACCAGGGAAGGGTATTTACTGTTAATGCTGAAGAAACAACGAAGTCACGAAATCTCGTGGAAGGTAAAGGTAATATGCATGGTAAAGACTTAATTGTACTATATGATTCTGGCGCTTCTCATTCTTTTATCTCCCATTCATGTGTTAAAAGCCTTAATTTACCTATGACTGAGCTTCCTTTTGACCTTATTGTTTCTATCCCGACTGGAAAACCCGTTAGGACTTGTAAATGTTGTTTAGATTGTAGTTTTATTATAGATAATAGATCCTTTATTTTAGATCTTATTTGCTTACCCATGCGAGGTTTAGATGTGATTCTTGGCATGGATTGGCTTGAGGCCAACCGTGTACTGTTAAACTGTTATGAGAAAACCATCACTTTTCTTCCTGTTCCTATTGAACCTAAGAAACCCATAAGTCTTTACATAACTACTGTGGAAATGGACTGTGGTAAGGGTGAGAGTAAAGGTTACATTTTCTTAGCCGCTAGTGATGTAGACTTTGAGCAAAGTATCGATGAGATACCAATAGTAAGAAATTATCCTGAAGTATTTCCAGATGAGATACGAGTTTCCCAAGAGAGAGATAGAGTTTTCCATAGAATTGCTTCCAGGTGCGGGACCTATATCCATAGCCCCATACAGGATGTCCCCATTAGAATTGACCGAGTTAAAAAATCAATTGGAAGATTTATTGGAGAAAAAGTTTGTTAGGCCTAGTGCATCACCTTGGGGAGCCCCTGTGTTGTTTGTAAAGAAAAAGGATGGGAGTATGAGGATGTGTGTAGATTATAGGCAGTTGAATAAAGTAACGGTGAAAAACAAGTATCCTCTGCCTAGGATCGATGATTTGATGGACCAACTGAAAGGTGCGGTGGTGTTTTCTAAGATAGATTTGAGGTCAGGCTACCATCAAATTAGAGTGAGAGATGAAGACATACCTAAAACGGCCTTTCGCACTCGATACGGCCATTTTGAGTTTGCAGTAATGTCCTTTGGGTTAACCAATGCTCCAGCTATTTTTATGGATTACATGAATAGGATCTTTCGGCCTTATTTAGATCAGTTTGTAGTTGTCTTTATAGATGACATTCTCATATATTCTAAGACCCATGAAGAGCATGAATGCCACACGACCATAATCTTGGAGACCTTGAAGGAAAAGAAACTATATGCCAAGATTTCCAAGTGTGAGTTTTGGTTGGATAAGGTGCAATTTTTAGGGCATTTAGTATCTAAGAAAGGAATTGCTGTAGATCCTAGTAAGGTAGAAGCAGTAAAGCGGGAAAGACCAACCACAGAATCAAGTAAGGAGCTTTTGGGTTTAGCGGTTATTACCGTCGATTTATCAAAGGATTTTCCCAGATTTCCTACCTTTGACCAAGTGACTAGGAAGAACACCCCTTTTCATGGACCGGAGTGTGAAAAGAGCTTTCAAGAGTTAAAACACAAGCTAACCTCGACCCTGTTTTAGTGTTACCCACCCCAATGTGCCTTTCGAGGTGTATTGTGATGCTTCAAAAAGGGTTTAGGTTGTGTATTGATGCAAGATAGGCAAGTGGTGGCCTATGCATCAAGACAACTCAAGCCACATGAGGCAAACTACCCTACCCATGACCTTGAGTTAGCTGCCGTCGTGTTTGCTCTAAAGATTTGGAGACACCATTTATATGGAGTTAAGTTTGAGGTGTTTTCCGATCACAAGAGTTTGAAATATCTCTTTGATCAAAAAGAGCTAAACATGAGGCAAAGGCGATGGATGGAGTTCTTGAAAGATTATGATTTTGGATTGAACTACCATTCTGGTAAAGCTAATGTAGTAGCTGATGCTTTGAGTAGGAAGTCCTTACAAGTGTCCCGTTTGATGGTGAAGGAGGTTGAATTGATTGAGCAATTTAGGGACTTAAACCTAGGAATGACTTTGACCACTAAGGGCATCGAGCTTGCTATCTTAGAGTGACAAGTGAGTTCAAAGAAAGGATTGTTCAAGCTCAAGGGGACGATCTTGAGTTTCAAGAGACTTTAGAGGCGATGATGACAGGAAAGTTGATAGGTTTTACCCAAGGAATGGACGATTTGTGGAGGTTTAAAGGTCGAATATGTGTACCTGCTAGTGGTGGCTTCCGAAAGATATTTTGGAGGAAGCCCATAAGAGCCATTTTACCCTGTATCCTGTTGCCACCAAGATGTATCAAGATTTGAAGAAGATGTTACGGTGGCCTGGAATGAAGAAAGATGTGTGCACATGGATGAGTAAGTGCTTGGTGTGTCAAAAGGTGAAGATTGAACACCAAAAACCGTCTGGAATGCTGCAACCTCTGTCGATCCCTGAGTGGAAGTGGGATAGTATCTCCATGGATTTTGTGACTGGATTACCGAGGACCCAAATGAATCATGATACCATATGGGTAATCGTGGATCGATTGACGAAGTCAGCCCACTTTGTACCTATTAAGGTGACTTATTCCTTGGATAGGTTAGCACAATTATATATTCAGGAGATAGTAAGGTTACATGGGGTGCCGTCGACGATAATCTCGGACCGGGATCCGCGGTTTACGTCACGATTTTGGGGAGCCTTTCAAAAGGCATTTGGTTCAAAGCTGTGTCTAAGCACGACCTATCACCCCCAAACAGACGGTCAATCTGAAAGAACTATCCAAACCTTGGAGGATATGTTAAGGGCATGTGTTTTAGATCAAAGGGGAAGTTGGGATAAGTACACATCGATTGAATTCGCATATAACAATGATTATCATGCAAGTATCGGTATGGCACCGTATGAGGCCCTCTATGGACGGAAATGTCAATCTCCCTTATGTTGGTATGAATCCGGAGAGCAAAGTTTACTCGGACCTGATATTGTGAGGGAAACAACGGAACAAATCAAGAAGATTAGGGATAAGATTCTTACTGCTCAAAGTCGACAGAAAAACTATGCGGACAAGCGGCGAAAACCGCTAGATTTTCAAGAAGGGGACCACGTGTTCCTAAGGATCACCCCACCACAGGCATAGGCCGAGCAATAAAAGTAAAGAAATTGAGCCCGATTTCTTAGTCCGTTTGAAATCCTTACCAAAGTAGGACACGTAGCTCACAGTATAGCCCTACCCCGAGTCTATCCAACCTTCATGATGTTTTCCATGTCTCGCAGTTAAGAAAGTATCAATCTGACCCGAGTCATGTACTAGAGCCAGAACATGTACAATTAAGAGATAACCTGACATTTAACTTACTACCCATGAGAATCGTCGACCGAGGAGTTAAGCAGTTAAGGAACAAGGCTGTACCCCTGGTCAAAGTAGCATGGGGACAGTGAAACCGAAGAACTTACATGGGAGCTGGAATCAAACATGAAAGCACAATACCCCGAGTTGGTCTCACGTAACGAATTTCCGAGGCGAAATTCTTTTAAGGAGGGAGTAATGTAACGCCCAATTTTCTTGTAATTTTCTTGTCATTAGAAATTACTCAATTACCATAGGTAATTATTACATAAGATTTGAGGCCTAACAATCCTCAATAAAGGAATATAACGTTAGAAGAGAGGTTAGGAACGATTCATGCGAGAGTCGCAAATCCCGAATTTCAGACGTATAAAATGACCAAAATGCCCTGAAGTTATTTTACTCAGAAATTGAGGATCGTGGGCCTCACCTATTCTCAAGGGGATATTTTGAGGATAATAAGGGATTGTTTGTGTTATGTGTGTTAATAGAGCAGAAGGATCTCAATTTTGAGTTCCGACGCCTTGAAATGACCAAACGCCCTATGGCTGTTTTAACTCCGATGTGCGTGCAGTGAGCCCGAACGTCACTAAAATGTTTTAAAATGTGTTTTTAAGCCATGATTAACCATTGGTTAAGCTCGGGTGGCCTCGGGCAATTTTTTAAGTGAAAGTACGATTTTGCCCCTGTTTTTGGCCAGGTTTGCGAATTTCGGGATTTTTGATTGGTATACGAAACCTAAGCAATATTAGGCTCAAATTAAAGCTTATTAAATTCTAAATATTAATCTAGAGTCAAAATTATGTATTTAGATTGATTAGAACCCAAAATTGCTCAAAAACACCCAAATTGCTTACTAATTCACTTAAACCCTTAATCAGTAAATTCTCTAAATTACATGAATATCTTGCCTACACCTAAATAATGCATGGAACACACAAATTTCACTTCTTTGGGCTGTAATGGACGAAATTATTGATGCCATTATGCAGCTGAATTATTGCCAAAAGTTGCACTAAAATAAAATGCCAAAATGTCACCATAAGAGACATAATTCCTTAATTTCATACAACTTTGTCTAAAATGATTTTTCCTCCCTTATTTCTCCTGCAAAATTCCGTCCACTACCTCATCATTTTGGCCAATTAGAAGCCTCAAAATCTTCTATAAATAGGCTTGCTTGAGTGGTCTTGGAATGCTTGGTTCATAACTAGTTTTTAGGAGCACCAAAAACTTTCTTTCTTCCTCCTCTTTGGCTGAATTCTTTCTTCAATTTTTTCAAAGAGATTTTGTTTCATTTCACTTCAAGAAACCAAGTTCTCTTCCTCTTCTTCAACTCAGATCAGGTAGGGAGTAGTTTCTAAATTTATTTCTATGCTTTGAGGAGTTGTGTTTTCAGCTCAAAATGATGAAATTATGAACTTACCTTAGCTTTTCATTTTGGTTTTCCCTCTTCAATTTTTTCTTTAACCAATTCAACCATATGGCCTAGGTGGAACTAAGATGATGGCTTGATGATGAGGACCTTGAGGGTGGGTTGTAAATCCATCACAAGTTAGGCCTCTAAAGCTTGAAAATTCCACTTGATGCAAAACTTTAAAGAATGATGCTTTATGATGCTAAAACAAAGATTTTTAGTTTAGAACTTGAAAGATGTATTTTCCTTTTATGTTTTATTTCTTGTTAAGATATGTATTGGGTTGAATTTATAATTCTTTTAAAGTCTTGAAGGAGCTCTAGTAAAGAAACAAAATGAATTTGCATCCATGATTAACTTCTATGTCATCACTAAATTTTCAAGAATGAATAAATGAACTTGCATTTCTCATGTTTAAATTCCAAGCTTGTATTTCATGTTTATGTTTCAAGTCATCACTTAATCTTTCAAGATAATTAAGAGGTTGCATCTCATATTTAATTTATGCTCTCACTATATTTTATAATGGCTCGTAATTTCACTAAGTATTTTCAAATTATGAAGAAAGAACCAAAGCAAGGAGTAAAGTCTAGTCATTAATCAGATTCAACCTAGGTGTATCTGGTTAATTACTAGGGTGTTACATTACCAACATGAGTTTACATAGTAGCACAGAAAACCTCCCACGTAACCTGTATTTCGGTATTTTCAAGCAAACCCTTGGCACCTTTCCACCAAGCGGCAGCCTCTCCTTTCAACATGTAAGTGGAGAATGCCACTTTTTGTTCATCTGAGCATTCCACTACTAAGAAAACTTTCTCCATTTCTTGAATCTATCCATCAGCTATTTCAGGGTTAGTTGTCCCTTTGAATTCTGGGGGTCCAGCCCTCTTGAATTCTGAGAATTTTCCATGTTCTTGGTTTCCAACCTACTCCTCTGACCTCCTATTCATTTGTTCCATCATCACTGTCGCTTGTGCTTGCATAGCGCTTTCAGGATCCCTCTCTTTCAGGATCCTCAGACTGTATAGGTATGTGCTTCCATACCCTCACGGTTTTGTTCTTGGCGTGGACTCGAACCACCCAAAACGCGTCTGACTAGGAGGAGGTATCCACACCCTTATAAGGCATGCTTCGTTCCCCTCCCCAGCCGATGTGGGATTATCCACCCCCCTAAAGGGACCCAGCGTCCTCGCTGGCACACCGACTCCGGGACTAGCTCTGATACCATAATGTAACATCCCCTACTGCTTTATGGATTGACGACTGTCCCCACTAACCAACACGGGTCTTTTCAGTGTGCTTTGTCCTCACTCGCACGCTTCCTAGGAAAACTTCCCAGGAGGTCACCCATCCCATAATTGCTCCAAGTCAAGCACGCTTAACTGTGGAGTTCTTTCAGTTTGGGCTACCGAAAAGAAGATGCATCTTGTTGGTATAGGTAGTACAAATCAATTCATATAAGCCCTCCTTCACTGTATGGTCCCATACCTATATAGTCTCAGGATCCCTCTCATTCAGGTGTGTAATCGGTTCATTCATGTACCCCTCCGCTTTCGAAGTCTGCCAGGAGCCGCTCCTTGTCCGTGCTTCCTTGCATCGGCGATCACTCCCCGACTTCGCAATCCCCGGGCGTTACACCCCACCTCACGCGGCTTGTTCCCTTTAGCCAGCTTTACGCCGCCTGGAGCCAAGCCCACCACGCCTTCTCCCTACCTACATGAGACCCGACTTCTCCCTCGGATTCCTTCTCTTTGCATCTCTGATTTCTCGCTTACCTCCTCTCTCTATTTCTTTCAATTTGTGTGTATGTGTGACTGTGTGTGGGTGAGGATGGGTATCTGTGTGCTAGTGAGAGAGAGAGTTCTCTGTATATGAGTGTGAGTGAGTGATAGGGAAAACCGTGTATGTGTCTCCGTGAGTGTGTGAAAGAGAGTGCGTGAGTTTGTGTGACACAAAAAAAAGAGAGAGGGAGACTTGTGTGTACGCGTGAGAGAGAGAGTTTTTTTTCTTTTTTTATTTTATCTAAATGCATGTGTTTGTGTTAGTGAGCATAAGAGAGAGAGAGAGTTTTTTTTTTATCATTTAAGTATATTTAGATAGAAATTTGAATTAAATTTGTGTATGTGTGTGTTTTAAAAATTTTTCTTAAAATATATATATATATATATATATATATATATATAAATGACGAATTTTAGTTGAAATTGGTGTCTATTAGTTTTATTTAATCATCTATGTTCTTAGATTAAGGTTATTATATTTTGGTGGTTTAAGTATTTTAATTTTTGTTTACTTGATTATTATCTATTTCATTGTAGTTTAGGAGATTACTTGTTTAGGTTTGAGTTAAATAAGAATAAAAAATTTCATTTACTTTGAGTTTCAGGTAAATATTTGATTTCTTTTTTTTAAAAAAATAATAATAAAAAGATAGAACTAGTTTAGGAAGCTGGTTTGGGTAGAATTGTTAGAATAGATTTTGATTTCATTTATTTGGATTTATATTATTTTGTTGAGTTATGGTTGATTTTATGTTTGAAATTTGAGCTTTATTTATTTGATTTGAATTAATGAAGAAAGTTTTATTGTTTGAAATAAATATTTGAATATTTTGATTCTTTTAGAAAGGGAGCTTGTGATATGTCTTTTTTTTTTCATTATTGTTTGAGTAGAACTAAGTTAATTTATTTCTAAAATAAAATAAAAAGGAATGATTGAATTATTTCTTTGATTTGAGTGAATTTAATGTCAATGTTTCTTTTGATTAAAAAGGATAAAAAAAGAAGAAGAAGAAAATGGTAATTAGGACCCTTATTTGTTTATTTAATTATCTTATATATTTTGTTTAATTGTATGATTATGTTTACGAATTGGTTTTATTTTTGTTTAATATTAATTGTTTATGTGTTTTGTTCAAATTGTTTGTGTAATTGTGTTTATGGTTTTAGTTTAATTATTTTATATGTGGAGGTGTTTTGTTTAAATTAATTGTGTAACGGTTTTTAATATAATTTTTCTAATTTCAGTTAAAGAAAAAAATAATATTAAAATATTTTTATGAATTTTGGGTTTAAAATAAATAATTGAATAATTTTTCTTTACAAAAAAAAAGAGATTTTGAGTTAATTAATCTTTTTCTTTAAAATAGGATTAATTTAATCGTGACGGTTTGTTAATTCTATGTCCTGGAATATTTTAGCTGTGATAACTTGATATTCAAAATCTCATTTTAGATAAAGATGTTAATTTACCCACGACGGCTTATTAACTCCATATTTCGGGCTTTAAGTTGTGACAGCTTAATAATTTGAAAATTTCTCTAAAGATATTTGTTTTTTTTTGTTTTTTTTAAAAGTATAAAAAATGAATTTCTTTTTTGTCTTATTTGTAAATATTTATAATTCATATTTTCATTTTCGATTTAAATTCATTTATTTACCTTTTTTTTAATGGAGTTAATTTAGCCGTGACGGCTTGTTAACTTGATATTTGGATATCTGAGTCGTGACAACTTGATGTTCCAAATATCTCTTGTAAAGTTTTTTATATTTTCTCTTACAAAAATACCAAAAATAAATCTTCACTTTTCTTTTTAGATTCTATTTGCAAATATTTATTATTCTTTTATTTTAATGCAAAATCAATTTAAATTATACGTTTATTGTCAAATGCTTCGTTTCAAATAAAAAAGGTTAACTTAGTCGTGACGGCTTGTTAACTCATTTTTAGGACACCTGAACTGTGACAGTTTGGTGCTCTAAAATTTTTTTTTTTAAAAAAAAAAACAACAAATTTCTTTTAATTTTCTTGTAGGTAAAAAATAGAAAAGTAAATATTTCAAAAAGGTTATTAATAATTTGAACAAATTAATTTAAGGTACCGTCTAAAGACGGGTGTATTAGGGGTGCGTAGGATTAATTTCTTACCCTTCCTTATGCATAACCGACTCCCGAACTCAAATTTGGTTTCAAAGACCATTTTCAAAATGAATGGGTTTTTCCATGTTTTCCCAAATTTTAATAAACTTGGTGGTGATTCCATTATTTTCAAAATAAAAATTCTTTTTTCGCCGTCCCCGTCACAATCCCGGTTGCGACAGAGGATGTTACAAAGAGCATAAGATCTACTAAGAATATAGAAAGAAGATTTTTTTACAAGGAAGAAACCGATTACAAGAAGTAATAAGCTTTTCACATAATGAAAGGAAATTTCTTCAATATTTTAGCATTTTGATGAGCAATTATAAGCACAACATTTCTATTTATACTTGATCTGCATTTATGATCGTTGCCCTTGATTTATCTTCCAAGTGACATGTATTGATCATCCTTTTGTGTCTTGGGAATACAGTTTAGAAGAGTAGCTCAATGCTATCAGATCAGCCACTTAAGTTGTTATGAAATAAAAGTTTCTAAGGCTACCTTCAGAAACTACTTATTACTTTCTAAATGAGGTTTCTAAATTTTCCTTTTAGAATCTGGGGGAGTTAATCAAGTTGGCAGAAGAGATGTCATGTCAGTCCTTGACTGGTTTTGACTTTAAATTTGAATTTCAAAATTTTCCTCCTTTTTCCTGTAAAGTGCACAAGGAAGTGTGCTTTCTGAAGTTTGCTTGTAGTTTCTGAACTTTTAGTTAATCTTCTTTTCTTCAATCAGAGCTTATTGTGAATGCTATTATTACGAGCATGATGATTGACGATGCTAGAGAACACTTGCTTTAGAGTTGAATGAAAAATGTTACTTGAATTGTACTTTCTAAAGTCAATTCTTACTTTCTGAAGATCTGGTTGTTAGTTTCTTGTACCTAAGAGTTTTCTTTCATCGAGCATATATATGTTCATTTCACGATATATTTTTCATATACATCAAGTCCTAATCTCTTCAAATGAGATCAAACATGTTTACACATGTTATTGTGAAAATATTCTCATTTTAAGAACTATGTATGCTTATGTTGAAAGACCTCTTTGTAACTTCAAGAAACTCAATGAAACAATTAGTCTTTCTTCAAAATATTTTCTTCAAATTGGTTGTGTTATTACTCAAAATGTTTGGCACTTAAGCTTTCAGAAGGGCTCTGGAGCTAACAATCTCCCTCCTTTTTGATGATGACAACCAATTCTTAGAAAATATTTTGAAAGAAATATATGACATAATGTAGAGCTTGATAGACCAATATTCTTTCAAAAAGATATTATATAATTTTCAGATAGTCTTTTTCTCAAGGCATGATATAGATAGCATAAAAAAATGCTTCATTGCCTTAAATGACTGAAATCAAAGCTGTTTTATTTCAAAAGAGATTTCTGAAGATAATCAGAATGCTTTCTAAAAGGTATCAGAGAAATTTTGAGAAAAGATATGATCATTTGAGCTTTCTGGATAAACACAACTTGATTTTTAGTCATTTTGATTTTCTTCAAAGATAGGTGTTGGAAAAGAGCGAGTAATACTTGTGATATATTTTTTTTTATCTTGAATTCATATTCAACACATCTTTATTCAAAATAACTTTTGAAACATGATGCAATTTGTTCATGCATAAAAACATGCTATATATAGACTTTGCATGCAAATTAAGTTTCTATAGCTCAAAAACAAGTTGATCACTATTGCGACAGAGTATATGTATTAGAGCTTATGAGATATATAAGAGGACTTCATATTTGCATATCAGAGTATGTATGTTTTTATCAGTAAAACTCAAGTTCATGTATCAGAGAAAATATATCAGAGCACTGATAAATATATGTAACAAAGCTATGTATATATTAGAGCATTTTTCAGATATGTGCCAGAGCTAATCATATGGATATATAAAACACAACATATGATAAATGTAGCTAAAAGGATTTAAATGTGCCAAGTATCAGAGCAAATACTTATAACTTTATAAGGCATATACCATAAGCATGATATATGATTAGCTATTTTAGCAATATATATCATAGCATCAATATGTAACAGAGCTTGAGAGCTTAGCAGAAAAGAAATTTGTGAAGGATAAATAATATATATATATATCAAAAAGATAAATATTCAGATATCAAAGAAAAATAAAATAAAAATAGAATATTGTTTAAGTAATAATAAAAAAATACAAATGTTGATAAAAAAAATTTCTCTAGGCTCTGATCCCCCTGGGCATGCTCCCCCTAAATTCCATAGCACAAGATTTTTCTGAATCTTCTTTCTTCTTCTCCTTTTGTCATCATAAAAAAGGTCTACTGGAATCCAGGAAACACCATGATTAGCCTCTCCTCTTTACTTCTCGAAGAATTTCCAACAACAATGCCTCAGTTATGCTTAACTAAGTATTTTGAAGAATCTGAAGCAGTAGTTTTTCTTATCTTCGAAGTTGGATGCCATGCTCTATTCTGAAGGCTTCAACCTGATCCAATCTTGAGGTCATATCTCTCTAATTTTGCAAGAGAAGTTGGACCCGATGAGAACTTATTGAAGGCTCAGATGAAGGTTGGTGTGGCAGTGGATTGTTTCTGGTGTAGGTGGAGCAACCCTGGGTGTAGGCTCAGGTATATATAGGGATATGGTGTTGCCATATTCTAGTGAGTTGATATCAGCAGCACCCTGTAGAGTAGTAGGTGGTGGAGATGATGGAACTTCAGCAGTGGTGGTAGCAGGTGCAAAAGTAGGAGCAGGAATAGGATTAAGAACAGGGGCCGAGGCAAAAGCAATAACTTTTTCAGCATGACGAGAACTTGTTTCTAAGGTCTTATCATTTTCCTCTTCCACTGGCACTATACAAATAGAAGGAGGAGGTTGAGGCGTCATAAGAATAACACTATTTTTGGGCTCAATTGGTTCTTCTATGATAGGCTCCATAGGTGGTTCTTCAATGATCGGCTCCAACGTTTGAAAGAGCCCATTCATGAAGAAATTGCTTGTTTGCTTTACATTTCTAGTTTTCAGTTTTCAGTTTTCTAGATTTGTAAAGGAAAAACTGAAAAAATTGAAAACTGAAATTTTCAGTTTTCAGTTTTTTCAGTTTTTCCTTCACAAAACGTAAAAATCAAAATCGAAACTGAAATCAAAATCAAAATGGCAAAGCAAACAGGCCCTTAATTCTTCCAGTCCCTTTTCCTCTGGCTGTGACTCGAACTCCATGGATTTTGTCAAAGATTCCAACATCTGATTGAGGGTCATGAAGTCATCACCAGTGCCTTGGGAAGCTACCTTAACCTTAATTATAGTTGTCTTCTTTGGAACTATGGCTGATTCTGTAGTGGAGCATGTTCCTAAAGTCATCTAACTTCTGGGCAGTGTAACAGAGACTGGAACGGAAGAAAACTCAAACTGTTAGGTTATAGGCCTTATAAGCTATTGTTCAACTACTACAAAAGGTTCAGGAACTGTAACGCCCCGATTTTTCTGTCCGAGGGAAATGACCAAAATGCCCCTGAGGTCATTTCCTGACCCGAATTCGAGGGTAACCAACTCGGTCGTCCTCGAAGGGTCAACTTAATGTTTGAAGGGGAATGAATGGCCTTTGAATGCTTCCGGAGGCAAAAATCTCGTTTTTCCGCAGTTTTGGATCAAAATGACCAAAATACCCCTATAACGTTTTTACGCGGGTAAAGGTGCCGTTTGAGCCCGAAACTTTCCCCAGAGGTTTAAAAACATGTTTTCATGTGTCTAGAGGTCTTTGTTCAAGTCCCGGTGGTGCCGGGTAGTTTTAGTGCAAAATTACAATTTTGCCCCTAGAATAGTGTTTTTGAGCTTAATGACGTAATTAAGCAAACCTAGGCAATATTAGGCTCTAAACGAAGATTAATTAATTTCCCTAATTAATCTAGAGTCAAAATAATTTATTAAAGTTAATTAGAACCTAAAATTGCTTAGATTAAACTTAAATCCCTTTTTAGAACTCAAGATTCCTAGTCTTGGAATATTGAATAGTGTTTTCTCTCTCCAATTCCTTAAATCAAGGAAATGTGTCTAGAGTTGTTTAGACTCTAAATTGAGGATTTAACTCACTAATGGTGCAAGACCACTCCTTAATTATGTCTAGACCACCTTGATTATCCACTTCCCTTACCTAAACACTTTCTTACAAATTCCTAATCTTAAGCATAATCAAAGATACACCTAAACACAACTCTAAACCATAATTAAAATGCAAGAAACTCTCCTCCCTTGGCTGATGCATTTCGGCCAGCACACTCCCCATTGACCACATGTTTAATTATTTTCTCACTCAAAGAACCATGCTTGAGGCCATACCTTGAACCATACCTCACTATACCTTAAGCCATACCTCACCATGCCTCAAGAACACATTATCTCACCTCATGGAACTCATGGATGCCTCCATTCTGCACCCTCATGGCCAAAACACATCAGCCCACACACACATTTCATTTGTTTCATTTCTCTATAAATAGAATGCCTTGAGGAGCTTGCACCACTTTTAGATCATTTGCTAAGTTTAGGAACACTCAAAGCTTTTCTTTTCTCTCAAAGTTCTAGTGTTCTTCAAGTTATTCAAGTTCTTCAAAGTTCTTCATCATCTTCATCTTCTTCTTCCATCTTCAAGTTCATCACATCAAGTAGGGATTTTCTTTCAAGTATTTCTTTCTTTAAGGTTCTTGTTTCAAGTTTGATGTTCATAGTTTCTCTTGATTCCTTTTAGAACTTCTTTTCTTCTCCTCCTTCCTCTTTATGTTTCGGCCATGGGCCTTTGGAATTCAAAGAAATGAGAGCTTGATGATGAGAGTTTCATGATGATGTTCATCACTTGAAACAAACTCTAGAGCTTGATCTTAGTTCTTGAGCAAAAATGTTTCTAGTTTTTCCTTTCTTGAACTCTTGAGAACTTTAGCTTTGATGATGTTTTAAAATGGCTCTATGAACTCAATGATGAGGACTCATGATGTTGGTGTTAATATATCATCAAGATCATGAACTCTAGAGTTTTAAAATGCTCCTTTTTCTTCTTGAAGATTTCGGCCATTTCCTTAATTTTTCTAAGCTTCATGGTTTGACTTCCTAAAAGTATTATGTTGAGTTCTAAGAACTCTAAACTTGACTTTACCTTGTTTGAGTTTGTTTGGGTTAAGGTTGAGTTCCTTTAAAGTCTTGTTAAGAGCTCTAGAGAGATAAAATGAACTTGCATAATCTATCTTATGCTTGCACTCATGTTTACATTCTTGTTATGCATCTTTACTTTGAAGTTATCACCTAAGAACATAAAGATTAAAATGGAACTTGCATCATCACTTAATTTAATTCTCAAAGCCTTTCTATTTCGGCCTTAAAGTCAATTGTTGTTGGGCCTAGAGCACTAAAATAAAGAATTGAACTTGCATCATCACCTAATTAATTTCTCGAATGCCTATCTATTTCGGCCTTAAAGTCGATTGTTGTTGGGCCAAGAGCACTAAAATAAAGAATTGAATCTTGCATATTTACTTTCAAGCTTGCACGTTTAAGTTTATACCTCATATATTTACTTTCAAGCTTGCACGTTTAAGTTTATGCCTTGCATAGTTAATTTAAGTCATCACTTTATTTTGTAAGTAAGATTAAAATAAAAAGCATGAGCACGTTTAGTTTATGTCACAACTTAACAACCTAGAGCTCAAAGACTTGCCCATTTCATTTCAAGTTAGAGTTCAAAGTGAATGCATCCTTTGAATGCATATTTTAGGCCAAGTAGTGATGATGGACTTGCAATGAGTTTTCATCTAGCTACAAGGACCAATAGTCTATGTTCTAAGTTTTCCTTAAAGCTTTACAAACCTTTTCAAGGTTATGTTGTCATGAGATATGACTTCATTCCCTTTTAGGAGATGAAATATATTTTGGTCATTGACCTAAGGCTTCCCTTAGCCTCTTGATGAATTAAAATGATTTGCAAAGAGTTTTAGAAATTCTAAATTGATTCCAAGAGAAACTAGTTAACTTATGCGCCTAGAAATGTCAATTTAACTCTCTTATTAAAGTTAAATGTTTTCGGTTCTGATATGATGAGTGTGATGCTGTATGATGATGTTTTGATGTGTTGGAATGTGTAAAAATATCATATGATGATGTAGAAGCGATCCTATGCATGATAGGTAAGAAACTAGCTAACTAGAAATACCGTAAAGTTGGAATTTGACATAGTTTTAACCTATTTGTTTATGGATTCTGTCCAAACTGTTTTAATGGGAACATAATCAGATTTAGATTGTTTAGACATGAAAAACTTGGTATCATTTGAATTAGAATTGAATTCTAGCACCTATAGGGAAACTAGTAACTAGAAAACCGTAAAAATGCAATGTAGAACTCTTAGAACATTTATTTTTCTGGATTCTGTCCAGCACCCTTACAACATGATAAACATGATTAATAATTAGTCCTTAAGCATAGGAATGCCTCATAATTTATTTAGATTTGATTCATAGCGCCTTAGGCGAAAACGGAACCAAGAAAGGGTCTAAAACGTAAGTTCTAGAACCTCGTAATCACAAGTTAGGAATTCTGCCCTATGCTATTCAGATTTAAGTGTGAACATGAGGATGATGAATGATGTTTAATTATGAGCCCTTAGGTGCATAAAATATGAGCGACGGATGTTAGAGAACCATATCTCATGATTAAGACCCGTAAGGGTCAGAGTATAAGCTACCGTAAGGATAAACGGTTGAAAGTTCTATGATGATGCATGTGTTATGTAAATGATGATGATGTTATTCATACGATGAATTCATGAGGATATATGTTTATGTGGCAAAAAGCAAATTTGGAAGGAATTTGGTGTAATGCCATCGTGCAGCCGAATTCCCAACAAATTTGGGGACTTAAAGAGATTTTGAAAATTAAGGTACTAAGATGGGTTCTAGGATGACACCGATAAGGCCGAGCACCTCCATAGAACTAATGTGACATCGGTACCATTTTATACTCTTAGGTGACACCGGTTCGGCCGAGCACCCCTAAGAGAATTGCCCCCTAACCCGTACTCAGATAGTCGGGATTTATGATTTATGATACGCTTATCGTTAAGTGGTAAGTAAGAACTAGTAACGACTAGTTAAGGTATGAGCTCATAACCTAGATGTATGACACGTTCTGGGTGACACTGATTCGGCCGAGCACCCCCAGTTCGATTGTCTTTTAGGGTGGCCCATGAGGAAGAGATGTTTCATGATTATGATTATGTCACTAAGTTTGTCCCATATGAATGTTACTATTGCCACTTTATGCCACCAAGTATGATGAGGCTTGATGTTATGTTTTATGTATGTGCATTAGGTAGTGCCATGCATACATTTTCTATTATGTTGCATTCATGACATTAAGATCATCCTAAAAGGAATGGACCTTGGCTAAAGTATATTTTAAAGTTTAAAATGAACTAAATGCATGTTCAGTCATTTCGTATAATTAAACCCAAGGTTCCTGAAGACGTAGATGATGACACCTAGGTAGTAGGAGGCCCTACTGAGATTCTTTAGCAAGATTCTCACTCCCTCTATCTCTTTCTTTCCGTCACGTCTTCAGATGGCGACGTTCGTAGTGTTCGTGGACACCCCGACATGGGAGGTGCACTATGACTCGGCTCACGGGTCATACCATTTTGAGGGGCAGTGCACGGTGCGGGTTTTCATGTTCGTAGGACGCCCCTTCGCTCATCCCGTGCACACCCATCGCTTCTCCCCGACTGCACCCTATGGCGACGACGAGCGGGTTTTTGAGCGCGCGCGTACGCATGACGAGAAAGTGCTCCGCAGGCATACCGCCGCCTTAGTCATGCGAGATTATCCCGATTACGTGCCCCGGACCTACTTCTCAGAGACCGACTCGTCCGAGGACCCGCTTACCCATCCGTATAGCGAGAGCTCTGCCCCCTCTCCACCACTGATGAGGGAGGGCAGTGAGGATACCGTGACTCAGCCACGACTTGCACGGCGACCGGAGATGCGGCCATACCTTGGGGGTCACTCTCGATCCCCGTTCCGCCCCTTTACGCCCGAGGAGCTCGCCCAGTTTCCCGGATACTTGCCTCGTTCGCGAGATGGACGTCAGTAGGAGGTGACGATCGACCGATAGAGTACCCGGTTAGAGCACACACCACTTAGATGGGGATAAACCTTCTTTTGTTTAGAGGTTATCCTATTAGATGCACTCGGGTAGGGGAGTAGATCATGTTTATGTTTTATGTTGTATTTCCTTTCATGTATTTCCCTTGTACTAAATTAAGCCCCATACTTATAAGTAGGCAAGTTATATATATATGAGATGATATTCAGTGTTATTCATGTTGTGCCTTATGCTATGATGTTATGAGACGTATGATTTGATCGTTACATCATATATCGCATTACGCGGCTCTCACTTTATATTTCAAAAAAATTTACCTGTATTTTCCGCTAAGTATTTCAAAGTAAAAATGAGAACTATGAAGTAACAGACTAATGATTAACCTAAGTATGTTCTAGAGTATTAGGTTAAAAATTAGGATGTTACAGGAACTGTAGGTCTTCTTCTTCTGCTAGAACCTTTAGTCCTTTTAGGCTTTTCTAACTATTTGGCTTCCTCAAGTCTTCTTTTGTAACATCCTAATTTTTAAACCAATACTCCTAGAATATATTTAGGTTAAACATTAGTCTATTACCCTTTTAGTCCCATTCTTTAAAACATTTCATTAAAATACTTAGCGAAAAATACGAATAAATTTTTCTTTTTGAAACTTGAAAGCAAAACCCGAGCCGCGCGCTAACCTAACGTTCGTCATAGCCATAACGTGTAAGAAAAGTAATCATATCATTCATAACCATGAAACATAGTATTATACATAACAATCATAATATCATCACATCTTCATAGATACATAGATTACTAGCATCATTGCACCATCATTTACATCCAAACATGCCCATATATATATGATGTGATCTTTGTCCACCTATGAAGTTGGATAAGTGTCAACCCAAAGGCTAAGCTATCTATGCTCCCGCAGAGACCCTCTGCTCCATTTGCTAGTGTAACCCTTAAGCACGAGCCTTAGAAGAAGTCACGAACCTCATTATCATCCTCGTCTGGAGGCAACACGGAAGAAAAGGAAAGGATGAGAAACTCATTCAGGATTCTCAGTAGGGATTCCCGGCTCTAACACAAGTATCATTGTCGTCATCCCCAGCCACATCGGTTTTAATTATGAAAAAGGTGTACATGCATAAGGATTGGTTTTAGACTTTTCAAATCTATTTATCCGAAGAGGGTGTCTTTTAGTATGTGTCTTAATGACATGAATACAGCAGATATTTGATGAATGTATGACAATACCATATGCACATTAACATGAAAATCATAGCTCTTGGGCCCAGTATAAAGAAACATAAATCATATACGTGGTATAAAAGGCACAGTACTTTTCATGTGACATCTTTCTCATAAGTCAAACTCTTAAGTTCTTTTTCTTAACGACCACCCTCTTAACATATTCACCAAAAATCCAACCGACTCACCGGCCTCGGTGGTAATCTGGTCACCAAACTACATCTCACCTATCGCCTAGGAATGAGCTCAATCCTAACTAGTCGTCACTAGGTTTAATATGGGGTAATAGAGGGGATATACATAACTTTCTTGGATCACCTTTCTTAGGATCATTTCCTTTTTTGAAATGTTCTATTGGTATCTAGTACACAGCGAATTGTCCGCTTTGGCAAGTTCAATGTCAACACCCTCACAGATTTGTTTCCTCCCTATCGTAGTGGGAGGAATGCGTCTCAATGTTATGTCACATCTGTTTTGGGGGTGCTCGGCCGAACCGGTGTCACCCAGGAGTTTTTGCAAACTTTTCTCAAATTCTCAAGTTTGATGGGAAATTCGATAGCGTAATGGCGTACACCGGATTTCCTTCAAACTTGCTTTATGCCATGAAACATATAAAACGTGCATAGCCATTCAACATCACCATAAGACATCAAGTCATTTAGTCAAACTCATCATAGCATATGCGTCATCACATCATTGCTTTAACATTCTTAAAAGATAGCATGCTACTAACCAGTTTGCCGGAATCAAGGACCGGGCTCAGCTAATGCATATGCCATGCTCAAGTCATTGTCATAATTAAACATACATCTACTTGAAGTCATAAAGTTGATTATGTCTTGGGACCTATGGTGTCTTATGCTTTGACCCTTACAGGTCTTAACTCGAGATATAATTATTCTAAAATTCTCTATTAACCTTTTATGCACCTAAGGATTCACAACTAATGATTCTTACTAATATTTATGTTTGTCAATGAATTTGGATAGTGTCATGCTAATATTTATGTTTGAGTGCTCTAGAAAACTAAAACTTAGCAAATGACTAAAGGTGGCTCAAGTTCATCCAAGTGTGCTATTTATAGAAAAACAAAACATGAGGGGCAAAAAAATGGGGGAAGAATGGTGCCACTTTTAGGGAAGGAAGGAGGGAGAAAATATCTCTTGGTTATGTCATTTCAAGGTAAGGTGTAGGCATAGGTTTAGGCATAGTGTAGGCACGGTTCTTTGAATGAAAGAATTCGAACATGTGGTGGATATTGGAAGGTGATGTGGTGCCATCTTCTCCATGGAATGGGGGAGGAAAATCTTCAATTTAATTGTGGTTTAGAGGTGTGTTTAGGTGTAGCTTTGATTAGGCTTAGGATTAGGAACTTGTAGGTAAGTGTGTCAGTGAAAGGATGGGTTATCAAGGCTATGTTAAGGTATGATTAGTGAGCACTCTATCCCATTAGTGGGGTCAAAATCCTACTCTACCTAGGCTTCTTGGAGTATGGAGAGTGAATAGTGAAAACACTATTCAAGATTCTATGTTTTGGGAACTTGAATTTTTAAAAGAAAAAGGGTTTTTGAGTTTAATCTAAGCAATCTTAGGTTCTTTAATAACTTATTTTGACTCTAGATTAATTATGAAAATTAATTAATCTTCGATTAGAGCATAATATTGCTTAGGTTTGCTTAATTACATCATTAAGCTCAAATGGCACTATGTCAGGTGTAACACCCTAGTAATTAACCAGATACACCTAGGTTGAATCTGATTAATGACTAGACTTTACTCCTTGCTTTGGTTCTTTCTTCATAATTTGAAAATACTTAGTGAAATTACGAGCAATTTTTTTTTTAAACACATAATTGAAAACGTGAGCCGAGTACAACGTGAACGAGTAAGCGGGGTATAATAAGACGTTTAAGAATATATCACATCATATCACTTAGGCTCCATCATATAACATCCATAAGCACATTATAGCATATATTTACATACAATAACCTCACTCAAAGGGTGGGTTATGTTCATACATCATTATCTTATGCAAACCCATAAAAGAAAATATACTTAAGGAAATACATGCCCCTAAACTAGATAACTCCATAAGCCGGGAAGGTTATCCTAAAACTAGGGTGCATGATCACACATAAATCTACTAAGAACCTTCTATGGCCACTGCCCTGGAAATGGGGGAATAAATCCGATCCACTGATGAGCTCCCTCGGGAGGGGACACACGAGATGCACCAGGCTGGGGTCGCATGGACGGCCTTCTTGCTAACCTCGGCTGAACAAGTGTTTCCTCACTACCCTCTCTTACACGTGTGGGAGTAGGAGCAGAGCTCTGAGAATATACATGAGTAGGAGTGTCCTCTGAAGGATCAGTTTGAGAATATCTCGTCTCGGGAACATACTGAAATCCATGGACAGCAGATGAAGCGGGATAAGAACGTAACATCCTTTCATCAAGTGGACGTGCATGTTCGAAAACCATTTCATCGCCATAGGGAGAAGTAGGAGAAAATCGATAACTAGGGACAGGATGTGCAAATGGACAACCTATGTAAATAAAAACACGAACTCTGCACCTCCCTTCAAAATGATACGAGCGATGCACCGGATCATAGTGGAATTCCCAAGTAGGGGTATCAACGAGCAGGGCGAATGTCACCATTTGAATCTGGAGACAATGACGGAAATAAAGAAAGGGAGTGAGAATCTTGCTAAAGAATTCTCAGTAGGGTACCTCCTTCTATAGTGTCATCATCAAAGTCCCGGGAACCTCGGGATTATTCTAAAATAGTGAGCATGCAAAGATTCATTTTAAGTTAGGACAAATACTTAACCGAGGTTCGTCAATTTTTAATTATCGTCTTATAATGCATCTTATTCTTAACATGTCATATTTACAATGAACATTTCCTTTATCATTACATCATATTCCTCATCATCATTATCAAAATAACATGCATAAAAGAACATCATATAATATTAGCTACACATGGACACAAAGTGCACATATTTCATTTCTTTAGTGCCTTTGGTGACTTAAAATCTTATCATCATCATTATTTTCCTTGGGCCACCCTATACTCCACCCTTTTGGGAGTAATTTAGGTTATGAGCTCATACTTTACTAGTCGTCACTAGCATATACTTATCCCTTTTGATAAGCTAAAGTCCCGACTCTACCCTTTTGAGAGAACGGGTTAGGGGGCTAAAATCACCTTTTCACCACCTATAGTCTGATGGTTCCAAAGGATCATTTTCTTATAAGTTTAAGTCACCATTAAATCTTTGCATGTTATATCATAATACAATTCATAAACATCATAACATTTTCTCATTTATAGTCTTAAGCTAGAATAATATATATCAACTGTAATCATGCATATGGGAGATTCCCAGGAAAGAGGTGGGTCACAATGGACACGCTTAAATACCAAGTCTTTCCTTAGCCAGAACCTTTCCAAATTACACTTTTACAATGATACACTTTCTTCTAGCAACAAAGGTAAATTTTACATAATAAAGAACATTTCATGTACAAGCATTCTCATTATTTGCAACGACAACTATAACATGCAAGCCAGGAAATCATTCAATGATATCAAGTACTTAATAAGCATCCAATCCTTGCATAGAATTATCAATTATAGAACTAATTAGTTACTAAACCAATTATGAATCATTCTCTTAACAATAAACCATAATTATCACAACTTCAATCATATCAAATCATTATCACACATTGATACTAAACTCAGATCAGTGGCGAATCATGAACCTCATACAATTAGATAGAATCATATTTTAAGAGCATATAAAATACTAGTTGCCCGTAAAATCCTTGCAAAGTCTTAAAACTCATTTAGAAACTAGTTCTTTTGTCAAATTTGGGAGGATCTTCACAATTAAAATTCTCACTTAAGATAAAAGGAGTAAGTCTTGAGCTTTAGAGATTTAGGTGACATCTTAGAATTATAAACATGCTATGCAACCTTATTTTAATCTTATCTTTATAAGGTGATAGCTTGGAATTATAAACATGATATGCAATTCCATTTCTTTATCTTTAAGATTTAAGGTGATGACTTGAAAATTAAACATGATGCAAGAACTTGAAATATAAACATGATACAAGAAGCTGGAGGCGGTAATCCGCACAGGACGAGAGAGGGAGAAGAGAATATTAAGAAACCGGAGCGGCGGTAGTCATACAGGACCAAGAGAGGAGAAGAGAATATTATTATTACATCTTTTTAAGCTCCAATCTCAAGACTTTTTAAAGAATAAATTCTTTAACTCCAATAATCATATTTCTTTGCTTGTGATACATGGGCAAGTCTTTGAGCTCTAGGATCTTTAGGTGATGGCATAAAATAAACATGCCATGCGTTGATTCTTTTAGCCATTATAAAATATAGTGAGAGCATAAATTAAATATGAGATGCAACCTCTTTATTATCTTGAAAGATTAAGTGATGACTTGAAACATAAACATGAAATACAAGCTTGGAATTTAAACATGAGAAATGCAAGTTCATTTATTCATTCTTGAAAATTTAGTGATGACATAGAAGGTAAACATGGTTATGCAAAGCATAAACTTAATCATGGATGCAAATTCATTTTGTTTCTTTACTAGAGCTCCTTCAAGACTTTAAAAGAATTATAAATTCAACCCAACACATATCTTAACAAGAATTAAAACATAAGAGGAAAATACATCTTTCAAGTTCTAAACTAAAAATCTTTGTTTTAGCATCATAAAGCATTATTCTTTAAAGTTTTGCATCAAGTGGGATTTTCAAGCTTTAGAGGCCTAACTTGTGATGGATTTACAACCCACCCTCAAGGTCCTCATCATCAAGCCATCATCTTAGTTCCACCTAGGCCATATGGTTGAATTGGTTAAAGAAAAATTGAAGAGGAAAACCAAAATGAAAAGCTAAGGCAAGTTCATAATTTCATCATTTTGAGCTAAAAACACAACTCCTCAAAGCATAGAAATAAATTTAGAAACTACTCCCTACCTAATCTGAGTTGAAGAAGAAGAAGAGAACTTGGTTTCTTGAAGTGAAATGAAACAAAATCTCTTTGAAAAAATTGAAGAAAGAATTCAGCCAAAGAGGAGGAAGAAAGAAAGTTTTTGGTGCTCCTAAAAACTAGTTATGAACCAAGCATTCCAAGACCACTCAAGCAAGCCTATTTATAGAAGATTTTGAGGCTTCTAATTGGCCAAAATGATGAGGTAGTGGACGGAATTTTGCAGGAGAAATAAGGGAGGAAAAATCATTTTAGACAAAGTTGTATGAAATTAAGGAATTATGTCTCTTATGGTGACATTTTGGCATTTTGTTTTAGTGCAACTTTTGGCAATAATTCAGCTGCATAATGGCATCAATAATTTCATCCATTACAGCCCAAAGAAGTGAAATTTGTGTGTTCCATGCATTATTTAGGTGTAGGCAAGGTATTCATGTAATTTAGAGAATTTACGGTTAAGGGTTTAAGTGAATTAGTAAGCAATTTGGGTGTTTTTGAGCAATTTTGGGTTCTAATCAATCTAAATACATAATTTTGACTCTAGATTAATATTTAGAATTTAATAAGCTTTAATTTGAGCCTAATATTGCTTAGGTTTCGGTATACGAATCAAAAATCCCGAAATTCGCAAAACTGCCCGAGGCCACCCGAGCTTAACCAATGGTTAATCATGGCTTAAAAACACATTTTAAAACATTTTAGTGAGGTTCGGGCTCAGTCACGCGCACATCGGAGTTAAAGCGACCACGAGGCGTCTTAGTCATTTCGCACGTCGGAACTCAAAATTGAGATCCTTCTGCTCTATTAACACACATAACACAAACAATCCCTTATTATCCTCAAAATATCCCCTTGAGAATAGGTGGGGCCCACGATCCTCATTTTCTGAGTAAAATAACTTCAGGGGCATTTTGGTCATTTTATACGTACAGAAATTCGGGATTTGCGACTCTCGCATGAATCGTTCCTAACCTCTCTCCTAATGTTATATTCCTTTATTGAGGATTGTTCGGCCTCAAATCTTATGTAATAATTACCTACGGTAATTCGGTAATTGAGTAATTTCTAATGACAGTAAAAATTACAGTAAAAACTGGGGCGTTACATCAGGGGCAAAGTAATTTTGCACAAAAACTGCCCAGGACCACCGGGACTTAAAACATATATTTTTAAACATATGCAAATGTCATTTTAAACTTTTGGGGGAAGTTTCGGGCTCAAACGGGACCTTTACCCACGTAAAACGCTATAGGGGTATTTTGGTCATTTTGACCCGAAACTGTAGAAAACACGTTTTTCATTTTCGAAAATACTCAAGGATTATCCAATCCCCTTCGAACATTGAGCTAACCCTTTGAGGACTGCCGTGCCGGCTATCCTCGAATCCTGGTCAGGAAATGACCTCAGGGGCATTTTGGTCATTTCTCTCAGACAGAAAAATCGGGACGTTACATCTAGACTGTATTTCCAAGACACCAAAGAAGATCACCATTTGTCACTTAGAAACTAGATCAAGGGTGATGGTCATAAATGCAAATCAAGTATTAAGAGAGATGTTGTCCTTATAAGTTAAGAGTCCTTTGCTCATCAATGTATTGAAATGCTGAAGAAATTCTTTTTTCTTCTTTGTAAAGTTCATTATTGCTTGTAATTGGTTTCTTCCTTGTAAAAATATTTTTCCTACGTTCTCAGTAGATTATACATTCTTCCTAGAAGAATTGATAAAAAGAAGTCATTCATATTTTGTAAGTTTGTTATTGCTTATCATATGAAAACTTGAGTGTTGGTTAGTTTGTGTGTTCAAACCTAAACACAAACCTTTGTAACCCCTATCTGGTAATGATCGTTGTAAATTAGCTTGGAGAAGCTAAGTAAAGACTACTTGTAAAGTGACGGTAGAGTGAGCTACTAGTCATGGTGATAGCTTGGAAAGGCTGGTCAAAGACTACTCGGTTGTGATATTAAAGTGAGCTACTAGTTACTATGTTAGGTGGGGGAGACTAGTCAAAGACTACTTGATTATGATAGTAGAATGAGCTACTAGTCACTAGTAAGAGCTTAGGAAAGCTATTGTAAAAACTATCAAACTTCCTCGGGTTGAGAAAGGTTTTAGTGGAATTCAATGGTTGTTAAGAACTGGATGAAGGTAGGATTGGTTGAACTAGTATAAAAACTCTTGTGCAGTATCTTCTGTTAGCTCTAGAACCCTTTATGCTCATTTGTTTTGAATGACAACAAATTCAATTTAAAGAAAATGTTTTGAAGAATGACTGATGTCTTTATTGAGTTTCTTGTAAGATTATAACAGGTTTTTATCGTTTAGTAAGAGCAAGGCTTACTCAAATGAGAATATATTTCACTATACATGTGTAAACATGTTTATCTCATGTTATAAGATCTGCAATGAAATAGAAGTGAATTTATCTAAGTAATTGATAGCTAATGATTAGAAGAAGTTTTCAACGCTACAAAGAAACCAAGCTCAAAGACTTCAGAAAGTAGCACGTGACATCAGAAAGTACTCTTCAGATGAAGGTATCAACTTATGTGTAAGAGCAATGTGTTACTTAATCTTCGACCATCATAATCACAAAGAAATTATCAGCAAAGACGATTACATTGAAGATCAGAAAGTGAAGAATCCTTGAAGAAACTTATTGTATACATCAGAAGGCTCACTTGTGAGTGGAGCACATAATGCTACAAGAAAAGGAGGGAAATTTGAAATTTGAATTTCAAATGTTCAAGTCAAACCTAGTTTCAAATTGGTATGTTATTTCTTCTGCCTGTTTGATCAACCACCCTAACTTCATGAATGAGGAGTTTAGAAAGCATGCTCAGAAAGTAGAAAAGTAGTTTTTGAAGAAAGATTAGAAAACTCAACTTTACAACGGCTTCTACAACCGATATGACAGATTTGCCAATCTCTCTTCTAGCTGTTTCTTTCAAGACACAACTGATGATCAACACATGTTGCCTGAAGAACTAATCAATGGCAACGGTGACAAAGGAAGACCACCATAACACCATAAAAATTATTTAAAAATTAATTTGAGCTTTATTAGAATAATTTCAAAAATCTAACAGTTTCAATTATGATGAGGACAATCCAACAGATTTGTTAAAAAAAAATATGAATAGTAACTTATAGGCCTCCATAGGCCCGCCGGGACAGCTGAAACCCCAGATTCGGGACCCCGAGGTGCCTGAAATTGGGAAAACATGGGAATAAGATTAGAAATATTTGGAAATGAAAATCTTATGCTTAGAATTAATTTTTGGGTAATATCTGAATTCTTAGGTACGGTGTTTCATCCATTTGATGAAATTTCGATATGCAATTTCAAACACCGTAAACTAATTAGATCTCTAAAAAAAGAATGACCTAATCTCTTTAAACCAAATGAATGGCTAAGATTCAATCTTGAATTACAAAATTGAATCATAGCCATCCATTTTATTTTCTTAGATTAGGATTTATCTAGTTATAATATAAAGAATTCAAGCATTTACTACAAGATAAATATGATCATTTCTTCTCTAACAAGCCATTCCAGGTTTGGCCAGCAAGCTTGAGAACAGGATCTCCATTTTCTTCTTCACCAAAACCTTAATCTTCAACCTCAAAAATCCTAAGCCAAACCTTGTTAAAATCAAAATCTTTCTTTACCAAAATTATTCTACGCTTCAACCTCTACAAACATCACCGATTAGAATCTCCAAACCTCACCTTATTACCTTAACCATCACTGATTATAGGAGGGTTTGAGTGTGTTTTAAGAGCTTTGGAGTGAAAAACTTTCATCTTGGAACAAGCTAGAGACAAGAATTCAATAGCTTCCAAAAGTAGGGTTTTCTTTGACCTTTTTCTTTCAAAATTTTTCTGAGAATTTGTGATTGTGTTTTGTAACATCCTCCTAACTACCATGTTTTACTCGAGTGTTAACATAGTAATTGGAAAAGTATTACTTACATTCATAATCTATACTGGTCGAAGAAAGGAAATCAAATGATTTAGACACATATATCGCCAAACTCGTATATACATATACGAACATCATTTTTATGTTTGCAATATGTTCATTGTACTGATACTACACTGGTTAACTTCTAAGCTAATCAGGAACTCAGTTCACAAAAGAAAGGAACACCTCGAGTATCTAATCCAACCTGCTCAAAGTTGAGGTCCAACAAAATTTTATACAAACAGAAATGGACCTCACAACATTTAACAGGATCAATTTGCAGGCTAGCGAGTCACTAGTACTAAACTACCACTATATACATATCAGGAGTCCCTAAAGATCTCATGTCCTACTAGATGAAACCATTGGCCATAGGTATGATAGCCTCACCTCCACCTGACGCATCAGGACCCTCTGGTAGGTCTGAATCTAAAGGCAAGGATGAAGAGGGATCATTTGCTGGAGGGCGTGTTGGTGGCGCAGGTGAGACATCAAATATCACTGGGTGTGCCAAGTGGAGAGGCACACCATCAAAAGGGAAAATAGGGTCAAAGTTAGCTGTACATATAGACGTACTAAAGGAACGGCCAAAAAACACATAAACACGGACTTGCGAGTAACCCACTACATAAAGAGAGTCGAGAGCAGGATCATAATGCCACACCCACTATGGCGAGTCAAGGTAAAACACTAGTGATGACATCTGCTAGATCTAATTAACACAAAATAAATTCAATCGTAGGGATGAGAATATTATAAATTCTCAGTAGGGTACTCCCTCAAATATGAACATAATATAACTAGTAAAGTCATTCATATCGAATTCATCACGCTAAATTATATGCATAAATACTAATGTGCATAATTCATATAAAGTCGAATGCAAAATAGTAGTAATCAAGTGTTTTTCTCTTGCAACTCATGGAATTCAATTTAGTGCAATTGTCTCTTTTCATTAACATAGAGAAGGCTTAATCTCATATTAAGTGGTATCTATAGTGGAATCACTCCACAAGGACTATTGATTACTAGGACATGAGCTCATTCCTATATGTCGATACGTCTACTGACTCATCAAATTCGTAGGAAAGCTCTTACTTTTACCTTCCCCCATTAACCACACAAGTCTTGTTTCTATTTTCCCCATATGTTAAATTTGCACAATTATAAGTCATATTTTCTCTTTTACCAGCATAATACTCACATCATGTACTTCTCTCATTCAATGGCATTCTTACATCACAAGTAAGTATTTAATTCCATTGGAATCTCCTCCATATCTCATAAGCATTTCTTTAAAATATCTAGCATGTATACATATACCATATTACCATGTTACCATTGATTTAAGACATTCTCACCGTTTCAACACCTTAGCAGATTTACGACAACAGAAATAATATTTAATTTCCACATCAAAAGGCAAATTCAAAAGCCACAAAAATTCCTTACAACACTTTAATGTGTCTAAAAGACCTTGTAAAATTTTCATAATAATCAAAGTTCTACAAACATGTCACTAAATTTTACAAGTTTAGTGGTCACAGTACACTTTTTCATAGCCTAGGATAGGCTCCTAATTTTTAAATTTATCATATGATGGAATCGGCTCAAAATAAAAATTACAGTTACACTTTAAGATTTGTTAACACCCTATAAAAATTTTAGAAGAGAAATCGCTCTTTTACTGTGATAATAAAATCATACAATTTTCCTGCTTTAGATTCAGAAATCTAGACAGCATGAGTACTAATTCGGTTCTTGATTTTTCTCAGGTAGTAAAAGTCTTTATCATGCACTACAAAATTTTTCAGAGTTTCCTTAGGATGCTAGTTTTAACATATAACTTTTATAGCTCGTAAAAATGAACACAATTGCACTAGAAAATTCATGAACAAACTCTGCCTTGTTGAAATCAATCTAGCTAACCAATTCAAAACCTCTCTTGATAAAAATTGTTTTTCCACAACATCAAACACCACCAAAATTAATATCTCAATATGAACATATTATCAACCAATACAATTAGTAATTTTGGACAGAAACAAATCAGAATTTTCAGAATAAATTTTGAAACAAAAGAGAACAATTAAAGCCTACTTTGAGAGCTTTTGAGTTCTTTGCTCCAAAGGTGTTCTACTTGACCTCCCTTTACCTTGAGAGCTCCTAATCACACACCAAACCTCCTTTAGGTAGTAAGGGAGTGAGGAACCAAGGTGAAAATTGATGGAGAATTAGAATTCTGATCAGTTAGAATTGTAGAGTTTGAGGTGTAGAACAACTTTGATGAAGAAAAGTTTTGATTTCAAAGACTCTAGGTTAGTATATATGAAGTTAAAACCAAGATGAAGCTCTTGGAAATGGAGGAAATGCAGTTGGTTTCTCTCCTCTTTGCTAGCTAAGAAATGGCTTCTTAAAGAACCTTGGTTGAGTTTATCTTATAGTAAATAATATGAATGTTATATATATATTTAGATAATTATCATCCAATAAAGTAAAATGAATGGTTGTGATTCAATCTTGTAATTCAAGATTGAATCTTAGCCATTCATTTGATTTAAAGAGATATGTTCATTTGTTTTGTAGAGATTTAACTAGTTTTCGGTGTTAGAATTCGCACACCAAAATTTCATTGAACGGGTGAAGCAGTATACCCGGGTAATCAAACATTTCCTGAAAAATATTTTCGGGTATAAAATTTTTATTTCTACCTATTTTTAACCATAATCATATAATTTCTCAATTTTGGGCATCTCCGGGACCCAATTCTAGGGTTTTGGCTATCCCGGCGGGCTTACGGGGCCTGCAAAACACTATTCACTTTTTTTTGCTTCCTTGAATCCTTCTCATCATTTCTACATCTGTCAAAATCTTAAAATTCTCATTAATAAAACCTCATTTAATTTCTAAAGAGAATTAGAGTGTTACATTACCACCCACCTTAATAAAAATTTTGTCCTCAAAATTTCATACCTGTAAACAATTCTGGATAATCTTTCTTCATGATTTATTCTAATTCCCATGTATATTCTTCATTTTCAGGTCCACCCTAAGCCACTTTTACAAGTTGCATAGATTTATTTCTATGTTGCCTGACTTCTCTATCAATTATCTGAATAGGAGGGGCTTGAAATGCCAAGTCATCCCTTAACTGTATATATAACATCCTAATTTTTAACCCAATACTCCTAGAACGTATTTAAGTTAACCATTAGTCTATTACTCTTTTAGTCTCATTCTTTAAAGTCTTTCTTTAAAATACTTAGCGGAAAATACAGGTAGAATTTTTTTTGAAGACGTAAACAGACGTGAGCCTCGCGTAACGTAAAAAGTTGTTAACGTAAAGCGCAAACATAAAAAGAATAACATATCAGAAACATCAGCACATCATCACATAACATTAACTTCAAATATTAAGTCAAATAACATTAATATTATTAATGATATGGGAATATCCCACAATAATACCACACTAAATATACTGAGCTCACCTGTAAAGGTTGAGCTTACAACAAATCAAAACTACACACAACTACGATGTGAAAAGGCTAAGACTACGTCCCTGCTTCTGCTACGCCACTCTGTCCTTGACCATCAAGCTACTTCCATGTCGGCACCTCAGGGCATTCTGTGGACGTCGTTGTCGACCTTGTCTAAAGGCGAAGATGGAAAAGAAAGATAAGGGGAGTGAGAAACTTATACAAGAATCTCAGTAGGGCTTCCCTTTTCACACACGTGTCATCATCATCGTCCTCAAGAACCTCGGGTTTAATTATGAAATAGTGAGCATGCAAAGATTCATTTATTAAGTTCTAAAACAGCCATTACCGAGGCCCGTTCATTTTATCATGGGTCTTGTAATGAATGCATCATACTTCTTTATGATATGCATGTCAATACTTTATGGAACATTACTCTAAAACATACATCTAACTTCATAGCAAACATGATGTGCATAGAACATGGTTCATGAATAACATTCCTTGTTTCATTAGGTGACTTAAGTTTCTTTCATTCTTAGGGCCACCCTATTACTCTTTCCTTTTAAGAGTACTTCAAGGTTATGAGCTCATACCTTACTAGTCGTCACTAGCATAAACTTATTCCCTTTTGATAAGTTGAAGTCCCGACTTGATAAGTATGAGTTAGGGGGCAAGAATCACCTTTTCATCACTTAGAGTTTGATGAGTCCAAAGGATCATTTTCTCATGTTTTAGATCGCCTTAAGCAACAATCACCTTTTCATCACCTATCGTTTGATGAGTCCAACAGATCATTTTCTCATACTTTAAGTCACCTTAAGTCTTGGCATGTTATAACAAGATGCAACACATATCTCATAAATGTCATAATTCTTCGTATATTTCTAACATATGCATCTCTAATGTTTCAAATGAAACCATAATATGAAAATAATGAATTCTATACCAATACCTCACATAACATCAAATATCACATGAATGCATCATCTCAAATCATCATCTCATAAACATTCCCTTAATGGCCAAACACTTAAATTGGGTAACTCAAATTGTCAAATTATTTTCTTATGCATCTAGGGGACTAATCATCATCATTACCACTGATTATTAACCTTAAGAACATCATCAATCAAAGTTGGACAGCATAGGTAGTAAATGAATTTCTATGATTTAAGGTGTTCTAGAAGTTACGTTTTACGCCCTTTCTCGTTACTGGCTTTTCTTATAATGCTAGAATTAATTCCTAAACCATTTATGAGGTATTTCTATGCCTATGGGCTAATTATAAATCATGTTTACTACATTATAGGGGCGCTGGACAGAATCAGAAAATTAAATGTTCTAAGAGTTCTACAATTGTATTTTTACGATTTTCTAGTTACTAGTTTCTCTATGGGTGCTAAAATTCAATCCTACATCAAATGTTACCAAGTTTTTCATGAATAAACAATCCTAATCTGATTATTATCATACTAAAACAGTTTTGGTAGTGTCTAAAAATAAATGGGTCAAAACTATGCTAAAACTCAACTTTATGGTTTCTCTGTAAGACTAGTTTCTTTCCTAACATGCATAAAAAGGTTCTCAACTTATTATACATAATTTTAACACATTCCAACATGCCAAAACAACATCATACCGCAGCAAACATACCATGACAGAATCGAATTCATATATATTCATATCATGCATAAAATTTTATTTTTAACCAGCATAAGTTACCAGTTTCTCTTGGATTCGTTTTAGGACTTCTAAAACTCTTTGTAAAACATTTTATCTTGTAAAAGAGACTAAGAACAATCATAGGGTAGTAACTAGTTTAAAACATTCTTAGAAGAGGTTTAATTTACAAATCTTGTTAGCAATGACCTTATGAAATTCTTAAAACATAGGAAAACTTTTGAACATAGATTATTGGCTCTTGTAACTAGATGAAACTCATATCTAGCTCATCATCATCACATGGCTGAAATATGCATCCATGGGGATGTCTCCATAACCAAACTTTAACTTGAGACAATAAGGGCAAGTCTTTGAGCTCTTAGAGTTTTTAAGTGACGACAAAAAGTAAACGTGCTATGCATTCCATTTTAATCTTCATTGTAAAGTAAAGTGAGAACTTCAAAGTAAATATGCAAGACTTGAAAGTAAATATGCAAGACTTGAAAATAAATATGCAAAACGTGAAAATAAATATGCAAGTTCAATTCTTTATTTTAGTGCTCTGGGCCCAACAATAATCGACTTTAAAGCCGAAATAGAAAGGCTTCGAGATTAATTAGGTGATATGCAAGCTCTCATTTTAAATCTTTAAGTTCTTAAGTGATGACTTGAAAAGTAAACGTGCTAGAAAAGAACATAAATATGAGATGCTCTTTGTTCCTTATCTTTAACTTTAGGTGATAGCTTGGAAGGTAAACATGAATGCAAAGCTCAAAAGTAAATATGCAATGTAAGAGCTTGAATATAAACATGAGTGCAGGTTCATTTTATTTCTTAATAGAGCTCATCCAAGACTTTAAAGGAACTTAAACCTCAGCCCAAACTTATCATAGCAAGATAAAGTGGACCTTAAGGTCCTTGGAACCCAAAATATCATTCCTTGAAGCAAAATCATAAATAACATTTTTATTAAAACTCAAGCTCTAGAGATCTTATTGTGATGAACACATAGTCATCATCTAGGAACTCTCATCATCAAGCTTTCATGTTAAACCATCAAGGATGGCCAAAATTTTAGAGAAAGAAAAAAGAAAAAGGGACCGAAATCATGAGCAAGAAAAAGAACCATTTTGAAACTCTAGAGACCATGATCTTGATGATGTATTAACACCAACATCATGTGTCCTCATCATTGAATTCATACACTCATTTTAGAACAATATCAAAGTTAAGTTTTCAAGATAAAAAGGAAAAAAACTAAAAATATCTTTTCCTCAAGAACTAAGATCAAGCTTTAGAGGTTGCTCAAGTGATGAATATCATCATGCAATCCCCATTATCAAGCTCTCATTTCCAAGTTCCTCCAGGGCTCTAGGTCGAAATCAAAATGGGAAGAAAAGAAGAAGTTCTAAAAGATTCAAGAGAAACCATCAAGTACATAACTAAACAAGAACTTTAATGGTTAAAATATTTAAAACAAAATCCCTACCAAGTGAAATAAGGTTGGAGAAGATGAAGAAGTTGAAGAAGAAGAAATCTTGGTCTTGAGAGAAAAAGGAAAGCTTTGAGTGCTCTTAGAAAACTAAAACTTAGCAAATGACTAAAGGTTCTCACAAGTTTATTTGCATATGTATTTATAAGGAAATGAAACAAATGAGGATGCAAGGAGGGCAAAGGGTGGCCGAAACTATATGGAGGGAAAAGGAAGGAAAATATCTTCTTCAAGGTATGGTTGTAGTTATTCAAAGATATGGCCAAGTATGGGTTCAAGTATGGGCCTAAGCATGGTGTAGGCATGATGTTATATGGATGGCCACAAGGGAGGTATGGCTGGCCATGCCTTTTTAGAAGAACTTGGTGAACAAGTTGTTCCTTAATTGTGGGTTAGGATGTGTGTTTAGGTGTAGCTTTGTTTAGGCTTAGAATTAGGAATTTGTAGGTAAGTGTTTAGGTGAGGTAATGGTTAATTAGAGACTTGTAAGACTAAAGTTTAGGAGGTGGTCTTACTAAATTAATGAAGTCAAACTCCATTAACTAGGAATCCAATGCCAACATGTTTCCTTGATTTAGGGAATTGGAGAGAGAAAATACTATTTCTAGATTCCTTTCTCAAAGAATTAAAACTAGAAAAGAGTTTTGAGTTTCTCTAAACAATCTTAGGTTCTAATTAACCTCAATTAATTGTTTTGACTCTAAATTAGTAATTAGATTTTTCTAATCTTTAATTAGAACCGAATATTGCTTAGGTTTTGTTAATCATATCATTAGGCACAAAATGCACTACGTAAGGGCAAAATCATAATTTTACAAAAAAACTACCCGGGGCCACTAGGACTCGAATAGAGGTCACTAAACACACAAAAACATCATTTAAAATTTCTAGAAAAGTTTTGGGCTCAAACGGCACTCATACCCGCATAAAAACCTTATAGGGGTATTTTGGTCATTTTTTCTCAGACAAAAAAATCGGGGTGTTACAGTATAGATTCGAGCTCAATAATATGGTGTGGATCTGGATGATACATTCGAAGTTGAGATACATGGAAAACATTATGAAGGTTAGATAAATGTGGAGGTAAGGCCATTTGGTAAGTAGTTGACCCAATTCGTCGGAGAATTTGAAAAGGACCTATGAACTTGGGTGACAACTTTTTAACTCTAAGGGCTCTACCTACTCCAGTAGTGGGCGTGACCTTCAGGAATATATGTTCTCCCTCTTGAAACTCTAAAGGTTTCCTTTGAGTGTCAGCATAGCTCTTTTGACGACTTTGTGCGATGAGGATTTCTGATTTCTAAATCTGCTCTTCATTTGGTTAATAAGGTCGGGTCCCAACAATCCTGCCTCCCTTGAGTCGTACCAACATTATGGAGATTGGCATTTTCTTCCATATAGTGCTTCATACGAGGCCATGCCAATACTAGCGTGATAACTGTTATTATAATCAAATTTAACCATTGGAAGTAACTTATCCTAATTTCCTTTTTACTCAATCACGTATGCCCTTAATGTAACATCCTAATTTTTAACCCAATACTCTAGAACATATTTAGGTTAATCATTAGTCTGTTACTTCATAGTTCTCATTTAACTTTGAATTACTTAGCGGAAAATACGGGAAATTCTTTTTAAAATAAAAGTGAGAGCCGCGTGCAGAGATAACCGGTAAACCATGCTAAGTAAAACAATCGTCTCACAATCATCATAACATAAGGCACATCATGAACATCACTGAATATAATCTCATATATATATAACTTGCCCACTTATAAGTGTGGGACTTAATTCAGTACAAGGGAAATACAACCTAAAACATAAACATAATCTACTCCCTATAGAGTGCATCTAATAGGATAACCTCTAAACAAAAGAAGGTTTATCCCCATCTAAGTGGTGTGTGTGCTCTAACCGGGTACTCCATCGGACGATCGTCACCTCCCATCAAGGCCCTCTCAACGCAGGCAGATATCCGAAATCGGGCGTAGCTCCTGGACGTGAAGAGCGAATGGGGATCGAGGGTGACCTCTACGGTATGGTCGCATCTCCGGCCGTCGCAGAAGCCAGATGGCCGAGTCACAGATCCTCACCGCCTCCCTTATCTGCGGGTGGAGAGTGGGCGAGTCCTCGCTATACGGGATGGGTAGCGGGTCCTCGGATGGGTCGGTCTCAGTGAAATAGGTCCGGGGCACATAGTCGGGATAATCTCGCATGGCTAAGGCGGCGGTAGGCCTACGAGTACTCTCTCGGCGTCACGACGCGACGCTCAAAAACCCGCCGCCGCATTAGCGGTGCGCCGGGGAGAAGTGATGGGTGTGCACGGGATGAAAGCGGCGCGCCCTACAAACATGAAAATCCCGCCAAGACCGCCAAATGGTATGACCCATGAGTCGGGTCATAGTGCACCTCCCATGTCCGGGGTGTCATGAATGTTACTTAACGTCGCCATCTCAAGACGACGGAAAGAAAGAGATAGAGGAGTGAGAATCTTACTAAAGAATCTCAAGAGGGCCTCCTACTACCTAGGTGTCATCATCTACGTCCTCAGAACCTTGGGTTTAATTATACTGAAATGACTGAACATGCATTTAGTTGATTTTAAACTTCAAAAATATACTTTAGCGAAGGTCCGTGCATTTTAGCATGATCTTAATGTCATGAGTGCAACATAATCGAAAATGTATGCATGGCACTACCTAATGCACATACATAAAACATAACATCAAGCATCATCATCATTGGTGGTATAAAGTGGCAATAGTAACATTCATATGGGACAAAACTTAGTGACATAATCATAATCATGAACTTTTCTTCCTCATGGGCCACCCTAAAAGACAATCGAACTGGGCTGTCCTACTGAACCGGTGTCACCCGTAACGTGTCATACATCTAGGTTATGAGCTCATACCTTAACTAGTAAGCCACTAGTTCTTACTTACCACTTAACGATAAGCGTATCACAATCCCGACTATCCGAGTACGGGTTGTGGGCAAATCTCTTAGGGTGCTCGGCAAACGGTGTCACCTAAGAGTATAAAATGGTACCGATGTCACATGAGTTCTATGGAGGTGCTCGGCCGAACCGGGGTCATCCTAGAACCCATCTTAGTACCTTAATTTTCAAAATTTCTTTAAGTCCCCAAATTTGCCTGAAATTCGGCGGCCAAAACGGTCATTACACTGAAGTTTCTTCAAATTTGTCGGAAATTCATGCCAAAACGGTCATTACACCGAATTTCCTTCCAAATTTGCTTTATGCCACATAAACATATAACCTCATAAATTCCTCATATGAATAACATCATCATCATTAGCATACTTCATGCATCATCATACATCATTCAAACGCCACTCTCACTATTATGCTTTGACCCTCTTACTGGTCTTAATCTTGAGATATAGCTCTCTAATATCCGTCAGCTCATATTTTATGCCCCAAGGCTCATATTAAACATCATTCTTCATTCTCATGTTCATACTTAAATCTGAATAGCATAGGGCAGAATCTCTAACTTGTTTTTACGAGGTTCTAGAACTTACGCTTTAGACCCTTTCGTTCCGCTCTTCGCATCGAGGCGCTATACATTAAATCTAAATCAATTATGAGACATTCCTATGTTTAAGGACTAATTATTAATCATGTTTATCATGTTGTAAGGGTGCTGGACAGATTCCAAAAAATTAAATGTTCTAAGAGTTCTACATTTTGCATTTTTACGGTTTTCTAGTTACTAGTTTCCCACGTAGGTGCTAGAATTCGATTCTCTAACTCAAATGATACCAAGTTTTTCATGTCTAAACAATCTAAATCTGATTATGTTCCCATTAAAACAGTTTAGATTGGTTCCATAAACAAATGGGTCAAACTATGTTAAATTCTAGCTTTACGGTATTTCTAGTTAGCTAGTTTCTTACCTATCATGCATAGGTTCGCTACTATCATCATATGATATTTTCACACATTCCAACGCATTAAAACATCATCATACAGCATCACATTCATCACATCAGAACCGAAAACATCTTGCCTCAATAAGAGAATTAAATTGACATTTCTAGGTTAAGTAAGTTAACTAGTTTCTCTTGGAATCAATTTAGAATTTCTAAAACTCTTTGCAAAACATTTTAATTCATCAAGAGGCTATGAAGCCTTAGGTCACCGACCAAACATATTCCATCCCCTAAAAGAGATTGGAATCACAAACTTATAACGACATAACCTTATAAAGAATTGTCAAACTTTAAGGAAAACTCAAAACATAGGCTATTGGTCCTAGTAGCTAGATGAAAACTCATTGCAAGTCCATCATCACTACTTGGCGAATAAACATACATTCAAAGTGTGGTTTGCATTGAACTTTAACTTGGAATGAAATGGGCAAGTCTTTGAGCTCTAGGTTCTTAAGTTACGACATAAACTAAACGTAAGCCATGCTCTTCATTTTTAATCTTGCTTTCAAGGTAAAGTGATGTCTTGAAATTAAATATGCAAGGCATAATTTAAACGTGTAAACTTGAAAGTAAATATGGGAAGGATAATCTTAAACGTCCAAGCTTGAAAGTAAAGATGCAAGTTTCAATTCTTATTTTAGTGCTCTTGGTCAACAACAATCGATTTTAAGGTCAAATAGATAGGCATTCGAGAAATTAATTAGGTGATAATGCAAGTTCAATTCTTTATTTTAGTGCTCTAGGCCCAAACAACAATCGACTTTAATAAATAGAAAGGCTTTGAGAATTAAGTTAAGTGATGATACAAGTTCCATTTTAATCTTTATGTTCTTAGGTGATGGCTTGAAAGTAAAGATGCATAGCAAGAATGTAAATATGAATGCAAGCATAAGATAAATTATGCAAGTTCATTTTATCTTTCTAGAGCTCTTAACAAGACTTTAAAGGAACTTAAACCTCAACCCAAACTCATCAAACCAAGGTAAAGTAAAGTCTAGAGTTCTTAGAACTCAACATAACATATTTGGAAAATCAAACATCTAGCATGAAAAGGAAAAGGTAATGGCCGAAACTTCAAGGAAAGAAAAGAAATGTTTGAAACTCTAGAATCCATGATCTTGGTGATATACAAACTCCAACATCATGAGACCTCATCATTGAGTCATTAGAACCATTTTGAAACAACATCAAAGTTAAGGTTCTCAAAAGTTCAAGAAAGGAAAAATCTAGAAACACTTTTGCTTAAGAACAAAAAATCAAGCTCTAGAGTTTGTTTCATGATGAACATCATCATGAAACTCTCATCATCAAGCTCTCATTCCTTTGTTCTCCAAGGCCCATGGCCGAAAATGAAAAGGTAAAGGAAAGAAAAAGAAGTTCTAAAAGAATCAAGAGAAACTATGAACTTTAAGCTTAGAACAAGAACTTTAAAGAAAGAACACATGAAAGAAAATCCCTACTTGGTGTGATGAACTTGAAGATGGAAGAAGAAGATGAAGATGATGAAGAACTTGTAGAACTCCTAGAACTTGAAGAACACACAGACTTTGAGAGAAAATGAAAGCTTGAGTGTTTCTAAACTTAGCAAATGATCTAAAAGTGGTGCAAGCTCCTCAAGGCATTCTATTTATAGAGAAATGAAACAAATGGAGGATGCTCATGGGTGAGGATGGCTCAGCCATGAGGTGCAGTAATGGAGGCTCTCCATGAGTTCCATGAGGTGAGATAATGTGTTCTTGAGGTATGGTGAGGTATGGTTCAAAGCATGGTGAGGTATGGCTCACATGGCTCAAGCATGGCTCTTTGAGTGAGAAAACAATTTAATATGTGTCAAATGGGGAGCATGTATTTAAAATGCATCAGCCCATGGGAGGATTAGTTTGCATATTTAATTGTGGTTTAGAGTTGTGTTTAGGTGTATCTTTGATTATGCTTAAGATTAGGAATTTGTAAGAAGGTGTTTAGGTAAGGTAAATGGGTAATTAAGGTGGTCTAGACATAATTAAGGAGTGGTCTTGCACCATTAGAGAGTTAAATCCTCAATTTAGAGTTTAAACAACTCTAGACACATTTCCTTGATTTAAGGAATTGGAGAGAAAACACTATTCATGATTCCAAGACTAGAATCTTGAGTTCTAAAAGGATTTAAGTTTAATCTAAGCAATTTTAGGTTCTAATTAACTTTAATAAATTATTTTGACTTAGATTAATTAGGGAAATAAATTAATCTTCGCTTAGAGCCTAATATCGCTTAGGTTTGCTTAATTACGCTCATTAAAAAACACTATTCCAGGGCAAAATCGTAATTTTGCACTAAAACTGCCCGGACACCGGGACTTGAACAGATACCTCTAGACACATGAAATCATGTTTTTAAACCTCTGAGGGAAAGTTCCGGCCCAAACGGCACCTTTTACTCCGCGTGAAAAACGCTATAGGGGTATTTTTGGTCATTTTGACTAAATCAAGCTGAACGAAATTTTCGCTCCGAAAGCATTCAAAGGCCATTCAATCCCCTTCAAACATTGAGTTGACCGCTTCCGAGGATGAGTTGACCTCGAGTTCGGTCGAGAAATGACCTCGAGCATTTTGGTCATTTCTAAGTAAAAATCGGGGTGTTACACTTAACATGTCTTCCAGGGTTTGTATGGTTCGTTCGATTTGTCCGTCGATCTGGGGATAGTAGACAGTACATAAACAAAGTTTGGTTCCAAAGGCCTTTTGAAAAGCTCCCCAAAATCTTGAAGTAAAGGGTCTTTGTCAAAAACTATTGAAGAAGGAACACTATGTAGTCTCAATATTTCTTGGATGTACAAAGAAGCTAACTTATCCAAAGGAAAATTAGCCTTAATGGGTAAGAAATAAGCAGACTTGGTCAATCTATGTACTATAACCCATATAGCATCATGACCTGACAATGTCCTTGACAAACCCATTACAAAGTCCACAGAGATATTTTTCAACTTCAATTCTGGGATTTCCAAAGGTTGCAAGGTTCCAGCTGGTTTTTGGTGTTCTGTTTTAACTTTTTGACAAGTTAAGCACTTCCTGACAAATTCTTCTGTCTTTCTTCATTCCTGACCACCAAAAATTTTCTTGAGATCCGCATAAATCTTACTAGTCCCTGGGTGTATGGTGAATTCACCCCATTGAGCTTCCTCTAAGATTTGATTTCTTAGATTGCCACTTGCAGGTACACATACCATGTCCATGTACCTCCATATACCTTGTTGATCTTGAGTAAATCCTAGCAACACTTTGGATGAATTGATCTTAACTTCTCTTGGAACTCTGGAATTTTGCGTTGTGCAGCCAAAATCTGTCCTTTGAACTCACTTGTTACTTTTATCTGGCCTAATACAACACCTTGAGTGGTTACAGACATATCTAGACTAAGTTTTCTAAAGCTTTCAACTAACTCTGCCTCTTTAATCCTCAAACATGCTATACTTAAGGATTTTCTGCTTAGGGTATCAGTAACAACATTTGCCTTGCCTGGATGGTAATTCAGACTAAAATCATAATCCTTGAGGAATTCCATTCATCTTCGTTGTCTCATGTTCAATTCCTTCTGGTCAAAGAGATATTTTAAGCTTTTGTGGTCTGAGAAAACATTGAATTGCACACCGTAAAGGAGATGTCACCAAATCTTCAGAGCAAAAACCACAGCCACAAGTTCAAGGTCATGGGTGGGATAGTTGACTTTGTAGGGTTTCAATTATCGAGAAGCATAGGCGACCACTTTTTGATTTTGCATCAATACACATCCTAAACCCTTATTAGAAGTATCACAATAAACCTCAAAGGGTTCATGAGGGTTGGGTAATACTAATACTGGAGCCATGGTCAACTTTTGCTTTAATTCTTGGAAACTATTTTCACATTCCGGTGTCCACTTGAATAGAGCATTCTTTCGGGTTAACTTAGTCAAAGGTAGGGCTATCTAAGAAAAACTCATAATAAAATGCCTATAGTTTCCAACTAACCCTAGGAAACTCTGAATCTTTGTCACTGTTGTAAGTCATTCCTAATGAAGTACTGATTCCACTTTACTAGAATCTACGGAGATTCCCCCTCGTGATACCACATGACCTAAAAATCTAACCTCTTCTATCCAAAATTCATATTTTGACAACTTAGCATACAACTTTCTCTCCCTTAGGATCTGCAACACAACTTGAAGATGCTCCGCATGTTCTTCCTCTGTCCTTGAATGGACAAGTATATCATCTATGAAGACAACTACAAATTTATCCAAGTAAAGTTAGAAGATTCGGTTCATATAATCCATAAATACTACTGGAGCGTTCGTCAGTCCAAAAGACATCACCCTATACTCATAATGCCCATATCAAGTTCTAAAAGCAGTTTTGGGAATATCTTCATCCCAAACTCGAATTTGATGGTAGCCTGATCTAAGATCAATCTTTGAGAATATGGTTGCCCCTCTCAACTGATCTATAAGGTCATCAATCATTGGCAAAGGGTATTTGTTCTTAATCGTCACCTTATTCAACTGCCTATAGTCCATACAAAGCCTCATACTCCCATCCTTTTTCTTTACCAGAAGAACAGGGGCTCCTCACGGAAAGGCACTTGGTCTAATGAAGTGCTTCCCTAATAATTCTTCAAGTTGTGATTTTAATTCCTTCAACTCAAATGGGGACATTCGATAAGGAGCAATTGAAATAGGACCCGCCCCTAGAACTAACTCAATGGAGAATTCAATCTCTCGTTCAGGAGGAAATTCAGGAATATCCTCTAGAAAGACATCTGGATATTCTCTCACCACTGGAATCTTACTTAATTCGTGGTCACTTTCAGTTTTATTAGCTGAGAGAAGAACATATTCCTGATGGTTTGTTTTGTTCGGGTTGGGTGTTACTAAGTCTAAATAAAAAGAAAAAGGAACCATATGAATAGAAGGTAATGTAGAAAGAAATATAGGAGTTCTGTTTGGACAGTGTAAAAGAACATAATTAGGTACTAGCCAATCCATACCTAAAATTACCTCTAAACTAGATAAAGGAAGGCAAGCTAAATTGGCATTAAACTCTCTAGCACCTATTTAAAAAGGAGGGTTCATGCATACATAGCTAGTTCTAATAGGAACAGCAGTAGGAGTGGATACAAAGAGATCGTAAGGCAATTTAGACACAGATAATTGTAATTTCTGTACACACTCATGGGATATGAAAGAATGAGAGGCACCCATATCATATAGTACATTCAGGGTATTACCATTTATTTCACACTTACCTCGGATCAGATCGGCAGATTGAGAAGCTTCTTTGGCACTTATAGTAAAAACGCATCCATGTTGTTGTGGCCTGGAGGCGGGCTGCTGGCCTCTCTTATTGGGGCATTCAAATATTTTATATCCTGGCTTCCCACATCCAAAGCAAAAGATTTATGTTGTCCAGCAAGGCCGATTCCCATGATTCTTCCCACATTTAAGGCAATCTCTCCCTGCCTCAAGTCTTAAAGATTTAAGTTGTTTCCCTTTGTTGTCGTTGTTATTATTGGGTGGAAATCTCCTTCGGGGTTAGTTAACAGGCTTGAATTGGGGGCCTGGAGGTGCTAGCCCTCTTCTAGCATTGTTTTGGGCATATTTGAAACTTGTCAGCTTCTTATTAGACTCCTCTGCACGTCGACATTTATTTACCAATGTAGGGTAGTCTTTGATCTCCAAGAGACTTACAACTGCATCTATATCTTCTCGTAGACATCCTTCATATTTCATGCATTTCCAGGCTTCATTCGCGTCACACTGGTAAATTGTAGAAAACTTGCAGATCTCTTCAAATTTAGTGCTATACTCTGCTATACTCATAGGTCCTTGTTTAAGAGCCATGAACTCCAACTCTTTTGCATTCCTCACTGAAGTAGGGAAATACTTATTGTAAAAAGCCACCTTAAAAATATTCCAGGTAACTTCTATATGGGAAGCTTCAAATAATCTCCTGGTACCGATCCACCAGAATTCTGCATCTGCTTCCAGCATGTAGGTAGCAAAAGCCACCTTTTGGATCTCTGTGCACGGGAGGACTGAGAAGATTTTCTCCATGGCCTTAACCCATTCCTCTACCTTACTTGGGTTGAAAGCTCCTCGAAATAGTGGGGGATTTGCCTTCCTAAACTCAGTGAACTTCTGATACTCTACATTAACCTCATTCACAGCAGGGTTATCGGCTGGACTTTGCCTTTCATTGCGATTCAGCCGCTCCATCATTCGGGTAGCAGCTGTAGCTTGTTTCCTCGTGGCAACCACCATCTCACGGAAAGTATTCATCATGTTGGCATCATTTCCAGCTCCACTCTTGGTTTGTCGATTTGAAGTTATTGATTCTTGTCACACCAAACAAAATATTGAGTTGATCAGGCTCAATACCAAGCTAAGTGCAGCAGCAACCCTCAACATTCCTTATCAGCCGTCATACATATATATAAATGTAGCAACAACCATCAACATTCCTTATCAACCGTCATACATATATATATAAAATCATAATGTATGAAAATCTTTAAGAAAGCTTAGCCGGTCCAATTTTTAGGCTTATAGGATAGTCTGGCTCTGATACCATAATGTAACACCCTCCTAACTACCATGTTTTACTCGAGTGTTAACATAGTAATTAGAAAAGTATTACTTACATTCGTAATCTATACTAGTCGAAGAAAGGAAATCAAATGATTTAGACACATATATCGCCAAACTCGTATATACATATATGAACATCATTTTTAAGTTTGCAATATGTATATTGTACTGATACTACACTGGTTAACTTCTAAGCTAACCAGGAACTCAGTTCACAAAAGAAAGGAACACCTCTAGTATTTAATCTAACCTGCTCAAAGTCGAGGTCTAGCAAAATTTTATACAAACAGAAATGGACTTCACAGGATCAATTTGCAGGTTAGCGGGTCACTAGTACTAAACTATCATTATATACATATCAGGAGTCCCTGAAGATCTCATGTCCTGCTAAATGAAACCATTGGCCATCGGTATGATAGCCTTACCTCTGCCTGGTGCATCAGGACCCTCTGGTGGGTCTGAATCTGAAGACAAAGATGAAGAGGGATCATTTGCTAAAGGGGGTGCTGGTGGTGCAAGCGAGACATCAAAATCACTAGGTGTGCCAAGTGGAGAGGCACACCATCATAAAGGAAAGCAGGGTCAAAGTTAGCTGTAAATACAGACGTACTAAAGGAACGGCCAAAAAACACATAAACACGGACTTGCGAGTAACCCACTACATAAAGAGAACTATTGATTACTAGGACATGAGCTCATTCCTATATGTCGATATGTCTACCGACTCATCAAATTCCCAGGGAAGCTCTTACATTTTCTTTCCCCTATTAACCACATAAGCCTTGTCTCTATTTTCCCCATATGTTAAAAATTTGCACAATTATAAGTCATATTTTCTCTTTTTCTAGCATAATACTCACATCATGTACTTCTTTTATTCAATGGCATTCTTATATCACAAGTAAGTATTTAATTCCATTAGAGTTTCCTCCATATCTCATAAGCATTTCTTTAAAATATCTAGCATGTATACATATACCATGTTACCATGTTACCATTGATTTAAGACATTCTCACCATTTCAACACCCTAGCAAATTTATGACAACAGAAATAATATTTAATTTCCACATCAAAAGGCCAATTCAAAAGCCACAAAAATTCCTTATGACACTTCAATTCTGATTGGTTAGAATTGTAGAGTTTGAGTTGTAGAACAACTTTGATGAAGGAAAGTTTTGATTTCAAAGACTCTAGGGTAGTATATATGGAAGTTAAAACCAAGATGAAGCTTTTGGCTATGGAGGAAATGCAGCTAGTTTCTCTCCTCTTTGCTAGCCAATAAATGGCTTCTTAAAGAAACTAATTTGGTTGAGTTTATCTTATGGAACTATGAATATTATATATATATTTAGATAATTATCATCCAATAAGGTAAAATGAATGTTTGTGATTTAATTTTGTAATTCAAGATTGAATCTTGGCCATTCATTTGATTTAAAGAGATAGGTTGATTTGTTTTGTAGAGATCTAACTAGTTTTCAGTGTTAGAATTTGCACATTGAAATTTCACCGAATGGGTGAAGCAGTGTACCTGGGTAATCAAACATTGCCTGAAAAATATTTTCGGGTATAAAATCTTTAGTTGGTATAATTTCTCAATTTTGGGCATCTCCAAGGCCCAATTATAGGGTTTGGGTTGTCCCGGCGGGCCTACGAGGCTTGCAAAATACTATTCACTTTTTTTTTTTGCCTCCTTAAATTATTCTCATTATTTCTACATCTGTCAAAATCTTAAAATTCTCATCAATAAAACCTCATTTAATTTCTAAAGAGAATTAGGGTGTTACAGGTTTAATCAGAAATTTCTGGTTATACTGGTTGATATTATGTTGATATTGATGTGTTAATTTTAGTGAAGTGTTTGGATGAGGTTAGAAAATCATTTTTGTTAAAAGAAGTTTTGACTAGGCTACTAGATTTTCAATTTTCTTACTGGTGGTGGTTATTCAAGAATTTTCTAGCATATTTAGAGATCTTTGATTGAGCTGAAAATTTTATGGAATGTATCTATTATGTTAAGGTATCTTTATTAAAAATTTGGAGTCATTCTGGGCAGTTTTTCTATATTGACAAAATCATGAACTGAAGCCCTACCTGTGTGCCTGAATTGTTGAAGCTGAAGCTGCAAAATTCGCAAAATTTGTTATCATAGCAAATGAATGATTTTTCCTTTGAAATTTTTATAGAGAATTAGAAACATATTGAAGTTCAACCATGATTTTTTCTTTAGAATTGATTCAATCATTTACTAGGGTTAAAAATTATGAGACTCTAGTTCTGAGCTGAGTATAAGTGGTCTCTGACCACTAAATTTGTTGAATTTTGTTACCATAGCTAAAGAACACTGTTTACCCAAACTTTTTAGAGAACCTTTGGGACATATTGAAGTGTCCTTGAAGATTTTTATAGCCTTGAATTTGATGGTTTGAAATATAGAATAAATTGTGCTACAAATATGTGAAATCTGCCATTGTGCTAAAAATAAATTGATGCTTTGAATTGATAAAATAATGGCATCTTGTACTAGTACGATATGAGCACATGACTATGAATATGAATAATTGAGCATGTGAGCTTATTGATGATGTTAGGCACACATAGATATGTGTAACGCCTTGATTTTTATTGCTATGCAAAATGACCAAAATACCCCTAGGTCATTTCTACACAAGATTTGAGGCCAAAATGGTCCAGGCCATCTTCAATAGGATATTTGATATTAGAATAACATTATATGGTGATTAAATAGCAATATGTGCAAAAATCGCGATTTTCAATTTTTCAATGTACAAATGACCAAAATGCCCCTAAGGTTATTTTTGCCCCGAAATCAAGGACGGCCAGTCCAGGCTATCCTCAAGGGGTTATTTTTATGCTTGAAGGGGATTATGTGTGTTGTAGATGTGAAAATATCAACTTCAATTTTTTTACCGCAAGTGAAATTACCAAAATACCCCTGTGGTAATTTAACACGAGATTAAGTAATTTCTGAACCTAGTCATCACCCGGGAGTTCAAAATATTTATTACATGTGTAATTTGATATTTGAAAATGTTCGGGTGGTTTCGGGGAGTTTTTGTGTGAAATTACCATTTTGCCCCTAATTAACAATAAATGAGCTTATTTACGTAATCAAATAAATATAGGCAATATTAGGCTCTAATTAAAGATAAATTAATTTTATTTATTTATCTTGAGTCAAAATAATTATTTGAGGTAATTTTAAAGCATAAAATTATTTTAGAAAAGATTGTTTTTCTTTCTTAATTAAAAAGGGGTTCTTAAGACACATAATAGGAAATTAGTGTATTAAATTTCTTTTTCTTAAAAATAAAATATATTTTATATTTATTTATTTTTTATTACTTCAGATTATTTATACTAAAAATTCCACTACATATGTTGGCCATTTAATTTTGTAGTGGAGCACCTTAAATATTTGATTATTAAGCACTTACTTTAGTTTATCAATTTCTTTTCCACTAATAATTTCTTTTTCTCAAAAATAAAATATATTTTAGATTTATTTTTATTTTATTACTTCAGATTATTAGCACTAAAATTTCCACTATAAGTGTTGGCCATTTAATCTTGTCTTGAGGAATTTTAAACTCTTGATGGTTAAGCTACTTACACTAATTTATCATTTCTAAACCATTACAAATTAAATACCCATCAAATATATGTCCTACCACTCACAAAAATTGAAAAAAATACTCCCCATTATAGCCATTAATGCAGCTGCCTCACCCCCCAAAATCCCTATAAATATGTGTTTTTCCAAGTCTAATTCACACACAAACATTCATTCTTACCATTTGCATTTTTGGTTGTAGTCTTGCTCACAAAAATTAGCCAAAAATCCTCTCTTCTTTCTCTAAATACAAAGCTCTCTTCTTCTTCCTTCTCCACCTCCAAGAGACTCCATTCTTGATATTCATCCAAGTTCCCAAGCTCAAACAAACACATACATACCATAAACCAACCCCTAAGCACCTAAACTTTCCATATCCAAACACAAGAACACAACAAAAATCCTCCCACCATTTCATCTTCACTTGGCCAAATATATACCATCACTAAGATCAGATTTTTGTCGTTGATATCTCATACAAGATCAAGCTCTTGCTTTAATTAACAAAGAAACAACTTGGTAGGGATTTTATTTCATGTTCTTTCTTTTGTTCTTCCTTTATATTTTTGATTTTTATGATTTGATAACGACCATGGCTTGATGATGAGGAATCATGGTGGTGGTTATGAATCCATCATTTAAATGTCCTTTAAAGCCCAAGATTTAATTCTTGATGACAAAAGATTTCTAAAGGAGTTACTAAGTCTTGAGTTTTAAGCTTAATAAGACATAAAAATGAACTTGCATCCATATTTATATTATAAGTTCTTGCATATCATATTTATATTTCAAGCTTTTCATAATCATATTTATATTCCAAGTTATCACTTTAATTCTTGAAGATAATAATATGAACTTGCATATTCATATTTACTTTCAAGTTGTCACCTAAATCATAAATACCTAAGAATGAATTTGCATCTTTATATTTATATTTCAAGCCTTGCATTTCATATTTATATTTCCAAGTTATCACCTTATAATGATAATAATAAGGTTACAAGACAAGTTTATGATTCTAGTTATCATTTAAATCCTAAAGTTCAAGATTTACTTGTTTTATTTTAAATGACAACTTTGATCATGGACACTTCTCATCTATTTATTTTTGGCACTTATATAATTCTGATTTAAATCTTGATATACTTTATTTTTAGGTATGATCTTGTCTTTAAATTTGTACAAAGAAATTTTGAAAGTCCTAGAAATTATAAAGGATTAAGAATACGGTTTTTCTCATGATTTTAAATGCTAAAATTGTAGTATTCTGATCTAATCCTTTAGAACCGGAAAGGTTACTGATTTAGGATGTTTAGATGAGTTTAAATCGCTAATAGTTATTGTAAAAATTATTTTTGGTACCATAGATGCATAAAAGGGTAGTTACAAGTGTTAGTTTGGGCCGTTTTGCAAAATGCAGAAAGTTGTGTTTTGAACTATCAATTATGTTATTTCAGCCAAATGATTTTATTTAAAGCTACTAATGATGTTGAATGTGTCCATGAGTCCAAAATACCATTTATAAAGTTTATATAAAGTTTTAGAAATTTCGGTCGTCGTTAAATATTAAAAAAGCGATTTTGCACTTTGACCCCTAAAATGTATTGAAATTTGGTTTATGGCCTTAAAAGGTTTTTACGATGAGTTTATAACGGTTTCTAATAGTTATATGTCTATTAAAAGTATTGGTTAATGTTAAAGATCTCTAGTTTGTGAGAAGGTGTTACAAAGGGATATTTGCATTTTGACCCGTAACCTTTGAGAAATTGTGATTTGACCCTTTGGGGCTTAAGCGTAAATGTTGATAAATTTGATGGCATGAATGCGGTTGATATCTTGTGAAGGCTATATTCATGTGTTGAAACTTATATGGCCTATGGATATATGCAATGAAGTATGATGCATGTTTATGTAGTTTAAGTTATGGTATGTTATAATTATGCTTGATAAATTGAGATACATGATTCCATGAAGTTTATGAGCATGAAATGTTGAAATGATGAGTTATTCATATTTGCATCTCTATATAACATGCCAAGTTTAAAGGTGACATAAAACACATGGAAATGATCCTCTAGACTCCCCGAATTAAAGGTTATGAGAGGTGATCCAAATAGGAAATGATCCTTTAGACTCCCCAAATTAAAGGTTATGAAAGGTGATCCTAATGCCCTCTATCCCGTACCTTAAGAGTCGGGAATTTATCTTATCAAAAGGGATAAGAATACGCTAGTGACGACTAGTGAGGTATGAGCTCATAACCTAGAACTCTCGAGAAAAGAGAGAATTATAGGGCAGCCCCCAAGGAAAAGAGAATGAAGAAGTTTAAGTCACCTGTAAGAATAATGATCATGATGTTCTTTATATCATATGCATCATTTTATGGATTTTATGATATTATGTATATGAAATTGACATGCATCCATGATTAATATGTTGCATTCATGACATTAAGATTCATGCTAAAAGATACGGGCCTCGGCTAATGATATTTAGAACTTAATAAATGAACCTTATATATATGTTCACCATTTTCATAATTAAACCCGAGGTTCCTGGGGACGATGACGATGACACTTGTATTATAGTCGGGAAGCCCTACTGAGATTCTTGTATAAGTTTCTCATCCCTTTTCTTTTCCGTGTTGTCTCCAGACATGAATGATGTAACACCCCGAAAATTATTTAAAAATTAATTTGAGCTTTATTAGTCATAATTTCAAAAATTTGATAGTTTGAACAATGATGAGGATGATCCAACGGATTTGTAAAAAAAAAAAAAAATTGTGAATAGTAACCTGTGGGCCCTACCGGTCCGCCGGGACAGCGGAAACCCTAGAATTGGGACCCGGAGATGCCTGAAATTGAGAAATTATATGATTATGGTTAGAAATAGGTAGAAATAAAGATTTTATACCCGAAATTATTTTTCGGGCAATATTTGATTACCCGAGTACACTGTTTCATCTATTCAGTGAAATTTCGGTGTGCGATTTTTAACATCGAAAGCTAGTTTGACTTTTACAAAAAGAGAATGCTTATCCATTTGAATTAAATGAATGGCTAAGATTCAATCTTGAATAACAAGATCCAATCCTAGCCATTCATACTAGTTTCTTTTATGAATAAATTATACTCTACATTAAAATAATATTTCCAACACCATATAAGATAACCACAAGTCACCTAATCTCATTATTTCTCCCTTCCAAGCTCGTTCAGCATCTTGAAATGGCAAAACTCCATTTTTCCTTCTTCAAACACGAGCAAACTTGATTCAAATGCCAAAACACCTAGCCTAGACTTGATAAAACAACAAACTCTCTTCACAAAACTTGTTCTACACCTCAAACCCTACAAATCTAACCGATTGAAATCTCAAATCCTCACCTTAATACCTCACTTCCCCACTGCCTAAGGAGGTTTTAGGACTGAAATTGGTGTCTTGAAGTGAAGGGAGATCACTTAGAACATCCTTTGAAGTATCAAGCTCAAAAGCTTTGCAAAGTAGGGTTTTCTTTGGCCTTTTTCTTTCAAAATTTTTCTGAGCAATTCTTACTGGTTTCAATCCGAAATTTCTGGTTAATTGGGTTGATATTATGTTGTTATTGATATATGAATTTTGCTGAAGTGTTTGGATGAGGTTAGAGAGATCATTTTGTCAAAAGATGTTGAGTGATACTTGCTGGATTTTCGGTTTTCTGACAGGCAATGTTTGATCACGAATTTTCTGGGCTTGTTGTGGGCATTTTCTTGAACTGGAAAAAATATATGTTGGAGCTAACATCTTGAGCTAGTCCCACGAATTTTCTTGGGTTTTTATTTTGAGTCAAACTGCCTTAGAAAAATCAAGAACTGAAATTAATCATATGCTGCCTGAAATGCTAGTACAGAAGCTATAAATTTTGCTAATTTTGTTACCATACCAAATGATAGAATTATCACTTGAAAGTTTTACAGAGTATTAGAGACATATTGAGGTTTTATCAGGATTTTTATTTAGAATTTTCTGGGTTCAATTGCTAGGGTCAAAAATTATGAATTTTGGTTCTTGAGCTGAGGTTGGATGGTTTCTGACCACTAAACTTTTAGAATTTTGTTAATATAGTTAGAGAACTCTAATTACCCTGAAATGTTTATAGGATCTCGATGACACATTGAGGTGTCACTGAGAAGTTTTATAGCATTTTAATTGATCATTTGGTATGAGAAATAAATTGTGCTACTTGAGTGAAAAATCTGCCAATGTGCTGAAGTTGTGATGATGCCTTGAATTAATGACCTAATGGCATTTGGTTCAAGTTGATGTGTATGAATGCATGCCATGAACTTCCAAGATTATGTTATGAGGAATGGATGAATAATATATATAGGTTTGAAGTATTAAGAGATCAGAGAATTATTTTCATGCATATAGAAATGCGATGCATGTATATGTGAGCTTGAGGATAATGTATGTGCTAAGTGAACAATGAAGTCCCCTTTAGTATAAAAAGGGCACGAAGAGGTCCCCAATAGGGCACGAAAAAGTCCCCATTAGGGCACGGAAAAGTCCCCTTTATTATGTCAAGGGCACGAAAAGATCATTGTAATTGCCATATGTATATGTATATCTTGTTAAATTATTGGTCTTGAAGGAATTCCTATGATGTTGAATGTTATGAAATACATGTTTTAAGTGATTGAATAATAAAAGAGACCCACTTCGGAAAGGTGATTTTATAATCTTAAAATGAACATTTGATATGTACATATTGCATGCTCACACTTTCTTAATAAACCGAAGTGGCTGGGGCGATGACGATGACAGTATGAATGTGTAATTGGGGAGTTACCCTACTGAGAATTGTATAATTCTCACCCCTATGTTTTTGTGTTCCCGTGTCATCTCCAGGTTGACACAGAGGACCGAGGGACTGCTATGCAAAAGAACTCAGAAGTGCAATAGTGTAGTAGTTAATGCTTGTATTATGTTGTATTTAATGGAATGAACATGTGTGTAAATATGTCAGAGAACAAAGGTGTGTTAAAGCTCATAGAAGAGCTTCCTTTATGTACTGAGCTTTGTATTAAATAAATATTTTGGTTTCCTTGCTATATATTTTAGTAGAATGATGACCTAGTTATCTCGCGAATCAATCAAATGGCTATAGATATTTAAGAAAGGTCCACTAATTTAGAAGTAACAACTCTCGGGTCTGATGTCATGACTTAAGGATGATGTTGTACTTGGGAGGATGTTACATTATGGTATCAGAGCCAGTTCATCCTTGTAGGACCTTGAGGAATGGACTAGCTATGCTTCCTTAGTAAATGTCATGCATTATAACTCTATATATGTGTATGACTGCTGGTTGAGAATGTTGTGGGTTGTTGCCACATTTAGCTTGGTATTGAGCCTGATCAACTCAATAATTCTTGTTTGGTGTGACAGGAACCGATGACTTCTAATCGGCGTAATAGGAACAGTGCTGGAAACGAAGCGGGTATGATGGACACTTTTCGTGAGATGGCGGCTGCCATGAGAGAACAAGCTGCAGTAGCCAATAGGATGATGGAAAGGTTGGACCGACATGCTGAAGGAAATCCGGTTGGGAATCCTGGAGGAGCAGAAGTGGACACAGAATACCAGAAATTTGCTGAGTTCAGAAAGGCAAACCCTCTACCATTCCGAGGAGCTTTTGATCCGAATAAAGCAGAAGAATGGATCAAAGCTATGGAGAAGGTTTTCTCCGTTCTTCCTTGCACTGAGATCCAGAAAGTGGCTTTTGCTACTTACATGCTAGAAGCAGATGCTGAATTCTGGTGGGTTGGCACCAAGGGATTATTCGAAGTTTCTCAAACTGAAGTCATCTGGGATGTCTTCAAAGAAGCTTTTTACCACAAGTACTTCCCCACATCTGTGAGGAATGCAAAAGAGTTGGAGTTTATGGCACTCAAGCAAGGGTCCATGAGCATAGCAGAGTACACAGCCAAGTTCGAGGAGCTTTGCAAGTTTTCTACTATATATCAACGTAATCCAGATGAAGCTTGGAAGTGCATAAAGTATGAAGGAGGATTACGTGAGGACATCGAAGCTGCTGTGGGTCTGTTAGAGATCCGGGATTATGCAACCTTGGTAAACAAATGCCGCCGTGCCGAGGACTCCAACAAGAAGTTAGTAATCGTTCAATCTACTAAGAACACTTCGAACAAAAGATTCCCACTCGAAGACCAAGACTATGAGGATGACCCACCCTTGAAGAAGAGGTTTCAACCAAGTTCACATAAGGATAAACAACAAAGGTCAACCACAAACCAAGATTGTCCAAAATGTGGAAAGAACCATGGGGGTAGACCTTGCTTAGCTGGGCAGAACGTATGCTATCGTTGTGGAAAGCCAGGACACATAATGAGAGAGTGTCCAAATAGAAACTCAAAACCCACTACAAAGCTACAACACCAGAGTAAGGTCTTCACCATAAGTGCTGAGGGGACGTCACCACCCAAAAATCCGACCTAAGGTAGGAATGTTTAGGATTTGATTGAATTATTTGAATTATGTGTGAATTCCTTGTTTGATTCATGAATTTGTCTTTTGAAATTGTTTTCAAATGAATTTTGAGGACAAAATTCTATTTTAAGGTGGGTGGTAATGTAACACCCCGAAAATTATTTAAAAATTAATTTGAGCTTTATTAGTCATAATTTCAAAAATTTGATAGTTTGAACAATGATGAGGATGATCCAACGGATTTGTAAAAAAAAAAAAACTGTGAATAATAACTTGCGGGCCCTACCGGTCCGCCGGGACAGCGGAAACCCTAGAATTGGGACCCGGAGATGCCTGAAATTGAGAAATTATATGATTATGGTTAGAAATAGGTAGAAATAAAGATTTTATACCCGAAATTATTTTTCGGACAATATTTGATTACCCGGGTACACTGTTTCATCTGTTCGGTGAAATTTCGGTGTGCGATTTTTAACATCGAAAGCTAGTTTGACTTTTACAAAAAGAGAATGCTTATCCATTTGAATTAAATGAATGGCTAAGATTCAATCTTGAATAACAAGATCCAATCCTAGCCATTCATACTAGTTTCTTTTATGAATAAATTATACTCTACATTAAAATAATATTTCAAACACCATATAAGATAACCACAAGTCACCTAATCTCATTATTTCTCCCTTCCAAGCTCGTTCAGCATCTTGAAATGGCAGAACTCCATTTTTCCTTCTTCAAACACGAGCAAACTTGATTCAAATGCCAAAACACCTAGCCTAGACTTGATAAAACAACAAACTCTCTTCATAAAACTTGTTCTACACCTCAAACCCTACAAATCTAATCGATTGAAATCTCAAATCCTCACCTTAATTCCCCACTGCCTAAGGAGGTTTTAGGACTGAAATTGGTGTCTTGAAGTGAAGGGAGATCACTTAGAACATCCTTTGAAGTATCAAGCTCAAAAGCTTTGCAAAGTAGGGTTTTCTTTGGTCTTTTTCTTTCAAAATTTTTCTGAGCAATTCTTACTGGTTTCAATCCGAAATTTCTGGTTAATTGGGTTGATATTATGTTGTTATTGATATATGAATTTTGCTGAAGGGTTTGGATGAGGTTAGAGAGATTATTTTGTCAAAAGATGTTGAGTGATACTTGCTGGATTTTCAGTTTTCTGACAGGCAATGTTTGATCACGAATTTTCTGGGCTTGTTGTGGGCATTTTCTTGAACTGAAAAAAATATATGTTGGAGATAACATCTTGAGCTAGTCCCAAAAATTTTATTGGGTTTTTATTTTGAGCCAAACTACCTTAGAAAAATCAAGAACTGAAATTAATCATATGCTGCCTGAAATGCTAGTACAGAAGCTGTAAATTTTACTAATTTTGTTACCATAGCAAATGATAGAATTATCACTTGAAATTTTTACAGAGTATTAGAGACATATTGAGGTTTTACCATGATTTTTATTTAGAATTTTCTGGGTTCAATTGCTAGGGTCAAAAATTATGAATTTTGGTTCTTGAGCTGAGGTTGGATGGTTTCTGACCACTAAACTTTTAGAATTTTGTTAATATAGTTAGAGAACTCTAATTACCTTGAAATATTTACAGGATCTCGATGACACATTGAGGTGTCACTGAGAAGTTTTATAGCATTTTAATTGATCATTTGGTATGAGAAATAAATTGTGCTACTTGAGTGAAAAATCTGCCAATGTGCTGAAGTTGTGATGATGCCTTGAATTAATGACCTAATGGCATTTGGTTCAAGTTGATGTGTATGAATGCATGCCATGAACTTCCAAGATTATGTTATGAGGAATGGATGAATAATATATATAGGTTTGAAGTATTAAGAGATCAGAGAATTATTTTCATGCATATAGAAATGCGATGCATGTATATGTGAGCTTGAGGATAATGTATGTGCTAAGTGAACAATGAAGTCCCCTTTAGTATAAAAAGGGCACGGAGAGGTCCCCAATAGGGCACAAAAAAGTCCCCATTAGGGCACAAAAAAGTCCCCTTTATTATGTCAAGGGCACGAAAAGATCATTGTAATTGCCATATGTATATGTATATCTTGTTAAATTATTGGTCTTGAAGGAATTCCTATGATGTTGAATGTTATGAAATACATGTTTTAAGTGATTGAATAATAAAAGAGACCCACTTCGGAAAGGTGATTTTATAATCTTAAAATGAACATTTGATATGTACATATTGCATGCTCACACTTTCTTAATAAACCGAAGTGGTCAGGCGATGACGATGACAGTATGAATGTGTAATTGGGGAGTTACCCTACTGAGAATTGTATAATTCTCACCCCTATGTTTTTGTGTTCCCGTGTCGTCTCCAGGTTGACACAGAGGACCGAGGGACTGCTATGCAAAAGAACTCAGAAATGCAATAGTGTAGTAGTTAATGCTTGTATTATGTTGTATTTAATGGAATGAACATGTGTGTAAATATGTCAGAGAACAAAGGTGTGTTAAAGCTCATAGAAGAGCTTCCTTTATGTACTGAACTTTGTATTAAATAAATATTTTGGTTTCCTTGCTATATATTTTAGTAGAATGATGACCTAGTTATCTCGCGAATCAATCAAATGGCTATAGATATTTAAGAAAGGTCCGCTAATTTAGAAGTAACAACTCTCGGGTCTGATGTCATGACTTAAGGATGATGTTGTACTTGGGAGGATGTTACAAATGAAGGTGTAGTTCGTGATTTGTCTTGAGAGTGGACGAGGAGCTACGGAGATAACTTCCTTTTGGATATTTTCCCTTAGAGTAATTGTATCTCAATTATCAGTTTGTATATTATTGATGGATATATATTGATATCCTTAAGATTACAAGACATCACTATTATGATACAGTTATTGATATGTCATCATTATTTGAGTTATGTTATGTTATGGTTGTATTATGTATTTACCTGATATTCGTTTCTAACATCTCTGTTACGCAGGTAAGGTAATGACGTTAGATATTTAGTATGTGCAGCTCACGATTTAGTATTTAAGTTCAAAAAAAAATTTTACCCATATTTTTACTAAAGTATTTTAAAGAAGTTTGAGTTAAAAACTGGAACAAAAGAGTAATAACTAATAATTAACTTAAATGCATCCTAGGCGTGTTGAGTTAAATATTAGGGTGTTACAATATGAATGCTTATTACAATTGCTCATATGTGAAAGAAAAGCATAAGATTATGTTTCTTGGGCTGGAGAAAGTAAATTCAGTTTGTTAGGGAAAGTAAACTTGACTACTAAGAAGAGCATAAGATTTATAATTCTTAGGCTGGAAAAAGTAAATCCGGTCTGTCAGGAAAATTAAACCTGACTACCCTTGAATTGAGTCAGGGAAAGTAAACCTGGCTAGGAATAGATCTGTGTGAGAATTGGAGAAAGTAAATCTAATGATCATGTATAGGAATGAGCTCAGTCCTAAAAAGTAGTCTATTATCTATTATTGCCACGCTGGGGACGGCGGTACATAACGCCCAGATGTGACAAGATTAGTCGAGAACTAAGACAAGTTGAAGAAGTAAATTTTCTAAGTAATCCTTTGTCTTATATGCCAAGTGAAGAAGTTTAGTATCGATATTGAGACCAATATGTTTAAGTGGAAAGTTAGCAGTATATGATGTTGAGCAGTATGGTCTGTGTATATTAAGTGAATGAATGTCAAAAGTAACCCACTTTAGAAGTATGATTTGGAACTTTAAAAATAAATCATTACTATGTAATGCATGACCACTTTTTTCTTGATAAACCAAAGTAGCTAGGGCGATGACGATGACATTGTGATTATGTATTTGGGGAGTTACCTTACTAAGAATTGTATAATTCTCACCCCTATGTTTTTGTGTTCCCGTGTCGTCTCCAGGTTGATGCAGAGAATTGAGAGACTGCTATGCGAATGAACTCAGAAGTGCAATAGTGTAGTAGTTAATGTTTTTATTATGTTGTATTTAGTGGAATGGATATGTATGTAAATATGTTAGAGAACAAAGGTGTTAAAGTTCTTAGAAGAGCTTCCCTTATGTACTTAACTTTGTATTAAACAAATGTTTTGGTTTCCTTGATATATATTTTAATAGAATTATGACATAGTTATCTCGTGAATCAATCGAGCTTGCTATAGATATTTAAGAAAGGGCTGCTAATCTGTAAGTAACAACTCTTGAGTCCGATGTCATGGCTTAAGACTGATATTGTACTTGAGAGGATGTTACAACCACTATATATGGATATGCTATGCTTAAATGGGAGATTTGAAGATTCAAGAGAGGAAACTCTGCAAAAATCTCTTCCCACCTCCTGGAATATTCAGTATTTATCATGTAATAAGTTTTTATCCTTGAAGTGCAAGAAAATCTTCCTTTTACATTCTTACCTAGATTCATGCTCTTCCTAAGGAAGAAGTAATAGAAGGAAGTCATTCAAGTTTTCCCAAGAACTTTTCATGCATATGTTAAGGAAATATGGGCATAGGTTAGTTTGAGTGGCAACCCAAACACTTAACCTTTGTATCCTCGATCTGGTAAGGATCATTGTGAGATAGCTTGGAAAGGCTACTATAAAACTACTTGCAACACGACAGTAATGGTTGCTACTGCTCACAGTTTAGCTTGGAGAGGCTAGTCAAAGACTACTTTTAACATTACAATAAAGATTGCTACTAGTCAAGGTTTGGGCTTGGAGAAGCCAGTGTCAAGACTAATTTCAACATGATAGTAAAGGTTGCTACTGGTCATGGTTTGGGCTTGGAGAGGTTAATGTCAAGACTACTTTCAACGTGACTGTAGAGGTTGCTAGTAATCACAGGTTAGTTTGGAGAGGCTAGTACAATACTACTCATGTTAGCTTGGAGAGGCTAGTACAATACTACTCGGTTTAGTTTGGAGAGGCTAGTAAAAGAATACTCAACTTGTGAAAATTTCTGAGTTAGTCTGCTGTGTAACATCCTCCCAAGTACTACATCATCTTTAAGCTATGACATTATACTTAAGAGTTGTTACTTATAAATTAGCGGACCTTTCATAATTATCTATAGCAAAAATGATCGAATCATGAAGTAACTAACTCATAATTCTAGTGAAATATATAACAGAGAATTAAAATATTTAATTGATACATAGTTAAGTTCAAAAGAAAGCTCTTCTATGAGCTTAAATACTCTGTAGTTCTCTAACATCTTTACATACATATCCATTTCACTAAATACAACCTAATAAAAGCATTAACTACTACACTATTCCTCTTCTGAGTTCTTTGGCATAACAGTCTCTCGATTTTCTGCATCAACCTGAAGATGACACGGAAACACAAACATAGGGGTGAGAATTATACAATTCTCAGTAGGGTAACTCCCCAATTACACATTCATAATGTCACTGTCATCGCCCCAACCACTTCGGTTTATTAAGAAAAGGTGGTCATGCATTATATAATAACAGTTTATTTTTAAAGTTCCAAATCATACTTTCGAAGTGGGTTACTTTTATTATTCAGTCACTTAAAACATGTATTTCATGACATTCAAGATTATAGAAATTCCTTCAAGACCAATAACTTAACAAAATATACGAATACATATGGCAATTATAATGATCTTTTTGTGCCCTTGACATAATAAAGGGGACTTTTCCATGCCCTATTAGGGACCTCTTCATGCCCTTTTTATACTAAAGGGGACTTCATTTTTCACTTAGCACATACATCATCCTCAAGCTCACATATACATGCATAACATTTCTATATGCATGAACATAATTCTCAGATCTCATAATACTTCAAACTTATATATATCATTCATTCATTCCTCATAAAATAATCTTGGAAGTCCGGGGCATGCATTCATACACATCAAACTTGAACCAATTGCCAATTAGGTCATTAATTCAGGGCATTATCACAATTTCAGCACATTGGCAGATTTTTCACTCAAGTAAGACAATTTAATATGGAATTCAAACCATCAAATCGGAGGCTATAAAAATTCTTAATGACACCTCAATGTGTCCACAAGGTTCTATAAACATATCAGAGAAAGAAAAGTTCTCTAACTATGTTAAAAAAATTAGACAAATTCGGAGGTTAGAAACCCCCTATTCACAACCAACAGCCATAGTTTACAATTTTATTACCCTACCAAATGATCATATCAAATTGTATAAAACTTCAGGGTTAGACTTCAGTATGTCCTTAATATCTTATAAAAATTTTGGCTCATAATTCGATCATTTACTCGGTTAATAAAATTTCACAAGTTCACAGCTTCAGATTCAACATTTCAGGCAGCATAGTTACCACTTCGGTACTTAAATTTCTCAAGGCATTAGGAATCAAAACCAGAGCTCAAAAAAATTCATGGAACTATCCTAGGATGTTACCTTCAACATATAATTTTTATAGCTCATGAAAACACTTACAAGCCCCTCAGAAAATTCGTGAACAATCACTGCCAGTAGGAAAACCGAAAATCCAGCAATCCACTTCAAAATCTCTTTTGATAAAAATGATTTTTCCACAATCCCAAACACTCCACCAAAATTAAGATATCCATATCATAATATTATAAGCCAATATATCCAGAAATTTTGAATCAAACACAATCAGAAAAGTCCAGCATAAAATTGGAAAGAAAAGACCAAAGAAAACCCTACTTTGAAAGCTTTTGAGCTTGATACTTCAAAGGATGTTCTGAGTGATCTCCCTTCACTTCAAGACACCAATTTCAGTCCTAAAATTTCCTTAGGCAGTGGGAAAGTGAGGTATTAAGGTGAGGATTTGACATTTCAATCGATTAGATTTATAGGGTTTGAGGTGTAGAACAAGTTTTGTGAAGAAGATTTGGGGTTTTATCAAGTTCAAGCTTAAGATTTTGAGGTTGGAATTCAAATTTCCATGGAAGCAAACATGGAGGTTGCTGCATCCCTTGCTGTCTGAGAAAGTAAGATGATGAGATAAGGTTAGATGGCTTGTATTTATCTTGTAGTTAAAGCATAGGTATTATATAATATAAATGTGTAATTCTTTAAAGGAAAGAAAAACAAATGGATGGCTAGGATTTAATCTTGCTTTACAAGATTAAATCTTAGCCATTCACTAAGTCAATATGGATATACATTACCATTTTGTAGAGATTTAACTATCTTTCGGTGTTAAAAATCACACACCGAAATCTTACCGAACGGGTAAAATATCATACCCGGATAATCAAACATTGCTCAAAAATAAATTCTAGGCATAAAATATTTATTTCCAACTATTTCTAACCTCATTTCCATGTTTTCCCAATTTCAGACACCTTCGGGTCCCAAATCAGGGGTTTTGGCTTTTCCGCAGGCCCATAAAATACTATTCACATTTTTTTTTAACAAAACCGTTGGACCGTCCTCATCATTGTTAAAACTGTCAGATTTTTGAAATTACGACTAATAAAGGTCAAATTAATTTTTAACTAATATTTAAGGTGTTACATGCTGGCACAAGTATTAGCTTGGAGAGGCTTGTACAATACTACTCATGTTAGCTTGAAGAGGCTAGTATAATACTACTTGGTTTAGCCTAGAGAGGCTAGTAAAAGGAATACTCAACTTGTGATAGTCTTTGAGTTGGTTTGCTGGCACAAGTGAGAGCTTGGGAATGCTAATGTAAAGACTATCCAGTTTACTTTCTCAGGATAAGAAAGTTGTTTTGAATTGAACCTCAACAATTGTTGAGTACTGGGTAGGCAGGTTAATTGAACCAGTATAAAATCTTTTGTGTCATTTCTCTTTTTCTCTAATCTTCTTTATATTTCTCTATTACACCTTTTACTTATTCTTAAGCTGATATATCCTTCTCGTTTTCTGTCATCTCTTTTAATAATGAATGTTTTATTTAATAAGGTTCAGAAATCTACTTTCTGAAGCTATTGACTATGTTTCCGCTGTACTACAAGTTTTACACTTGATAGTATTTATTTTTCAGAAGTTTTAGAAAACGCGAAAAGAATCAATGCATGATTCAACCCCCCTTATCGTGTACATCTCCACCTATAAGTGGTATCAAAGTAAGGTCTCTGAGGGGTTGAGCAATCCTCAATGATTGTAGAGGGCAAAGATCTGAGGGACAGAATGGCATACATCATCTTTACAAGATCAATCTTTTATCAAATCATCCTTTGCTGACAAGGCTCTAGGCTATGGCACAGTTCATTCAAATAATAAAAGGATTCCAAAAACATCAGTGGACATGAACATTACAAAGAAAAAAAGTTCAGTGGTTCCACCAAGTCAAGTCTCTGTTCATATATGCCCTAATCTAAAGATGCATATGCTACATATGTATTGCTTGTACATGATATTTAAGGATCTTAAACTGTATCAAGATGTCTTTGTTCCTAAGATTTACATATTAGATGATTTACTATGTTGAAGCAATGAAAATTGCTAAAACTTCTCTTGAAGTAGAATGATCTAATATTAATATCTGAGATTGAATATGGAGATGAATTCTCTATCTGTGAATTGTGTCAAAAGTCTATAATGACCATATTAGAAAGACATCGATCTCATGTATGACATATATGGACAATGATGATCTTGAAAAAGTATATCTACTTATAGTAGTAAAGATAGACATTATGCACTAGTGTTTGACTGACATATCCCTATGCAAAGAAGAAAAATATGCCAGTCATCGAGAAAGTTTTATCAGAAGGTCTTGTTGTGCTAAAACTTATAGCCATTTTGTGCTTCATGGCTGAAGAACATCATCTGGGACACATGAGGTAAATATTTTTGCATCTCACCTCTATTATAATATTTTTACTTCATGTGATGAGTTGCTAGAAGGTTATCAAGCCTATTTATCAATATATCTCAATTAGTCTAAGAACTCATAAAGTTGCCATAAAAACTTGAGAACATCAAGCTTGAAGCAGGAAAGCTGAGAAAGAGACATACTCCAAAGAGAGTTTACGCTTCTCAAGTTACATGTTTTTGAAGCCTCAAAAAAGCTATATGAACATGTCAGAAGTTTCTTCTGAATCCTTGAGAGGACTTCATGACATCCTAAGATTTGACTAGTTTTATTTGGCATATTTCAAAAACTGTGGTTTTGTCAAAATGATCAGCACCTATAGATTCAAAAAACTAGATTGAGATATACAAATGAAATGAAATATAAAAAGGCTATGCAACTTCATCAATTATATGTATATATATGTATCTTCTGTTTCTATTTTTCAAGATGTTTAAAGAGATACCTTTACAACAAATGATTCTTGAAAAGGAATTCCATTAGAAAGGTTGGAAAAATCTCTTTCACTTAAGCTAACAAAAAGGACCCAAGGAAGTCTGGGTACCAAAAGTGAAATTTCTTCTTGCAGGTTTATCTAAATAGTCTCTAGCAGAAACTTCAAGAAACACATTGATGATGATTTTTCTAGATATCATGATTTGAACTGAAAGTTATCACTGTTCCTAAAAGATAATCTTCTCAATAATCTCTCAAGTATGATGATGATGAAAAGCTTAAGGAAGACTTTGTTGATAATCTTGATAATATTGAAGAAAGCCCTGAGAATATATATCTCAAGGAAACTTCAAAAAGATAGCAAATGAAAGCCCAAGCTTCAGAATGTGATCTCCATAATCTCAGCCCTTTAGAAAGTATACTCAGATCATTCAAGATGATCAGAAAGTAATCTTTTTGAAATACATTTTGAGTAGTATAAAGACGACATAGAAGCTAAAAGATCTGAATGTACAGTAACTTCATGAAAGCTTTTTTTTTTTAAAGATAGTCTTCTATTGTGAAATTCATAGAGTATCACCCAAGGATATGAGAACCAAGTCATCCCTTGTTTATTCATCATTTGTGCTTTCATCATCACCTTTGCACCTAAACATGTTGAAAAACCTTTGGGTTGTCAAAGTCGGATGGAAGTTATGTTGAATATACTGATCAAGCTCAAAAGAAAGGCGAAGTCTTCCCATTATGTTTAAAAATATCATCAGTACAAAGAGGAAACTCAAGGACTACCTGGATAAATCTAATATCATCAGGGCAAGTAACAAGAGAAAAGCACTAAAAGAAAAAGCACAAGCAATGTTAAGTTCTTTGAACCCAAATGCTACAAATAAGGTATTAGTTGAAAGACCATCTCTTGAAGTAATTTATTTTCCTATCTTCTAAGATAATGCTATGCTATTTATCTTTTCAAGAATCCGTTCAGCACTCTATGTCCTAGCTTGTTTTTGCAAAATTCCTTCTTTACGTTATCTTCTTTATTAGTAAATAGATGTGTCTATAGAAGATCTTGTATCAAGATGTATTCACAATATCTATGGCTGAAGATCTCTTGTGTGTCTTCTGTAACATCCCCTACTGCTTTATGGATTGACGACTATCCCAACAAACCAACACAGGTAATTTCAGTGTGCTTTGTCGTCACTCACATGCTTCTTGGGAAAACTTCCCAGGAGGTCACCCATCCCAAAATTGCTCCAAGTCAAGCACACTTAACTATGGAGTTCTTTCGTGATGGGCACCCTCTTATTCGGGTGTGTAATTGGTTCATTCATGTACTTATGTCATACTAGTGCAAGATGCCATTATTTCATCAATTCAAAGCATCAATTCATTTTCAACACAATAGCAGATTTCACACTATTGTGGAACGAATTTATTTGTACATAAAACCATCATTTTAGAGGCCATACAAATTATTAAGGACAGCTCAATGTGTCCCTAAGATCCTATAAAATTTTCAGGGTAAATAGAGTTCTCTAACTATATTAACAAAATTCTACAAATTTGGGGGTCAGAAACCACTCCACCTCAGCTCAAGAACCACAATTCATAATTTTTAACCCCAGAAAATGTTTGAATCAAATCAAGAGAAAAATCATGGTTATACTTCAAATGTTATTCACACTCAGTAAAAATTTCAAAGGAAGAATCAATCATTTGCCATGGTAACAAAATTAGACAAATTCACAGCTTCAGTTCCAAGAGTTCAAGCAGCATAGGTACCAGTTTAGTCCTAGATTTTTTTAAGGCAGTATAAGTTGAAATTAAAGCTCTAGAAAATTCATGGAACTAGCTTAAGATGTTAGCTTCAACATATAATTTTTCTAGCTCATAAAAACGTTTACAAGTGCACCAGAAAATTCATGATTCACAAGCTGTCAGTATAAATCTGAGAATTCCAGCAGCATAGTCCAAAATTCCTTTTGACAAAAGTGATTTCTAACATCATCCAAACACATCAATATCCATATATTATCAACCAATACAACTAAAAATACTAAATCATCTCAGTGGTTAAAACAGAAAAATGAGTTTCAAATAAAAGAGGTTCAAAATCCCTACTCTTTGGAGCTTTAGAGATCTTGGCTCCAAATGATATTCCAAGAATGATTCTCTTCACTCCAAACCTTCCAAACAGCACCTAATTCTCCCTTAAACAGTTAAGAATGAAATATCAAAGTGAGAATTGGTGAGAAATTGAAATTCCAATCGGTTAGTTTTGTAAGTGGTGGTGGGTAGAATAAGTTTTATGAAGAGGGTTTGTGATTTTATCAAAGTTTGGCTATGATTTTGGGAGCTTGAAGTTTGTTAATGGTGGCTTGGAAAGAAAGAAATGAAGGCTGTATTCATGAGAGGCTTGGCCGAGAATGAAATCTTGGAGTGATAAGGTTGGTTGACTTATTTATCACAAAGTAAACTTAGATTAATATAAATCCTTAATTCTTTCATAAAGGAAATTATGATGGATGGCTATGATTTAATCTTGAATTACAAAATTAAATCTTAGCCTTACACTTTTTCCTAAGGGATATACATTATTCTTTTGTAAAAATTAAACTATCTTTCGTTGTTAAAAATCGCACACCGAAATTTTACCGACCAGGTGAAACATCGTACCCGGTAATCAAACATTGCTTGAAAATTAATTCCAGGTATAAAATCTTTATTGCTATCTATTTCTAATCTTATTCGCATGTTTTCCCAATTTTGAGCACCTTCGGGTCCCGAATCAGGGGTTTCGGCTGTCCTAATGAGCCTGTGGGGCCTACAAAATACTATTCATATTTTTGTTTTTTTACAAAACCGTTAGACCGTCCTCATCATTGTTAAAACTGAATCCAGGAAACTAAATGTTCTAAGAGTTCTACATTTGCATTTTTACGGTTTTCTAGTTACTAGTTTCCCTATAGGTGTTAAAATTCAATTCTAATCCAAATGTTACCAAGTTTTTCATGTCTAAACAATCCTAATCTGATTATGTTCCCATTAAAACAGTTTGGATAAGTTCCAAAAACAAATAGGTCAAAACTATGTTAAATTCTAGCTTTACGGTATTTCTAGTTAGCTAGTTTCTTACCTATTATGCATAGAATCATTTCTACATCATCATATGATATTTTCACACATCAAAACATCACCATACAGCATCACACTCATCATGACAAAATCAAAATCATGGAGCTTCAGTAAGAGAATTAAATTGACATTTCGAGGTACATAAGTTTACTAGTTTCTCTTGGAATCAAATTAGAATTTCTAAAACTCTTTGCAAATCATTTTAATTCATCAAGAGGCTAAGAGAAGCCTTTGGTCAGTGACCAAAATATATTTCATCTTCTAAAAGGGAATAAAATCACATCTCATGATAACATAACCTTGTAAAGATTTGTAAAGCTTTAATAAAAACTTAGAACATAGGCTATTAGTCCTTGTAGCTAGATGAAAACTCATTGCAAGTCCATCATCACTACTTGGCCGAAAACATGCATTCACATTAAACTTTAACTTGGAATGAAATGGGCAAGTCTTTGAGCTCTAGGTTCTTAAGTTACGACATAAAATAAACGTGCTCATGCTTTTCATTTTTAATCTTGCTTACAAAATAAAGTGATGACTTAAAGTAAATATGCAAGGCATAAACTTAAACGTGCAAGCTTGAAAGTAAATATGCAAGGTTCAATTCTTTATTTTAGTGCTCTTAGCCCAACAACAATCGACTTTAAGGCCGAAATAGATAAGCATTTGAGAAATTAGTTAGGTGATAATGCAAGTTCAATTCTTTATTTTAGTGCTCTCAGCCCAACAACAATCGACTTTAAGGCCGAAATAGAAAGGCTTTGAGAATTAAATTAAGTGATGATGCAAGTTCATTTTTAATCTTTATATTCTTAGGTGATAGCTTGAAAGTAAAGGTGCATAACAAGAATATAAATGTAGATGCAAGCATAAAATAAATTATGCAAGTTCATTTTATTTTTCTAGAGCTCTTAACAAGACTTTAAAAGAACTTAAACCTCAACCCAAACTCATCAAACCAAGATAAAGTAAAGTCTAGAGTTCTTAGAACTCAACATAACATTTTTAGAAAATCAAAACATTTTACATGTAAAAGAAAAGGAAATGGCCGAAATTTCAAGGAACAAAAAGAACATTTTGAAACTCTAGAGTCCATGATCTTGATGATATATTAACACCAACATCATGAGACCTCATCATTGAGTCCTTAGAACCATTTTAAAACACCATCAAAACTAAAGTTCTCAAGAGTTCAAGAAAGGAAAAACTAGAAATATTTTTACTCAAGAACAAAGATCAAGCTCTAGAGTTTGTTTCAAGTGATGAACATCATCATGAAACTCTCATCATCAAGCTCTCATTTCTTTGAACCTCAAGGCCCATGGCCGAAAAAGAGAAAGAACAAGGAAAAGAAAAGAAGTTCTAAAAAGAATCAAGAGAAACTATGAACATAAAGCTAGAACAAGAACTTTAAAGAAGAGAATACATGAAAGGAAATCCCTACTTGGTGTGATGATCTTGAAGATGGAAGAAGATGATGAAGAACTTGAAGAACACTAGAACTTTTGAGAGAAAAAGAAAAGCTTGAGTGCTTGTAAACTTAGCAAATGATCTAAAAGTGGTGCAAGCTCCTCAAGGCATTCTATTTATAGAGAAATGAAACAAATGAAGGGTGCACATGGAGGAGGAGAGCTTCGGCCATGTGTGCAGAATTGGAGGGCATCCATGAGTTCCATGAGGTGAGATAATATGGTCTTGAGGCATGGTGAGGTATGACTCAAAGTATGGTGAGGTATGGTTTAAGGTATGGCCTCAAGCATGGTTCTTTGAGTGAGAAAACAAATCAACATGTGGTCAAATGGGGGAGGAGGTGGCCGAAATGCATCAGCCCATGGGGGAGGATTTCTTGCATTTTAATTGTGGTTTAAAGTTGTGTTTAGGTGTATCTTTGATTATGCTTAAGATTAGGAAGTTGTAAGAAAGTGTTTAGGTAAGGAAAATGGATAATTAAGGTGGTCTAGACATAATTAAGGAGTGGTCTTGCACCATTAGTAAGTTAGATCCTCAATTTAGAGTCTAAACAACTCTAGCCACACTTCCTTGATTTAAGGAATTGGAGAGAGAAAACACTATTCAAGATTCCAAGACTAGGAATCTTGAGTTCTAAAAAGGGATTTAACTTTAGAGCCTAATATTGCTTAGGTTTGCTTAACTGCATCATTAAGCTCAAAAATACTATTCTAGGGGCAAAACCGTAATTTTGCACTAAAACTACCCGGGACCACCGGGACTTGAACAGAGACCTCTAGACACATGAAAACATGTTTTTAAACCTCTGGGGAAAGTTCCGGGTTCAAACGGCACCTTTACCCGCGTAAAACGCTATAGGAGTATTTTGGTCATTTTGACCCGAAACTGCAGAAAACGAGATTTTCGCTTTTGGAAGCATTCAAAGGTCATTCAATCCCCTTCAAACATTGAGTTGACCCTTCGAGGATGACCGAGTTGGTTACCCTCGGTCTGGTCGAGAAATGACCTCAGGGGCATTTTGGTCATTTCCCTCAGACAGAAAAATCGGGGTGTTACAGAAATCATTGGTTACAGGTGATTTCTAAAATACTTGGATAATAGCTTGGGAAGACTAATGAAAAGACTATCCATCTTTACTTTCTCAGGTTGAGAAAGTTGTTATTATAATGGAACGTCAGCAGTTGTTGAGTACTAGATAAGCATGTTGGTCGGACAAATATAAAATCCTTTGTATCCTTTCTTTCTTACCTTGATCTCTTTTATTTTCCTTTATTGCTTTGTTATCTTATCATCGGTTTTATTTTTATCCTACTCCTTTTTATCCTATTTCTTTTAATACCTAGTGTTTTATTTAATAAGGTTTAGAAAATAACTTTCTGAAGTCACTAACTATATTTTCACTGCACTTCAAGTTTAATACTTGATAGTAATCTTTTTCAAAAGCTTCAGAAAAGAAAAAAGGATCAATGCATGATTCAACCCCTCTTCTCGTGCGCAGCTTATAACATCCTAATTTTTAACCCAATACTCTAGAACATACTTAGGTTAAACATTAGTCTATTACTTCATAGTTCTCAATTTTACTTAGAAATACTTAGCGGAAAATACGGGTAAATTTTTTTTTGAAATACAAAGTGAGAGCCGCGCGATGCGATGTAACAAGTAACGGGCAAAACATATATTCCATAACGTTATAGCACAAAGCACATAAAGGCACATCATGAGAAACACTGAATAACATCTTATATATATAACTTGCCCACTTATAAGTGTGAGACTTAATTTAGTACAAGGGAAATACATAAAAGAAGATACATCGTAAAACATAAACATAATCTACTCCCCTACCCGAGTGCATCTAATGGGATAACCTCTAAACAAAAGAAGGTTTATCCCTATTCGCATGGTGTGTGCTCTAACCCGGGCCATCCACGGCCTCCTACTGGCGACTATCTCGTGATCGAGGCAGATATCCGGGAAACTGGGCGAGCTCCTCAGGCGTGAAGAGGCGGAGCGGGGATCGAGTGTGACTCCCGGGGTATGGCCGCATTTCCGGTCATTGTGCACGCCTCGGCTGAGTCATGGTGGGCTCGCTATCCTTTCCAAAGTCCATAGGTATGGTGGGGGAAGATCCATCGGAGGGTACCTGGGTGGCCGAATCCTCTGAAGGATCCGTCTCCGAGAAAGACGACGGGCAACGGGGCACATACTGGGGGTAGTCTCGAACGATGGACGCGGAAGGTGGAGTACGGCGTAGCCTCTCCTCTCGGGGACGTGCGTGCTCGAACACTAGGTCATCGCCAAAAGGTGAGACGGGGGAGAAACGATGGGAATGTACAGGGGGAGTGAAAGGTCGACCCATGAACATGAATACTCTAACTGTGCATCGACCCACAAAATGGAATGACCCGTGGTCTGGGTCATGGTGCACTTCCCATGTCGGCGTGTCCACGAACACTACGAATGTCGCCATCTGAAGACGTGATGGAAAGAAAGAGATAGATGGAGTGAGAATCTTGCTAAAGAATCTCAGTAGGGCCTCCTACTACCTAGGTGTCATCATCTACGTCCTCAGGAACCTTGGGTTTATTTACACAAAATGACTGAACATGCATTAAGTTCATTTTAAACTTTAAAGTATACTTTAGCCAAGGTCCATTCATTTTAGGATGATCTTAATGTCATGAATGCAACATAATAGAGGATGTATGCAAGGCACTACCTAATGCACATACATAGAACATAACATCAATTATCATCATACTTAGTGGCATAAAGTGGCAATAGTAACATTCATATGGGACAAAACTTAGTGACATAATCATAATCATGAAACTTCTCTTCCTCATGGGCCACCCTAAAAGACAATCGAACTGGGGGTGCTCGGCCGAACCGGTGTCACCCAGAACGTGTCATACATCTAGGTTATGAGCTCATACCTTAACTAGTCGTCACTAGTTCTTACTTACCACTTAACGGTAAGCGTATCATAAATCATAAATCCCGACTATCTGAGTACGGGTTAGGGGGCAATTCTCTTAGGGGTGCTCGGCCGAACCGGTGTCACCTAAGAGTGTAAAATGGTACCGATGTCACATGAGTTCTATGGAGGTGCTCGGCCGAACCGGTGTCATCCTAGAACCCATCTTAGTACCTTAATTTTCAAAATCTCTTTAAGTCCCCAAATTTGTCGGGAATTCGGCGGCACGACGGCATTACACCGAATTCCTTCCAAATTTGCTTTATGCCACATATACATATATCCTCATCAATCCATCATATGAATAACATCATCATCATTTACATAACACATGCATCATCATAGATCTTTCAACCGTTTATCCTTACGGTAGCTTATGCTTTGACCCTTATGGGTCTTAATCATGAGATACGGTTCTCTAACATCCGTCACTCATATTTTATGCACCTAAGGGCTCATAATTAAACATCATTCATAATCCTCACATTTATTTTTAAATCTGAATAGCATAGGGTGAAACCTCTAACTTGTATTTACGGGGTTCTAGAACTTACGTTTTAGACCCTTTCTTGGTTCCGTTTTCGCCTAAGGCGCTATGGATTAAATCTAAATCAATTATGAGATATCCCTATGCTTAAGGACTAATTATTAATCATGTTTATCATGTTGTAAGGGTGCTGGACAGATTCCAGAAAAATAAATGTTCTAAGAGTTCTACATTGTATTTTTATGGTTTTCTAGTTACTAGTTTCCCTATAGGTGCTAGAATTCAATTCTAACTCAAATGATACCAAGTTTTTCATGTCTAAACAATCTAAATCTGATTAGGTTCCCATTAAAACAGTTTGGATTAGTTCCATAAACAAATGGGTCAAAACTATGTTAAATTCTAGCTTTACGGTATTTCTAGTTAGCTAGTTTCTTACCTATCATGCATAGGATCGCTTCTACATCATCATATGATATTTTCACACATTCCAACACATCAAAACATCATCATACAGCAGCACACTCATCATATCAGAACCGAAAACATTTAACTTTAATAAGAGAGTTAAATTGACATTTCTAGGTACATAAGTTAACTAGTTTCTCTTGGAATCAATTTAGAATTTCTAAAACTCTTTGCAAATCGTTTTAATTCATCAAGAGGCTAAGAGAAGCCTTAGGTCAATGACCAAAACATATTCCATCTCCTAAAAGAGAATGAAATCGCAACTTGTGATGACATAACCTTTATAAAGATTTGTAAAACTTTAAGAAAGACTTAAAACGTAGACTATTGGTCCTAGTAGCTAGATGAAAACTCATTTCAAGTCCATCATCACTACTTGGCTGAAATTATGCATTCAAGGAATGCATTCGCATTTAACTTTATCTAGGAATGAAATGAGCAAGTCTTTGAGCTCTAGGTTCTTTAAGTTACGACATAAACTAAACGTGCTCATGCTTTTCATTTTTAATCTTGCTTACAAATTAAAGTGATGACATAAATTAAATATGCAAGGCATAAACTTAAACGTGCAAGCTTGAAAGTAAATATGAGAAGCATAATCTTAAACGTGCAAGCTTGAAAGTAAATGTGCAAGATTCAATTCTTTATTTTAGTGCTCTTGGCCCAACAACAATTGAATTTAAGGCCGAAATAGAAAGGCTTTGAGAATTAAATTAAGTGATGATACAAGTTCCATTTTAATCTTTATGTTCTTAGGTGATAGCTTTAAAATAAAGATGCATAGCAAGAATGTAAATATGAATGCAAGCATAAAATAAATTATGCAAGTTCATTTTATCTTTCTAGAGCTTTTAACAAGACTTTAAAGGAACTTAAACCTTAACCCAAACTCATTCAAACAAGGTAAAGTCAAGCTTGGAGTTCTTAGAACTCAACATAATATTTTTGGGAATCAAACTATGAAACTTAGAAAAAATTAAGGAAATGGCTGAAATCTTCAAGGAAAGGAAAGAAATATTTGAAACTCTAGAATCCATGATCTTGGTGATATATTAACACCAACATCATGAGACCTCATCATTGAGTCCTTAGAACCATTTTGAAACACCATCAAAACTAGAGTTCTCAAGAGTTCAAGAAAGGAAAAACTAGAAACACTTTTGCTCAAGAACAAAGATCAAGATCTAGAGTTTGTTTCAAGTGATGAACATCATCATGAAACTCTCATCATCAAGCTCTCATTTCTTTGAACTCCAAGGGCCCATGGCCGAAACATAAAGAGGAATGAGGAGAAGAAAAGAAGTTCTAAAAGGAATCAAGAGAAACTATGAACATAAAGCTTAGAACAAGAACTTTAAAGAAAGAATACATGAAAGAAAATCCCTACTTGGTGTGATGAACTTGAAGATGGAAGAAGAAGATGAAGATGATGAAGAACTTTGAAGAACTTGAAGAACACTAGAACTTTGAGAGAAAAGAAAAGCTTTGAGTGTTTCCTAAACTTAGCAAATGATCTAAAAGTGGTGCAAGCTCCTCAAGGCATTCTATTTATAGAGAAATGAAACAAATGGAGGGAACTCATGGGGGAGAGTGGCTTCGGCCATGAGGTGCAGAATGGAGGCTTCCATGAGTTCCATGAGGTGAGATAATGTGTTCTTGAGGCATGGTGAGGTATGGCTCAAAGTATGGTGAGGTATGGTTCAAGGTATGGCCTCAAGCATGGTTCTTTGAGTGAGAAACAATTTAATATGTGGTCAAAGGGGAAAAGTGCTGGCCGAAATGCATCAGCCCATGGGGAGGATTAGTTTGCATTTTAATTGTGGTTTAGAGTTGTGTTTAGGTGTATCTTTGATTATGCTTAAGATTAGGAATTTGTAAGAAAGTGTCTAGGTAAGGGAAATGGGTAATTAAGGTGGTCTAGACATAATTAAGGAGTGGTCTTGCACCATTAGTGAGTTAAATCCTCAATTTAGAGTTTAAACAACTCTAGACATATTTCCTTGATTTAAGGAATTGGAGAGAGAAAACACTATTCAAGATTCCAAGACTAGGAGTCTTGAGTTCTAAAAAGGGATTTGAGTTTAATCTAAGCAATTTTAGATTCTAATTAACTTTAATAAATTATTTTGACTCTAGATTAATTAGGAAAATAAATTAATCTTCGTTTAGAGCCTAATATTACTTAGGTTTGCTTAATTACGTCATTAAGCTCAAAAACACTATTCCAGGGGCAAAATCGTAATTTTACACTAAAACTGCCCAGGACCACCAGGGCTTGAACAGAGACCTCTAGACACATGAAAACATGTTTTCAAACCTCTGGGGAAAGTTCCGGGCTCAAACGGCACCTTTACCCGCGTAAAAACGCTATAGGGGTATTTTGGTCATTTTGACCCGAAACTGCGGAAAATAAAATTTTCGCTTCTGAAAGCATTCAAAGGCCTTTCAATCCCCTTCAAACATTGAGTTGACCCTTCGAGGATGACCGAGTTGGTTACCCTCGAGTTCGGGTCAGGAAATGACCTCAGGGGCATTTTGGTCATTTCCCTCGGACAGAAAAATCGGGGTGTTACACAGCTTCACCTATAAGTAGTATCAGAGCAAGGCCTCTACGGGGCTAAGTAATCCAATGATTGCAGAGGACAAAGATCCAAAGGATAAAATGACTTATATCATTTCTTAAAGATTAGCCTTTATCTGATGATCTTTTGCTGATAAGACTCGAGGACATAGCAAAGTTCATTCATTTGATGAAAGGGATTCAAAAGATACCTGCTGACAAGTATCTTTCAAAGGAGAAAAGCTTAGTTTCTCAATCAAGTCAAGTATTTATTCACATAAGCCCTGAGCTATAGCTATATATGCCATTTATGTACTGTGTGTTACATAAGAAAGGCTATATGAGACAATTAGTTCATGATGTTGAAGGATCTCAATGTGTTTCAAGATATCTTTGATCCTATTTGTAACATATTAGATGTCTTACAATGATGAAGCGATGAAAATTGCAAAAGCTCCTTTGAGAAGTAGAGAATCTGATATTGTTATCTGAGATTGGTTTTTAAAGATGATCTCTTCATCTAAAGTCTATGTCTGAAGTTTGTAATGACCATATCAAAAGGACATCTATCCCATGAATGACAGATTAGGATAAAGATCATTTTGAGAAAGTAACTTTGTTTATAACAGCAATGTCACACATCATGTAATTATTAAGCTCTTTACTAACATATCCCTATGCGAAAAGGAAGAATGTTCTAGTGATCTAGAAAGTCTTTGTCAGAAAGTCTTACTGTGTTAAAACTCGTTGCCATTCTATGCTTCATATCTAAAGAGCTCCATTAGAGACATATGAGGTAAATGTTTCTGCGTCTCACCTCATTTATTATTTTTTTTAAAGGAGTTTCTAGAAAGATTCTAAGCCTATTCGTCTATATATCTCCTCATCTCAAAGAAATTATAAAGTAGCCATGGTCACTTGAGAAAGTCTAGTCTAAAGCTAGAGAGCTAAAAGAAAGAAATACTCCAAGAGAGTTTACTCTTCTCTCAAGTTATATGTATTTGAAGCCTCCAAAAAGCTACATGAACATGTTAGAAATTCTTTTTGAATTCTTGAAGAGGACCTCATGGCTCTTAATATCTGACCTGTTTTATCAGACATATTCAAAAATCATGTTTTTGTAACAAATGGTCAGCATCTTTTGTTTTAGAGAAATTGGATTGAGATATATAGATGAAACATCAAAAGAAAATCCATGCAACTTCATCTGTTATATATATATATATATATATATATATATATATATTCTTTTTTTATTTCGACATGATCAAAGAGATACCTTTAGAACAAATGAACCCTGAAAAGGATTTCCTTTAGAAAGGTTGGAAAAATCTCTTTATTTGAAACTAACTGATAAGAACCCATGGAAGTCGGGGTACCAAAAGTCATACTTCTTTCCTACAAGTATTTCTAGCATATCTCACTGCCTGAAACTTTAAAGGAAACACTCTGATAATGATCCATCCAGATATCTGGCTTTGATTCTAAGTGTTGTTATAATTCCTAAAAGATAATCATTTCAAGAATCTCTCATCATGTTAATGATTAAAGAAAAAGCTTAAGGAAGACTTTGCTGATAATCTTGTTTATACTAAGAAAATTACTGAGATTTTCTATTTCAAGGCATCTTCAGAAAGTCAGCAAATGAAAGCCAAAAGCTTCAGAAAATGAGCTCCAAAACCTCATTCTTTCTAAAATTTATGCTTGGACCATTCAAGATAATCAGAAAGAAATCTTTCTGATAAACAACATGAGCTGTTTGAAGATGACGCAGAAGCTGAATGTTTTGGATGCACTTTAACTTCATGATAGTTCAGTCTTTAGAAATTATCTTCTGTTGTCAAAATTCTGAGAGTATTCCCAAGGTTATGAAATTCAAGTCATTCCTTAGATTTTCATCAATCATGCTTTCATCACCACCATGTTATCTATATCTATTGAAAAAGCTTTGAGCTGTCAATGTTTGGTGGAAGTTATGCTGAATGTGTAATCCAAGCTCAAGAGAAAGGCAAAGTCTAATCATCATGCTCTCAAGGCATCATCATCCTTGCTGAGAAAAAGATCTAGGATCATTTAGATGAATCAGATATCATCAAAGCAAGTAAATATATTCAGGGAGGGAAGATCAAAAAAGGAAAGGCCAAAGGCATGCCAAGTTCATTGAACCCAGATGCTGCGAATAAGGAATCAAGTGCAAGACCATCTCTTGAGGTAAGTTGTCTTCTAATCCTCTTGTACTTCTTTGTGCCTTTTTATTCTTACAAGTATTCGATCAGCATTCTTATTCAAGCCTATTTGTGAAAATTTTCTTTTCTATTAACAACGGAGATCCTTAGCAAATAAATGTGTTTACTGAAGATCTTGTATCAAGATGTAATCACAATATCTTTAACTGAGTATCTCTTGGTCATCCACCTAGCTTTAAAAAGTCTTTTCTTTAAGATTTCATATATGCATAAAGCTCTCTGGGTGGCCTCTCTTCACTACTCCCTTCTGAAGTTCAAGCAAAGCAATCAAAATTCATCATGATTTATATCCTCCTGAAGACTCTACATATCAGTTTGCAAGATTAGGTTTACAACAATGTGGTTCGGAAGTCAGTTTGCAAGACCACAGATTCCTGTGAAGAATGATGTATCGGTTTGCAAGATTAGAAGGGAATCAGGTTGCTTAGTTTAAAGATGGATTGATAAAAAAAAAGACTATGTGTTCATAAAAAGTTTTCTCAGTCAGAAAGAAGGTCAGAGTGTAATGGTTTTATGAAGGCATTGAACTTATAGCAAGAAGAAAAATATATGATAAGTTGTTGTAGTTCTTCTAGGTCAAAAAATAAATCCTGAAGCCTCAGAAAGTAACTCCTTCAGAAAGTGAGATCAAGAGTTAGAAGACTCTCTTTTTGAAAGAAGGATAAAAAGGCGAGAGTCTCTATCCACATTGTTAGAAGTTTCTCTCTCGATGTTGCTTCATGTTCAATCAGGTCACATCTCTTTAAACTCCCATGTCTCTCTTTGTTCTTAATCGTCATCTTCTTGAGCAAGTCTTTTATAGTCTTTAACCCCATACAACTGACCACTTCTTTTTTTTTTTCTTTTTTTGCTTTTACCTCTCTATAACCAAAACCTTTCATCTTCTACTCCACAATAATCTTTCCTCAAAGCTTCACCCTTGCTCCCTTAATTGCTTTTTTCACCTTTGAGCCATTTTTCTTTTCTTCTTGTGTCTTTTCTATAACATCCTAATTTTTAACCTAATACTCTTAGAACATATTTAGGTTAACCATTGGTCTATTACTCTTTTAGTCTCATTCTTTAATCCTTCCTTTAAAATACTTAGCGGAAAATATGGGTAAAATTTTTTTTTGAAACATAAATGCCAAGTAAGAGCCACGCATATCATAAGCGAGTATTATCATAAAACGTAACTCATACAAAAGAAGGCGCAAGATAAAAGCATCAAATAACTTCATAACATTGGACAATCATGTGCACACCACAATAATATTATATTAATATAATAACTGCCTACCTATGGAAAGTGGGATAAGTTCGATACATCATAAGAGCAAATACAGCTAAAAGGAAAATACAAAGGAAAGCATAAAAGAAATCACCCCTACCCTCGTGCACCTAAAATGGATAACCTTTGGAACAAAAGAATGTTATCCTAAACTAGTGGTAGTGTGTGCACTAATGATCCCCGAAGAGACCTACTACTGGTAGTCTGGATAGGGCAAAACATGGCAGATCCACGAACGAAGCTCATCGGGAGTGGGCACACGAGATGCCTAAGCATGGGCACCATGTCAGGGGCGCATAGCTGGCCTCCGTGCCAACCTCAGCTGTGTAACTGTCTCCTCGCTACCCTCTACCCTCTGTGGCAGAGCGGGGGCAAAACTCTCAGAATATAAGTGGGCAGGCGGATCCTCTGATGGGTCAGTCTCTGAATGCCTGGAGCAGGGAACATAGTCTGGGAAGTCACGGAAGACAGATGTAGTGGTATACATGCGGAGTATCCTCTCATGCGTCTGCGCACACTCAAAGACCATGTCATCGCCAAAAGGGGAAGTCAGAGAAAAGCGATAACTGTGAATAGGGTGTGTGAAGGGTCGCTCCAAAAATATAAAAACTTGAACGGTGCAGCTCCTCTCAAAATGATAGGACCGGTGCTCCGAATCAGAGTGAACCTCCCACGTCGGGGTGTCAATGAAGACCACAAACGTCGCCATTGAAGTCTGAAAATGCGATGGAAAATAAAAGGGAGTGAGAATCTTGTTAAAGAATCTTAATAGGGAACCTCCTATCTAAGTGACATCATCTACATCCTTAGGAACCTTGGGTTTATTGTAAAAAGGTGTGCATGCATATAGTTCATTTTTAGGTTTTATACATAATTATCCAAGGTCTATTCATTTTAGAATAAATCTTAATGTCATGTATGCAACATAGCAAAGCATGAATGCATGATAATACATTATGCAAGAAAGCAATAGAACATAATATCAAGAAACATCATATAAGTGGCATAAAATGACATGTAACTTTTCTTGTGAAACTGTCTCTTTTCTCAACTATGTGACATTAAACATTATACTTTGCATTATGGGGGCCACCCTAAAAACATCTCTAGGTTATGAGCTCATACCTAACTAGTCATTACTAGTTTTCATTTATCCTTTTTTATAAGTGTAACATAATAATCCTGACTTCTAGATTACGGGCTAGGGGGCATAAGGATCACCTATCATAACCTTTAATTCGAGAAGTCTATAGGATTATTTCCTTCTTTGAAATGTAATTACTGGTATCTAGTACATAGTTGTTTGTCCACTTTGGTAAGCTTGATGTCAATACCCTCACAGTTTTGTTCCTAGGGGTGCTCAGCTAAACCGGTGTCACCCAGAATGCGTCTCAGTACTGTGTCACATTTATTCTTAGGTGTGCTCAGCTGAAACGGTGTCACCCAGAACGTATCTCATATCTTTTAAAAAAAACTTTCTATGTCCTCAAATTTGGCAAAAATTTGATAGCATGCGATTGTACACTGAATTTTCCCAAACTTGCTTTATGCCACAAAACATATAGAGTATGTACATTCAATCACAATTTCATATTCAAAATAAACCATCAAAGTCATATAAACATGTTCTTCATAACACATGCATCTACAGATTATCACTTTAACATTCTTGGAAGGTAGTCATGCTCCTAACCAGTATGCCGGGATTAGGGACCGGACTCAACTAATGCATATGCTATGCTCAAGGTAACTCGTAGTCAATGTACATTCCTTTGAAATAACAAACTTCATTATGTCACTTAACTCACCAAGTTTTATGCCTTTGACCCTTACGGGTCTTAAACTTGCAATCTAGCCAACCTATTATCCATTTTTAACCTTTTATGCACCTATAGATTCATGACTAATAATTCTCACTTATTTTTATGATCCTAAACAATTCTAGAAAGCATCATAAAATTTGGGCAGAATTGATATCATTTAATTACGAGGTTCTAGAGACTATGTCTTAGACCCTTTCTAAGTTTCGTCTTCGTCTAAGGTGCTATAATTAATTTCTAAACCAATTATGAATATATCCCTCACATTCTACCAAGTCTTCAGCCATCTATCACCAAATTATCATGTTCCAAAAACAGAATTTATAATCTTCATCCTTAAGGTTCTAGAATTCATGTTTTTATGGTTTTCTAGTTACTAATTTCTCTCTAAGTGCTAAAAATCATTCTTACACCAAAAGTTACCAGGTTTTCGTAGCTAAACCATCCCAAACAAAATTGTATCATACTAAAACAGTTTTGATAATGGCTAAGGTTAATTTGGCCAAAGACCTCTAAAATCAAAACTTTACGGTTTCCTAGTAAACTAGCATTTTATCCAACATGCATAGAATAGTCTATACTGCCATTCTTATCAATTTATACACATTCTAACATATTAAACATTACCAAACAGTAGCAAACATACCAAGGCAGAGCTAAAATGATACACCTCAGGTAGCACATGAAAATTTCATTTTTAGTACATATAAGTTACTAGTTCCTCTTGGAATCATTTTAGGACTTCTAGAACTCTTTGGAAACTAATTTAGTTCATTAAATTCATCATAAAATAAATAAGGGCAGTAGCCATTTTAAATTGTTCATGGTTGGGATTTAAAATATGAAATCATACTTGAAACATTCTTTGAGTTTACCTATGCTTAAGAAAATCCTAAGACATAGATTGTTGGCACTTGTGATTAGATGAAACTCACACCAAGTCCACCACCATCACATGGCCGAATTATGTATTCAAGAGAATGCTTCCATATCCAACTCTTCTTGAGATAGATGGACAAGTCTTTGAGCTCTAGAACCTTTAAGTGATAACAAGAATATAAATATGATATGCACTTTATTTTATTCTTCATTAGAAAGTAAAGTGGGAGCTTGAAATAAATATGAGATGCAACTTCATTTTTATCTTTAAATTTTAAGTGATGACTTGAAATATAAACATAATATGCAAGTCCAATTCTTTATTTTAGTGCTCTAGGCCCCTTAGAGTATTCACTCTAAATCAATAATCAACTTTGAAGTTGAAATAGGTAGGCTTCGAGTTAATTATTTAGGTAATGTGCAAATGCAAGCTCTTATTTTAATCTTTAAGTTTTAGGTGTTGGCATTGTAAAGTAAATATGATATGCAAGGCATAACTTTAAACATAGGTGCAAGTTCATTTAATTCTTTACTAAAGCTCATACAAGACTTTAAACAAATATAAACCGCAATCTAACACATATCTTAACAAGACAAAGTGAGCTTTAGAGTTCTTTGAACTAAGGTTTCAAAGAAACCTTATGGTTTGAATATCATCATCAAACTCAAGGAAATATCAAAATAACTAACAACCCTTTTTTTTTTAAAAACAAAACCTTGAACATCAAAGAAAAGGAAATAAGGCCGAAGCCATAAAGGAGGAAAAGGACAAAACTTTAAAGCTCTAAAGGTTACACAAGTGAAGAATCTCATGATCAACATCTTGAAACCCTCATCATCAAGCCAACATTTTCTTTTAAAAGAAAGGCTCCAAGGCCGAAAATCAAAGGGAAGAAAAAAAGTTCTAAAAGCCAAGAGAAACTAACAAAAACTCATTTTTAACAAAAAGACAAAACTTTAAAGAACAAAATCCCTACCAAGTGATAAAGAAAAAAGCTTGATCTTTAAGGAGAAAAGAGAAGAAAACTTGCTTCCAAGTGGGCTTGAGGTTTTCAGCCAAAGAGGAAGAAAAAGGAAAGAAAGTTTTTGTGTGAGCTTGATGTGTGTGGATGTAAGCTGTGACACCCCAATTTTTACTGCTTTGTAAAAATTACCAAAATACCCCTAGATAATTTTTGCACGTAATTCGAGGCCGAATAATCCTCAATAAAGAAATATAACATTAGAGAAACGTTATGAGAAATTTGAATAGCGATTCGTGCGAAAGTCGCAAACCTCGATTTTTTTGTACGTGTAAAATGACTAAAATGCCCCTGAGGTCATTTTTATCAAGAAATCAAGGATAACCAATGTAAATGATTATATGTGCCTTAGAGGTAAAAGTCTCAATTCTCAATTTTTACCGTATGTAAAATTACTTTTTACCCATGCAGTAATTTTATATGAAATTATATAGTCTTTGAATTCGGTTTTCACCCAAAGGTTCAAAATGACTATTTCAAGTATGATTTGAGATTGTCCAGGATTTACAAGAAGTTTTTACGTGAAATTATCTTTTTACCCTTAGTTGTGGTAAATAGGTTTACTTGTGTAACTAAGATAGTATTAAAGCTCTATTTGAACTCAAATTGATTTTATTCATTAACCTTGAGTTTAAAATTAATTACCCAAGGTTAAAAATAATTACTTGAGGTAATTAGAGCCAAGATTTACCTAAGGTAAAATTAAATTACCTTTCCTTAGTTATAAGAGCTCATGAAACTAGTGATGTTTGAGATCAAAGTTAAGATTACGGTTTAGGTAAAATCTTGTGCATTTACATTTTCTTATCCTAAGTTTAGAACCTATGTTACTAATTGATTTTATCTCATTTGAAATTAACTTCATTTACTAGTATATGATTTCTCTTTTTACCTTGTCTTGATTTGTTTTAAACACTTAACCTTTTACCATTTTCATTAATCTATCAATTCCTAATCTTTTACCTAAGTAAATACACATCTAATACATGATTTACCACTTGTAAAATATCACCAATCTGATCCTAAAGGAATCAGAAACCAGCAGCCAACTTGTCTCCTTTTCACCATATTTTAATTATTTTTCCAATAAAGAAACATATCCAACCGTAACATCATACCTTTAGCTTTCTTTTGCATTATTTTTGACTATGTTTATTCAAAAGAAAACCCACCCATTTTAGCCATGATGTGATCAGCAACAATGTCTCCCATTAGCATTATATTTTAGTATTTTCTTCCATTATGCATGAACCAAATTATTACAAGAATAAAAGCATTCTTTTTCCATGTTTTCTTTAATTGAAAAATGAACTAAAAACTCCATTTTTTCAGCCACAAGGCAGCGGCCATACAGCCGTCCTTGGCCTATAAATATGAGGTCTTCCATTGCCTAAATGCACACAAAAACATTCCTAGCCTTAGCATTTTCTTACTTGATAGTTTTCTTACTCAAAGTTTGCTCAAAGTTCTCTAATTCTCTCAATACTTCAAGCTTTCTTCTTCTTCCTCATTCATACTCAAGAGACTCCATTCCCAACCTCTAACCAAGCTCTAAACCTCAAGCATACACATTCCAACCACAAATTAACTCCTAAACATATAACCTTCCCATTGTCAAACACAAGAACACAACAAAAATTCTTCCACTATTCCATTATCACTTGGCCAAAGTTACCATCATTATCTATAGGATATTTTCTTCTCTTCACTTCTTAAGACATCAAGCTTTAACATTTGAGAACAAGAAACAACTTGGTAGAGATTTTATTTCATGTTATTTCCTTGTTCTTTGCTTATAATTTAACTTTTAATGAGCTTAATGATGAGACCATGAACTAAGGTTCTTGGAACCATGATAATCAAGGACTCTAATGCTCACTTCCTTTGTTAAGATTAATTGACGTTAAAGAGTTTAATTCTCTAAAAGTTTTGAGCTTAACAAGATGATAAATGAACTTGCAACAATTGTTTATGTTTCAAGCTCTTGCATATCATATTTAAATTTCAAGTCATCACCTTAAATCTTGAAGATAATAATATGAATTTGCATTCTCATGTTTAAATTTCAAGAAATGCATTTTATGTTTCAAGTTATCACTAAACTTTGAAGATCTAAAAATAAACTTGCATCTTCATATTTATATTTGAAGTATTACATATCATGTTTATATTTCCAAGTTATCACCTTATAATGATAAAGATTAAAAGTGGATTGCATAGCATATCTATGATTCTTGTTATCATCTAAATCTCTAAAAGCTCAAAACTTACCACTTTAATCTTAAATAGGAATTCTTATACTTAAATTAAGTTAATTTCAGTTTCTTGATGTTCTTGGTATTAAGATTAGTTTATTTTATTTTTAAGGCTTTGATCTTGTCTTTAAATTACTTAAATAATTTTTGTTAGAGTTAGAAATCCAAAGATGTTAAAGATTGTGCTTTTCTCAAACTTTTTGATTTAAAAATTATGTTACTAACCTGAATTAAATAAAATGGTTAGCATGCTATTTTATAAGGTTTGAATGTGTATAAATTACTTATAATTGATGTAAGAATTGTTTTTAGAATTTTTGAGATAAACTAATAATTAGAAAGGATCAAAATTGTAATTTTATAAAGCTTTAGACAATGAATTTTCTGGATTAATTTCTCACTGATTTGTGTTGATCGTATGATTTATATACATTAGAATTATTAGTATTTGATGTATAAATTTTTTTTGGTAACTTAGTGGTTGAAAAGAATAATTACAAGTATTAGTTTTGATCGTTTCATAAAATGCGGAAAGTTTTATTCTAAACTATCAATTATGTAATTTTTTTTATTCAAAGGATTTTAATTAGAGTAAATAATGATATCTGATGTATATATGTGTTTAGAATACCATTTATAATGTTTAGAGAAAGTTTTAGAAGTATTGGCTTTTGATAAGTGTCAAAAATAAGTAACTTTGTACTTTAACCCCTAAAATATGTTAAATTTAGTCTATGGCCCTGAAAGGTTTTTATGATGAGTTTGAATGGTTTCTAATAGTTATATGTCTCTTGAAATATATTGGTTAAAGTTAAAGATCTTTAATTTATGAGTAGATGTTAAAAAGGGGTAATTACGTTTTTACCCGTAACCTTTGAGAAATTGTTATTTCACCCTTTGGGACTTAAACGTAAATATTGATTGTAACACCCCATTTTTCTCTAAATTTTTAAATGACCAAAATGCCCCTGAGGTTATTTTACCTTAAACATGAGGACGACCGGCCTCGGCCATTCTCACAAGACTTTTATGATATATGAAGGGGATTATATGTTTATGAATGTTAACAAGCTAGAAAAATCTTATTTCTGAGGTTTCTGTGCACAAATGACCAAAATACCCCTAACTTGATTTAAGGCAGTTTTAAGTTTTGACTCCGACCCGGACTCATCCTGGAGATCAAAAATGATATTTTAAGGCATGAACTATGTTGGTTTAAGTCCCGGAGGTCCCGGGCAACTTTTGGTAAAAATTACGATTTTACCTCCGCTTAGTGCATTTTACGACTAACGAGTTACTTAACTCAAACCCAAGCAATATTAGGCTCTAATGAAAGGTTAATTAATTTACTTAATTAATCTAGAGCTAAAATAATTATTTGAGATTGATTAGAACCTAAAATTGCTTAAGGAAATTTAAAACTCATTTCTAATTCTTTTCTTTCTTTAAAGAAAAAGCAACTATAAATAGTGTTTTCACTATTCATGCTCACATTCCCAAGAACACTTTCATTCCCAAGAAAAGTTGTCACATTTCAATCAATGGTCATAGGAGTTTGACTCCATCAATCCTACAATAGTACTCTTAGTCTAAGGTATTAGGGTCCTAATTACCTAATTAGTTCACCTAAACACTTGGTTACACAATCTTAATTAGTGACCTAACCTTGTTTACTCCTAAACACTCCATTAGTACATGATTAAATTGAATGAAATCTTCCCTCCCATGGTCTTATGATGTTCAACCACTTTTCCCCCAAAAAATTCAAAAGAATGATATTTTATGTAGTCAATCACATTGTCCATCAAAGCCACCCTAAGACCTATGACCTATGACACCATGAATGACAACACAAGAGATATTTTTCCTCATCCTTCCTCAAGAAGTTTCGGCCACTCCTTCCTTCCCTCCACTCATTCATGATTCATTTGCCTATAAATACACAACACCACACAACTTCACTCCTTTGCTCACTTCTTGTAATATCTCTAAAAGTCTCAAGCTTTCTCACTTCTTTTGCTCTCAAGCTTCCAAGAGTTCCTCAAGCTCAAGTTCTTCCTCTCCTTTTTTGAAAACCACAAGGTAGGGAACCTTTCTAAATATGTCTTTGATTCCTATGTTGAATCTTGTTGGGAAATGATGAAAGGTGGAACCTCCATGTTGCTTTTCATTTTCGGTTTCTTCCTTTTCTTTTCCTTTGATTTTCGGCCTCAAGGCCTTGAGCATGATAGCTTGATGATGAGTGCTCTCTAAAGGTGACCATGAGTTCATCTCACATGAGACCTCTAAAGCTTGAGTTTTTCTTAAAGAAAAGTTTCATCTTTTACAAGTTTAGTCAAGAATGAGGCTATGTTTCTCTTGAATGTTTGAACTTTTCTTTTCTCCTTTATGATTCGACCATGAAGGCCTTTGGTCCTTGGAAAAATGAAAGCTTGATGACGAGGGTGTTGTGATGGTGTTTGTCACTCAACAACCCCTAAAGCTTGAATTTTTCACAAGGAAAGTTTCATCCTTTTTCAAGGATAAGTAAAGGAGGAGTTTATGTTTCTCTTGAACAGTTCTTGGACTTTCCTTTGCCTTTTAAATTTTCGGCCATGAGAGAGTTTCTAAGGCTTGGAAAAATGAAAGGTTGATGATGAGGGTTTCATGTTGATGCTTGTCACATGAACAAACTCTAAAGCTTGAAACTTTAACCTTAAACCAAGTATGGTTTCAATTTTGCTTTCTTCTCTAGCATAAACTTTGTTTTAAATGTTGGTTTTAAGGAAGCTATGTACTCAATGATGAGGACTTTGGATGTTGATGTCATAGATCATCAAGATCTTGGTCCCTAGAGTTCAAAAATGGTTCATTCTTCTTGATGAAGATTCGGCCATCTTCAAGTTTTTAAGGTCATGATTCATTTTAAGTATTCTAGAACTAGTAGTTCTCTTTTCTTGTGAGAATGAGGTTTGGGTTGGAACTATGTTCTCTTTAAAAGTCTTGCAAGAGCTCTAGACAAGATAAAAGTAACTTGCATTCACGTTTACTTTATGCTTTGCATATCACGTTTATTTTCTATGCTATCACTAAACCCCAAGATAAGGAATGAACTTGCATAATGCACATTTAAATTCCAAGCTTTGCATTTCATGTTATATTTCAAGTCATCACTAAACTCAAAGATTAATAATGAAGGTGCATCTTATATTTATTTTAAGCTATCACTTTACTTTTTAATGGACTATAAAAATGGAATGCATAGCACGTTTACTTTTATGCCATTACCTAAATGACTAGAGCTCAAAGACGTGCCTATTTCATCTTGAGAAAAGTTAAATCAAGAAGGTATCTTCTTGAAATGCATTCGGCCATGTGATGATGAAAGCTCTAGGATGAGTTTTTCATTAGTTACAAGAGCCTATAGTTTATGTTTTAAGTTTTTCCTAAACATAAGTGACATTTAAAAGTATTTGTGGGTATGTTCTTATATTTAGGATTTAAACCATGATTAAAATCAAGGAGTTGCTTCCCCATGTATTTTATGAAAGTTCTTGACAAGTTAAATTGATTTCCAAGGTATTTTTTAAGTCCTAAAATTGTTCCAAGAGAAACTAGTTACCTATGAACATTGAAAAGGAAATTTATACATGATTTGATGACTTACCAATTTCGGTTCTGCCATGATCATTTCCAGCACCTTAAATTATGTTTTGGGTGGTCTAAATATGTTTAAATACCTTGCCAAGTGTATGCCAATTGTTCTAGACATCTTAGAGCATGTTTAGTTACTTAAATTGCTTGAAATGTGAATTCTAGAACCCCATAGGTATAGAAAATATGAATTCTGTCCAGCATTATTAACATCCATGAAATCACATTATATGATGTCTAGATCAGTGAGAATGACTCATAATTGGCTTAGGTATTAATTGTTGCATCATAGAAAAAGTCGGATATGAGAAAGGGTTTAAAACGCATCTTTTAGAACACCGTAATTCATCCTAGTTTAGCTTGCTGCCAATGCTGTCTAGCCATAATTAATTAGGTCTTAGGACTTAATAAATTATGGTAATGAGGTTAATCAATCCCTTAGAAGTATAAGAAAATAATTTGGAAGTTTGAGGTTACCTGATTAGGGGTTTTCACTCTTAAGGGAAAGGTTTAAGCATTACTCTATGAATGATGAATTGGTGTTTACCTCATGACTTACATAACGCCATGTGAACTATTATTCCTAAATGATAGTATTATTGCATGTGATTGTTCTTCAAGAACTTAGAGATGCCTATGTTGTAATCGTTGATACTTGACATGTATGAACTAAGTGGTTTCTCAATAAACATGCTAAGACTTAAGGTGACTTAAACTATGAGAAAATGATCCTTGAACCACCAAGTTAAGGGTGGGGATAAGGTGATTCTAGCCCCCTAGACCCGTACTTTAAGTCGGGACCTTTAACTTATCAAAAGGGATAAGTCCATGTGCTAGTGACGACTAGCAAGGTATGAGCTCATAACTTAGAATTTTCTCCACAGGGAGATCAGTTAGGGTGGCCCCAGGAAAATAATGATGATGTTTTAATGCCACCTCAAGTAACCAAGATATGTTCCATGTACCATGTTCCATGAACTATGATTCTATGCACCATGAGTTTATGAGTTTATGTGCTATGACCCATGATATAGGAAACCATGATTTATGACTAATGTACCATGACCTATGATCCATGTTTTATGACTTATAGACTATGTAACCAAGAAGTTTTCATAATTAAAAGGAACGGGCCTCAGAGGTTAATGTTTGTGAACTTCATAAATGAACTATTATATGCCCACGTTTTTACTAAGAAACTGAGGTCCCTGGAGACGTATATGATGACACTTAGATATGAGGAAAAACCCTACTGAGTTTCTTTAGTAAGAAAACTCACTCCCTCTATCTCTTTCTTTCCGTTATGTCTCTAGATTCGGATGGCGACGTTCATACTCTACGTTGTGACACCCACATAGGAGTACCACTACGATCCAGAGCACGAATTGTACCATTTTGAAGGCCACTGCACTATTTGTGTCTTTATGTTTCCCGGCCGGCCTTTTGCCCATCCTGTAGATAGCCACCTCTTTTCCCCGATGTCACCCTATGGAGATGACATGGTTTTTAAGCGTGCTCGCACACGCAATGAGAGAATCCTACGGACTTACACTGCAGGCTCGGACGCCGTACCCGAATATGTACCCCACTCGCAGCATTCGGAGGAGCCACTTGCCCCTATGTACGAGGAGGACTCTGCCCCCACTCCCCCATGTATGCCAGCAGGCAGTGAGGAGACGGTTACCCAGCCACGGAGGGCTCGGATGCCTGAGAGGCGACCCCAACACGGAGGACGTGTCCGAGTGCCCACTCTCGACGCGCTTCGCCCGTGGATCGGCTATGTCCCACCTTACCTGTGACCGTAGCTATAGGGTTTAGAGGGTGGTCCTTAGTGCACACACGTCACGTAGATAGGATAAACCTTCTTTTGTGTTGAGGTTATCCATTTCATATGCACTTGGGTGTGGGTATTCTCTTGCTTGTAGCGTTCATGTTTCTATGTGTTTCCTACGTTTCAGTTGTATTGCACTCTATGTATGGAACAGTCCCGCCATTACTAGTGGGCATTCTACATTTTAATATATGAGGTATTTCAGTATATGTATTCATGATGCTGTGGATGGAGCCTTTATGTGTTTATATCTCCACACTTTATATTATCGTACAAATTACATTATACGCGGCTCATACTTTATCAAGGTTTTGTTATAAAAAAAAAATGGCTCGTATTTTCAGTAAGTAATTTTAAAGGTAATAGAACTAAAGCAAGAAGTAATGACTAATATTTGGCCTCAGTACATACTAGTAGTATTGGGTTGAATATTAGGGTGTTACATTGATAATTTGATAAGATGAATATGATTGATATCTTGTGATAGCTATGTTCATATATTGAGATTTATATGGTTTATGGATATATGCAATGAAATATGATGCATGTTTATGTGATTTGATTTATGGCATGTTACGGTTATTTCTGATTCATTGAGATGCATAAGTTCATGAAGTTTATGAGCATGAAATGTTAATAATGAGTTATTCATGTTTGCATCTCTATATATCATGCCAAGATTAAAGGTGACATAAAACACATGGAAATGATCCTCTAGACTCCCGAAATTAAAGGTTATGAGAGGTGATCCAAATAGGAAGTGATCCTTTGGACTCCCCGAATTAAAGGTTATGAAAGGTGATCCTAATGCCCCCTATCCCGTACCTTAAGAGTCGGGAATTTAACTTATCAAAAGGGATAAGATTATGCTAGTGACGACTAGTAAGGTATGAGCTCATAACCTAGAACTCTCGAGAGAAAAGAGAATATAGGGTGGCCCCCAAGGAAAAGAGAATAAAGAAGTTTAAGTCACCTGTAAGAATGATGATCATAATGTTCTTTATATCATATGCATTGTTTTATGAATTTTATGATATTATGTATATGATATTGACATGCATCCATGACTAATATATTATATTTATGACATTAAGATTCATGCTAAAAATACGGGCCTCAGCTAATATTTTTTAGAACTTAATAAATGAACCTTATATATATATGTTCATGATTTTCATAATTAAACTTGAGGTTACTGGGGACGATGACGATGACACTTGTGTTAGAGTTGGGAAGCCCTACTGAGATTCTTGTATAAGTTTCTCATCCCTTTTCTTTTCCGTGTCGTCTCCAGACATGAATGATGGTGTAATTCGTGATTTACCATTGAGACTGGACAAGGAGCTACAGAGATAGTTTTCCTTTGGATATTTTCCGTTAGAGTGATCGTATCTCATGTATCAGTTTGTATTCTATTGATAAATATATATTGATGTCCTTATGTTTATAGGACACTACTATTATGATACAGTTATGGATGTTATTATTATTTGAATTATGTTATGCTATGGTTGTACTATGTATTTACCTGTTATTTGTTTTTAACATCTCTCTTATGCAGGCGAAATGAATGACGTTAGATACTTAGTATGCGCGGCTCATGTTTTGGTATTCAAGTTCAAAAAAAAAATTTTACCCATACTTTTACTAAAGTATTTTCAAGAAGTTTTGAGTAAAAACTGAAATAAAAGAGTAATAACTAATAATTAACTTAAATGCGTCTTAGGCATGTTGAGTTAAATATTAGGGTATTACACAAGCTTATGTGTTTGAATGATGATCTATGGTGGTTATGTGGTGGTTTGGGGTTGTGAGGGGTGGTTCTTTGGTGGGGATGAAGAAGATGAAGAAGAAGAGAACTCTTGAAGAAATGAGAGAACTTAAGACAACTCTTGAAAACTTAGGCTAGTAAATGAACCAAATTTGACCAAGTTCATTCAAGCATGGTATTTATAGAAAAGTAAGGTGTGAAGGAGTGAATGGATGGGGAGAGGCTGCGGCACTCATGGGCATGGAGGGAGGAAAAATATCTCTTCCATGTGGTCATGCAAAGGTAAGGTGCAAGGCATGGTGTAGCTATGGCTCAAGGTATAGTGTGGCATGCTTCTTTGAGTGTTTGAATGAATTAACATGTGATGCATTGAGGAGGGGGGGAGTGGCACCAGTTTCATCATGCCATGGAGGGAGAAAAATCTTTCATTTAATTGTGATCTTAGAGGTGTGTTTAGGTGTATCTTTGATTAGGCTTAAGATTAGGAGTTTCTAAGTAAGTGTTTTAGGTGAGGTAATGGGAAATTAAGGATATCAAGACATGATTAGGGAGTGTTCTTGCTTGATTAGTGAGATCAAAACTCATTTTAAAGTGTAAACAATTGTAGACACAATTCCTTGATTTAAGAAATTGGAACGAGAAAACACTATTCAGAATTTCATGACTTGAAATCTTGAGTTTTAAAAGAGGTTTAAGTTTAATCTAAGCAATTTTAGGTTCTAATTAACTTTAATAAATTATTTTGACTCTAGATTAATTATGAAATTTAATTAATCTTTGATTAGAGCTTGATGTTACTTAAGTTTGCTTAATTACGTCATTAAACTCAAAATCACTATTCTAGGGGTAAAATCGTAATTTTGCATAAAAACTGCCCAGGACCACCGAGACTTAAATAGACATACTCAGAATCATAAAAATATCATTTTAAGCCTTTCGGGAAAGTTCCGAGCTCAACGACACTTATATCCGTGCAAAAATGCTATAGGGATATTTTGGTCATTTTGACCTGGAAGCTCAGAAAAAGAGATTTTTCTACTCTATTAACATTCATTCGCATACAATCCCCTTTGAATATTGAGTTGACTCTTCGAGGACTGCCAAATCGACTATCCTCGAATTCCGGGTGAAAATGACCTCAGGGGCATTTTGGTCATTTTTGCTCAGATAGAAAAAAAAATTGGGGTGTTACATTTTCTTTCAACCTTTATCTTCTCAGAAGTACCCTTATAGCTCTTCTATGGTAAAGGACAAGGATGTAGCTGAGTCTATCCCTACAAAAAAACCTTTTTACATGTTCAAAGATGCTAGTATATAAGACTGTTTTGAGATATTCTTCATGAATAGAAAGATGGCACCTAGAAAGTTTTTGTATAAAGACTTACAAGAAGAAGTCACTGTTCTCAATGAAGTCTTTACTTTTCAGAGATGGGAAGACTTTCTAGAAACAAATGAACTTATCTTTCCTCATTTAGTTAATGTTTTTTACTCTCATCTGGAGAGACCATCATCATCATAAGTCAAGGGAATGATCATAGATTGCTCTATCAAGATCACTGCTTCAGGTCTTGCAAAGATCATCAAAGCATCGTGCGAGGGGACAATCTGCAAATCTTCACTAGACTGGGCACAATCTCTCAGAGTAAATGAAAGAAACGTGTCCAGGCATCTCATTGACTCCATTATCCACAAGCCCAATGAGATTACCACAGCTATGTTGAGTGCCAGGGCAAGGAAAGTATACACAGTAGTTCAGTTTTCCATCCTTCCATGGATTAGTAGCACAAACACTCTAGTTGGAATAGATTGCATGCTTTTCTATTACCTAGTGACAAAGAGAAAAGTGAATCTACCTATGCTCATTCTTGATTATATAATGAGTGCTGCAACAAAGAAAACTCAAAAGACTGTGAGTGTTCCATATGACATGCTTCAGACTAAGGTGCTTCAAAAGGCAAAATTTCCTCTTGATAGTGAAAGATATGAGTTGATGGAAGGAACCATCTTCACATCCTCATCTTTCAAAACTACGAGAAAGAGGTCAATCCTCCAAATATTTGAGCCTACAAGGAAAAGCCCAAGAATAAGAAGAAGACAAGCTCAAGAAGCTTCTTAGAAGTCTCTGTCCAACCAAGAGAAGGCAAAAGAGAAGAGAAAACTCATTCTTCCTGATAGTGAATCTGATGATGAGGATGTTCCCTTATTTCAACACTTTGAAAGGAGAACAAAAAGAAGAGAGAAAGCAAGCACTCAACTATCAGGAGTGATAACCAAACCTAAAAAGGTTATCAGCAGAAAAGAGATTAAGCTAAGATGCAAGAAGATGCACAAAAATGTATCACCCGTTACTATTCTATGGGAAGAAGTCAAAAAATTTTAGGAGAAAGAATATTGTCTAACTATGCTGAGTGATATTGAAAAAGAAGAAGAAAAGAAGGAAGAAGCTAATGAAGAATAGGCTGCAACATCATCTTCTGAAGAAGAAGAAAATCTTCTGAGCAGTGCAAAGTCTAGATTGAGTGCCATGACAAGTTCTAGACACGTACCTAAAGAGTCTTAGATGGAGCCCATTATCGAAGAGCCCGATGAGGAAAACCTTGCAACCTGTTTTGCTCTCGTACTATTCGAATATTTGCCTCTCTCTTCCATTCATATTCTTCTGATTGAAGAAAAAGGGGATAGATTGCCTAAGGGTCTAGTCCTACTATTTAGGAAGCTAATGCTACCTCACTGAGCTAAAATGTTCCTGATTTATCGGCTCAAGCACAAGACCTTCCTGATCTTTTTGTTGCCCACTTGCTAAATGATGATGATGTTGAGCCTATACCTGTTCTCTGCCACTTCTAACAATGCTCATAGACAACCATCCTCACCTCTTTCTAAGGTACAAGATAACACTAGGGGTAAATCACCAAGATCAGGGTACATTGTACCTCTCGACATTCCAGAGTCCTCTACCAAAGCCGCTCTTCCTGCTATCAATCTGCCACCTCCTTACCCAACTGAAACTTCAACAATCTATCAAGTCATCCTGCAGAATCTGATAGTGATTTATTCTAGACAAGATAGATTTGAAGCAACCTTAGTTGCTCATGGAGCTCAACTGAGACAAATAGAGGATCTACAACTCCAGATGTTTTAGTGGATGCAGCGTGCGTTTCCTGGCACACCTCCTTTTTTATGATGCCAAAAAGGGAGAAGTTTTTAGGTTGAAGAAAATTTACGTAAAGAATTCAGGGGGAGCCATGTTGAAATGAAAGCAGTGTTGATATGCTAAGGACTCAGGAGGAGTATATGCTGAAGGGGAGCCTAGAGAATTTTTTTTTATTTTTGTTTAGCATTCATTTTTTTTTGTATATCTTTGAACATGCTTTATGTTTATAAAAGTTTTTTTATGTCTTGCCTATATCCCTCTTATCTTATATGTTTTGATACATTTTTATCTTGCTTCATGCTTTGTTTTTATAATAAGCTCTGATTCATATCAAATGCTCTATCTAAGCTCAGCTAATCACATATATCTCTATCATCTGTTTGCTTTGTATCTTGAATACGTATACTTTGTCAAGTTTGATCATATATGCTGGATATTAACTTACATGCTCTCTGTGATTAGTCTTGGCCAAGTATCTTTAGGAGCACAAACTAGGTGTTGCTCTGACACTATTTTATAAACTTAGTATTGATACACATAATGAGCTTAATTGTTTTTCTTTATCTTTACTCTCTTTAGAGATGTTTTTCTAAAGTTCTATGCTTAACTACATCGAAGTCTAGATATATATATATATATATATATATATATATATATATATATATATATATATATAGTTTCTGTCTTTAGAATCCTATGCTTAAACATGTTAAAAAGACCAAGATTAGTGAGCAAGCTTTAGAAATCCCTCATAGAAATAATGTGTTTTTGTTTTTCACAAACCTTTTTTAAAAAAGGATCATACATCTTCTGTTTTTGAAAACAATGTTTTTCATAATCTGTTTCTTATGAGAAAAGTTTCATAGCTCAATTCAAAAGATCTTTCTTGATGATTCAGGGATTGATCCCTATACGAGCTTTGAAAACCTGAATAGCAATATATTGATCTTATCTCTCTTATGGTTTCTCAGAGCATTAAAAATAGCATAAAAATCAGTTTGCTTTTCAAAATTATGAATGCTTTGTTTTCCATACCTTTGATCTTTCTTTTAAAAGTATGCTCTTGGGTGAGTCAGATTGAAAATGGATCTTGTTAAGATAAAGTTTTTACTTGTTAAGTTTTCAAGCATGAGAATCTTCAGAAAGTTCTTTTATTTTGACAAATGATCAAGCTGGTTGTTTATCCATAACTTAACCATTTTTCTCCTTAACATCTATCCTCACAACGATCAGAAAGTATGCTTACGTCTGTCGTGTGCTTAAAATGAAACAACAGCAGTCTTGATTAAGTGTCACTTAAGGCTAAAAATGTTTTTATGATTCATATTATGCCTTAAGAAAAAGAACTTCTGAATATCTCTCATTCTATTTGATTGAAAGAATATGTTTATCTTGTTTATATTTCTGTAATATTTCTTTCAATTATATCTTTAAAAGATTTTCTTCAAATTGGTTTGTCATCATCAAAAAATGGGAGATTGTTGGCTCCAGAACCCTTGCGCTCATATGTTTTGAATGAGAACAAAATCAATTCAAAGAAAATACTTTGAAGAACGACTAATGTCTCCATTGAGTTTCTTGTAAGCTTACAACAGGTATCTATCACTTTGCAAGAGTAAGGCTTACTCAAACGAGTATATATATTTCACTACACATGTGTAAACATGATACCAAAATTGCTCCATTAAAGAAGTGAAATTATATTCTTTTCTAAGCCTTTGATAGCAAACGATCAGAGGAAGACAACAACGCTACAAGAAACCAAGGAAAGAGACTTTAGCAAGTTGCACGGGACATCAAAAAGTACTCTAAAGATAAAGATATCAGAATATGTCCATATGCAACGTGTTACTCAATTTTCAATCATCATAATCGCAAAGAAACCATCATCAAGAAGATTTGATTGAAGATCAGAAAGCAAAATAACTCTTCAATGGCTGATTACATACATCAGAAAGCTCACTTGTGAGTAATGCAAAGAATGCTACAGGGAATGGAGGAAAATTTAAAATTTGAATTTCAAATTATCAAGTCAAACCCAATTTTAAACTAGTACGTCATCTTTACTACCTTTTTGATCAATGACCCTAGCTTCATGAAGCAAGAGTTCAGAAAGCTCACTCAGAAAGTAGAAAAATAGTTTTTGATAGGATATTAGAAAGCTCACATTTACAACAGCTTCTGTAATTGATGTGACAGTTATGTCAACCTCTCATCTAGCTGTTTCTTTCAAGACACAATTGATGGTTAACACATGTCACTTGAAGAACTGATCTATGCCAATGGTCACAAAGAAATACCATTATATTAAGAGATGCTAAGCTTGACAAATGCTAAGAAAGATTTGAAGATTCAACAGAGGAAACTCTGCAAAAATCTCTTCCCACTTCCTGGAATATTCAATCCTTTTCATGTAATCAGTTTTATCCTTGAAGTGTAAAGAAAATCTTCCTTCTATATTCTTAGTTAGATTTATATTCTTCTTAAGGAAGAAGTAGAAGAAGGAAGTTATTCAAGTTTTCCTAAGATCTTTTAAAATATATTATCTTTAAGGAAACTTGAGTGTAGGTTAGTTTGAATGGCAACCTAAATAGTTAACCTTTGTATCCTTGATCTGTTAGTGATCAAAGTGAGACATAGCTTGGAGAGGCTAAGGTAAAATTACTTGTAACGTGATAATAAGATGTTCTTGGTAATCACAATTTAGCTTGGAGAGGCCAGTCAAAAACTACTTGTAGCTTGGGGGGCTAGTGTAACACCCTAAACATTATTTAAAAATTAATTTGGGCTTTACTAGTCGTAATTTCAAAAATCTAACAATTTTAGTAATGATGAGGATGGTCCAAGGGATTTTATAAAAAAAAAAATATGAATAGTAACTTTGTAGGCCCTACAGGCCAGTCGAGACAGTCGAAACCCCAGATTCGGGACCAGGAGATGCCCGAAGCTGAGAAAATAGAGGATTAAGGTTAGAAATGAAGTTTTATACTTAGAATTAAATTTTGGGTAATATCTAGTTACCCGGGTATGGTATTTAACCTGTTCAGTAAAATTTTAGTGTGCGATTTCTAACACTGAAAGATAGTTTTATTTTTGTAAAAGAATAACATTTATCCTTTGGAGCCAAGTGTAAGGCTAGGATTTAATTTTGAATTACAAGATCAAATCCTACCCATTAATCTTATTTTCTTGGTCAAAGAATATAGACTTTATATTAAACAATTATTACAACCTAATTTAATATCATTAAAAAGCTATGAAAACTTACCTTTGAAGACACACTTTCTCGGCTAGCAAAGGGAGAGCATCAGAAACCTCCATTTTCCATTTCTCAAGAGCTCCAACTTGCCTTCCAATCCCAAAAACCTTAGCCTATAGTTGATAAAACCTTAAACTCTCTTCACAAAACTTGTTCCACTCCTCAATACCTACCAAACTAACTGATTAGAATTTGAATTCATCAACCTTATTACTTTGAGAACTCACCATCTGCTGTTTAGGGAAGGGTTTCATGTTGATTTGGTGTCCTTGAAATGAGCAAGATCACTCTTGGAGCATCCTTCAAGCCAAGATCCCTAAAGCCACCAAAATAGGGTTTTCTTTGGCCTTTTCTTTCAAAATTTAATCTGAAAGTTTCTGATTGATTTTAATCCAAAATTTTTGATTGTATTGGCTGATGATGTATTGATATTGATGTATTAATTTTGATGGAGTGTTTGGATGATGTTAGAAAACCCATTTTGGCAAATCAAGTTTTGAATCATGTGCTGGAATTCTCGGATTTACACTGGCAGGTTATGCATCACGAATTTTCTGATGTATTTGTAGATGTTTGTATGAGCTATAAAAATTATATGTTGAAGCTAACATCCCAAGGCAACTCCATGATTTTTCGTGGGTCCTAAAACTGAGTTTTACTATTTTATGAAAATCAAAAACCGAGACTATTCTTGAGTTGTCTAGACAGCCATTGTTGAAGCTCTGAGTTTGTCTAATTTTGTTACCACATCAAATGATTGATTTTCCATTGAAATTTCTATAGGATATTGAGCAATGTTAAAGTCCAACCATGAATTTTTGTATGATTTGATATGATCATTTGGTAGGGTAATAAGATTCGAACTTTGGCTGTTGGCAACAAATAGGGGGTTTCTGGCCTCCTAATTTGTTGAATTTTGTATCATACTTAGAGAACTCTTTTGACTTCGAGATTTTTAAAGGACCTTGGGGACACATTGAAGTGTCTTGGATAGGTGAAATCTGCCATTGTGCTGAAAATGAATTGATGCATTGAGTTGATGAAATAACGACATTAGGTTCAAGTATGAGATGTATGAATGCATGCTAGTGACTTTAAGGAATGGTTTGAGGCATGTTTGAAATCATATTATGAATGGATGCGTATATGTGCCTCATGCATGCATTTGGAAAAGAACAGTGAATGATATGTATATGTGGAAAAAGAGAATATATAAACTTTAATCGTGCATGTTCTGACATATAGAGAAAACAGAAACAAGACTTAGATTGAATGAGGGGAAGGCAAAAGTAGGAACTTTCCCGAAATACTGAGTGTGCCTATTCTGACATATGGAGAAAACAGAAACAAGACTTAAATTGAATTAAGGGGAAGGCAAAAAGAGGAACCTCCCCCAAGATATTATGAGTCGGTAGACGTATCGACTAGGAATAGAATTGTGTGTGATTTGGAAATAGAAAAAATGAAGTCCGATGATCACGTATAGGAATGAGCTCAATCCTGATAAGCAGTCTATTTCCCCTTGTGTGGTGTAATCCACCATAAATACCATTTGATATAAACTATCTATTGTGGGGTTATCTGTAACACCCTAAAAATTAGTTAAAAATTAATTTGAGCTTTATTAGTCGTAATTTCAAAAATATAACAGTTTTAACAATGATCAGGATAATTCAACGGATTTGTAAAAAAAAAAAAAGAAAAGTGAATAGTAATATGCGGGCCCCATCGACCAGTTGGGACAGCCAAAATCCCAGATTTGGGACAAGAGATGCCTGAAATTGAGAAAATAGAGGGTTAAGGTTAAAAATAGTGAGAATCAAAGATTTCATGCATGGAATTAATTTTTGAGCAATGTTTGATTACCCGGGTATAGTGTTTTACCCGTTTGGTAAAATTTCGATGTGCGATTTCTAATACCAAAAGATAGTTTAAACTTTACAAATGGATAATGTATATCCATTCAAGCTAAGTGTAAGGCTAGGATTTAATCTTGAATTTCAAGATCAAATCCTAGCCATTCATCTTGTTTTCTTGCCGGAAAGAATTAGATTTTATATTAAACAATGTTTACAACCTATCTACATTAAAAATCATTTAAAGCTACCAACCTTATCTCTTCAAATTCATCTTCTCGGCCAAGTCTCCTTGCCATACAACCACCATTGTTCATTCTTCAAGAGCTTCACACTTGATTTCAATCTCTCAAAATCATGTCCTAGACTTGTCAAAACATCAAACATCCTTCACAAAACTTACTCCACTCATCAATACCTACAAATCTAACCGATTGAAATCTCAAATCCTCACCTTAATACCTCACTTCCCCACTGCCTAAGGAAGGTTTAAGACTGAATTTAGTGTCTTGAAGTGAAGGGAGATCACTTAGAACATCCTTTGAAGTATCAAGCTCAAAAGCTTTCAAAGTAGGGCTTTATTTGTTCTCTTTTCTTTCAAAATTTGTTTTTAATTTCTCTAATTGGTTTGGCTGGAAATTCTGGATGTATTGATTGATGATATATAGATATTGATGTGTTTAATTTGGTGGTGTCTTTGGATGATGTTAGAAATCATTTTTGTTAAAAGAGATTTTGAGCCATGTTGCTGGAATTTCGGTTTTTGTATAGGTAGTATTTGTTCACGAATTTTCTGGGCTTGTGGACATTTTGGTGAGCTGAAAAAAACATATGTTGGAGGTAACATCTTGAGCTAATCCCATGAATTTTCTTGGATTTTTATTTTGAGTCAAACTACCTTAGAAAAATCAAGAACCAAAATTAAGCATATGCTGCCTAAAATGTTGGAACAAAAGCTGTAAATGTTTCTAATTTTGTTACCATATCAAATGATGGAATTATTACTTCAAATTTTTACAGTCTACTAGAGACATATTTAAGTTTTACCAGGATTTTATTTCTAATTTTCTGGATTCAATTGCTAGGGTTAAAAATTATGAATTTTGGTTCTTGAGCTGAGATTGAGTGGTTTCTGACCACCAAATTTGTCTAATTTTGTTAGCATAGTTAGAGTGCTCTTTTTACTCTGAAATTTTTACAAAACCTTGGGGATACATTGAAGTGTCTTGAATAATTTTTATAGCCTCTAAATTGATTGTTTGATTTGCAAATAAATTTGTGCTACAATAGTGTGAAGTCTACCCACTTGCTGGAAATGAACCAAAGACTTGAATTGATAATGTAATAGTATTTTGGTTGTAGTATGACATGAGTACCTGAATATGAGGATGAATAATTGAGCATGTGAACTTATTGATGAGGTTAGGTACACATAGATATGAATGATTATTACAATTGCTTATACGCGAAAGAAAAGCATAAGATTATGTTTCTTGGACTGGAGAAAGTAAATCCAGTTTGTTAGGGAAAGTAAACCTAACTACTAAGAAAAGCATAAGATTTATAATCCTTGGGCTGGAGAAAGTAAATCTGATCTGTCAGGGAAAGTAAACCTGACTATCCTTGAATTGAGTCGGGGAAAGTAAACCTAGCTAGGAATAGGTCTGTTCGAGAATTGGAGAAAGTAAATCCAATTATCATGTATAGGAATGAGCTCAATCCTGAAAAGCAGTCTATTACCCATTATTGCCACACTGGGGACGGCGGTGCGTAATGCCCAGACGTGACAAGATTAGTCAAGGGCCAAGGAAAGTTTAACAAGTAAATTTTCTAAGAAATCCTTTATCTTAGATGCCGAGTGAAGAAGTTTGATATCGATATTGAGACCAATATATTTAAGTGGAAAGTTAGTAGTATCTGATGTTGAGTAGCATGGTATATGTACATTAAGTGATTGAATGTTAAAAGTGACCTACTTCAAAAGTATGATTTGGAACTTTAAAAATAAACCGTTATTATATAATGCATGATCACTATTTCTTAATAAACCGAAGTGACTGGGGCGATGACGATGACATTATAATTGTATATTTGGGGGAGTTACCCTACTAAGAATTTTATAATTCTCACCCCTATGTTTTTGTGTTCCCATGTCATCTCCAGGTTAACGTAGAAAATTGAGAGACTGCTATGCCAAAGAACTCGAAAGTGCAATAGTGTAGTAGTTAATGCTTTTATTATGTTGTATTTAGTGGAATGGATATATATATATATATATATATATATATATATATGTAAATATGTTAGAGGACAAGGGTGTGTTAAAGCTCATGAAAGAGTTTCCTTTATGTACTGAACTTTGTATTAAATAAATATTTTGGTTTCATTGCTATATATTTTAGTAGAATTATGACCTAGTTATCTCACGAATCAATCAAAATGGCTATAGATATTTAAGAAAGATCCACTAATTTATAAGTAACAACTCTCGAGTATTATGTCATGACTTAAGATGATGTTGTACTTGGGAGGATGTTACATTATCCATGGCAGATACCCATTAGGTATAAACTAAGTCTTTTCTATGTCAATCAAGAGTAAAGTTGCACTGAATTGAGTTTTACAGCATGATATAAGCTAAGTCTTTCCTATGTCAATGAAAAGAGAAAAATGCACTAGATTAAGTTCCTTGGCCACGAAAAGAAATGCATAATTTATTATTATTTCTAGTTATGTTTTAGTTGTTATTTTTGAATATCTGCTTAGGATGATTTACTAGATGCTTGACATTATAACACATATGCATTAAGTGATTGATTATTAAAAGTTACCTACTTTAGAAGAACGATTTGGAACTTTAAAAATGAACCATTGGTATGAAGTGCATGATCACTCTTTTTCTAATAAAACGAAGTGGCTGGTGTAACATCCTAATTTTTAACCCAATACTCTAGAACATAATTAGGTTAATCATTAGTCTGTTACTTCATAGTCCTCATTTAACTTTGAATTACTTAGCGGAAAATACGAGTAAAATTTTGTTTTGAAATATAAAGTGAGAGTCGCGTGATGCGATGTAACATGTAAAGAACATACATCTCATAGCGTCATAGCATAAAGCACATAAAGGCACATCAAGGAAAACACTGAATATCATCTTATATTTATATAAGTTGCCCACTTATAAGTGTGGGACTTAATTTAGTACAAGGGAAATACATGAAAGGAAATACAACATAAACATAAACATGATCTACTCCCCTACCCGAGTGCATCTAATGGGATAACCTCTAAACAAAAGAAGGTTTTATCCCCATCTAAGTGGTGTGTGCTCTAACCGGGTACTCCATCGGTCGATCGTCACCTCCTACTGACATCCATCTCGCGAACGAGGCAAGTATCCGGGAAACTGGGCGAGCTCCTCAGGCGTAAAGAAGCGGAACGGGGATCAAGAGTGACCCTCGCGGTGTGGCCGCATCTCCGGTCGCCGTGCAAGTCGTGGCTGAGTCACGGTATCCTCACTGCCCTCCCCCATCAATGGTGGAGAGGGGGCAGAACTCTCACTATACGGATGGGTAGGCGGGTCCTCGGACGGGTCGGTCTTCGAGAAGTAGGTCCAGGGCACATTATCGGGATAATCTCGCATGGCTAAGGCGGCGGTGTGCATGCGGGGCACTCTCTCGTCATGCGTACGCGCACGCTCAAAAACCCGCTCGTCGTCGCCATAGGGTGCAGTCGGGGAGAAGCAATGGGTGTGCACGGGATGAGCGAAGGGGCATCCTATGAACATGAAAACCCACACCGTGCACTGCCCTTCAAAATGGTATGACCCGTGAGCCGGGTCATAGTGCACCTCCCATGTCGGGGTGTCCACGAACACTATGAACGTCGCCATCTGAAGACGTGACGGAAAGAAAGAGATAGAGGGAGTGAGAATCTTGCTAAAGAATCTCAGTAGGGCCTCCTACTACCTAGGTGTCATCATCTACGTCCTCAGGAACCTTGGGTTTAATTATACAAAATGACTGAACATGCATTAAGTTCATTTTAAACTTTAAAATATACTTTATCCAAGGTCCGTTCGTTTTAGGATGATCTTAATGTCATGAATGCAACATAATAGAAGATGTATGCATGGCACTACCTAATGCACATACATAAAACATAACACCAAGCATCATCATACTTAGTGGCAATAAGTGGCAATAGAACATTCATATGGGACAAACTTAGTGACATAATCATAATCATGAAACATCTCTTCCTCATGGGCCACCCTAAAAGACAATCGAACTGGGGGTGCTCGGCCGAACCGGTGTCACCCAGAACGTGTCACATATCTAGGTGATGAGCTCATACCTTAACTAGTCGTCACTAGTTCTTACTTACCACTTAACGATAAGCGTATCATAAATTATAAATCCCGACTATCTGAGTACGGGTTAGGGGCAATTCTCTTAGGGGTGCTCGGCCGAACCGGTGTCACCTAAGAGTATAAATTGGTACCGATGTCACATGAGTTCTATGGAGGTGCTCGGCCGAACCGGTATCATCCTAGAACCCATCTTAGTACCTTAATTTTCAAAATCTCTTTAAGTCCCCAAATTTGTCGGGAATTCGACGGCACAAAGGCATTACGCCGAATTCCTTTCAAATTTGCTTTATGCCACATAAACATATATCCTCATGAATTCCTCATATGAATAACATTATCATTCTTCACATAACGCATGCATCGTCATAGAACATTCAAACGCTTACCCTTACGGTAGCTTATGTTTTGACCCTTACGGGTCTTAATCTTGAGATATAGTTTTCTAACTTTCGTCGTTCATATTCTATGCACCTAAGGGCTCATAATTAATCATCATTCCTAATTCTCATATTCATTCTCAAATCTGAAAAGCATAGGGTGGAATTTCTAACTTGTGGTTACGAGGTTCTAGGACTTACGTTTTAGACCCTTTCTCAGTTCCGTCATCGCCTAAGGCGCTACAAATTAAATCTAAATCAATTATGAGACATTCCTGTGCTTAAGAACTAATTATAAATCACATTTATCATGTTGTAATGTTGCTGGACAGAATCCAGAAAACTAAATGTTCTAAGAGTTCTACATTTGCATTTTTACGATTTTCTAGTTACTAGTTTCCCTATAGGTGCTAAAATTCAATTCTAATCCAAATGCTACCAAATTTTTCATGTCTAAACAATCCTAATCTGATTATGTTCCCATTAAAACAGTTTGGATAAGTTCCAAAAACAAATGGGTCTAAACTATGTTAAATTCTAGCTTTACGGTATTTCTAGTTAGCTAGTTTCTTACCTATTATGCATAGAATCATTTCTACATCATCATATGATATTTTCACACATCAAAACATCACCATACAACATCACACTCATCATGACAGAACCGAAATCATGGAGCTTCAGTAAGAGAATTAAATTGACATTTCGAGGTACATAAGTTAACTAGTTTCTCTTGCAATCAAATTAGAATTTCTAAAACTCTTTGCAAATCATTTTAATTCATCAAGAGGCTAAGAGAAGCCTTAGGTCAATGACCAAAATATATTTCATCTCCTAAAAGGGAATGAAGTCATATCTCATGACAACATAACCTTGAAAAGGTTTGTAAAGCTTTAAGGAAAACTTAGAACATAGACTATTGGTCCTTGTAGCTAGATGAAAACTCATTGCAAGTCCATCATCACTACTTGGCCGAAAATATGCATTCAAAAGATGCATTCACATTGAACTTTAACTTGAAATGAAATGGGCAAGTCTTTGAGCTCTAGGTTGTTAAGTTGTAACATAAACTAAACGTGCTCATGCTTTTCATTTTAATCTTGCTTACAAAATAAAGTGATGACTTAAATTAAATATGCAAGGCATAAACTTAAACGTGCAAGCTTGAAAGTAAATATGCGAGGCGAAAACTTAAACGTGCAAGCTTGAAAGTAAATATGCAAGATTCAATTCTTTATTTTAGTGCTCTTGGCCCAACAACAATCGACTTTAAGGCCGAAATAGATAGGCATTCGAGAAATTAATTAGGTGATGATGCAAGCTCAATTCTTTATTTTAATGCTCTAGGCCCAACAACAATCGACTTTAAGGCCGAAATGGAAAGGCTTTGAGAATTAAATTAAGTGATGATGCAAGTTCCATTTTAATTTTTATGTTCTTAGGTGATAGCTTGAAAGTAAAGGTGCATATCAAGAATGTAAATATGAGTGCAAGCATAAGATAAATTATGCAAGTTCATTTTATCTCTCTAGAGCTCTTAACAAGACTTTAAAGGAACTTAAACCTTAACCCAAACTCATTAAACCAAGATATGATATAGTCTAGAGTTCTTAGAACTCAACATAATATTTTTAGGAATCAAACTATGAAACTTAGAAAAAGAAAGAAAAAGGGCTGAAACTTCAAAGGGAAAAAGGAACATTTTAAAACTCTAGGGTCCATGATCTTGATGATATAATAACACCAACATCATGAGACCTCATCATTGAGTCCTTAAAACCATTTTGAATCACCATCAAAACTAAAGTTCTCAAGAGTTCAAGAAAGGAAAAACTAGAAACATTTTTACTCAAGAACAAAGATCAAGCTCTAGAGTTTGTTTCAAGTGATGAACATCATCATGAAACTCTCATCATCAAGCTCTCATTTCTTTGAACTTCAAGGCCCATGGCTGAAAATGAGAAAGAAAAAGGAGTGGAAGAGAAGTTCTAAAAAGAAACAAGAGAAACTATGAACATCAAGCTTGAAACAAGAACTTTAAAGAAAAGAATACATGAAAGGAAATCCCTACTTGATGTGATGAACTTGAAGATGGAAGAAGAAGATGAAGATGATGAAGAACTTTGAAGGACTTGAAGAACTTGAAGAACACTAGAACTTTGAGAGAAAAGAAAAGCTTTGAGTGTTCCTAAACTTAGCAAATGATCTAAAAGTGGTGCAAGCTCCTCAAGGCATTCTATTTATAAAGAAATGAAACAAATGAAGGGAGCTCATGGAGGAGGATGGCTTTGGCCATGTGTGCAGATTGGAGGGCATCCCATGAGTTCCATGAGGTGAGATAATGTGGTCTTGAGGCATGGTGAAAGTATGGTGAGGTATGGTTCAAGGTATGGCCTCAAGCATGGTTCTTTGAGTGAGAAAACAAATCAACATGTGGTCAAATGGGGAAGGAGGTGGCCGAAATGCATCAGCCCATGGGGGAGGATTTCTTGCATTTTAATTGTGGTTTAGAGTTGTGTTTAGGTGTATCTTTGATTATGCTTAAGATTAGGAAGTTGTAAGAAAGTGTTTAGGTAAGGAAAATGGATAATTAGGGTGGTCTAGACATAATTAAGGAGTGGTCTTGCACCATTAGTGAGTTAGATCCTCAATTTAGAGTCTAAGGCACACTTCCTTGATTTAAGGAATTGGAGAGAGAAAACACTATTCAAGATTCCAAGACTAGGAAACTTGAGTTCTAAAAAGGGATTTAAGTTTAATCTAAGCAATCTTAGGTTCTAATTAACTTTAATAAATTATTTTGACTCTAGATTAATTAGAAAAATTAATTAATCTTCGTTTAGAGCCTAATATTGCTTAGGTTTGCTTAATTACATCATTAAGCTCAAAAACACTATTCTAGGGGCAAAATCGTAATTTTGCACTAAAACTGCCCGGGACCACCGGGACTTGAACAGAGACCTCTAGACACATGAAAACGTGTTTTTAAACCTCTGGGAAAAGTTTCGGGCGCCAATGGCACTTTTACTCGCGTAAAAACGCTATAGGGGTATTTTGGTCATTTTGACCTGAAACTGCGGAAAACGAGATTTTCGCTTCCGAAAGAATTCAAAGGCCATTCAATCCCCTTCAAACATTGAGTTGACCATTCGAGGACGACCGAGTTGGTTACCCTCGAATTCGGGTCAGGAAATGACCTCAGGGGCATTTTGGTCATTTCCCTCGAACAGAAAAATCGGGGTGTTACAGCTGGGGCGATGACGATGACATTATGAGTGAGTTTATGGGGAGTTGCCCTGCTGAGAATTGTATAATTGTTACCCCTATTTTATGTAACACCCTAATTATTAACCAAATACACCTAGGTTGAATCTGATTAATGACTAGACTTTACTCCTTACTTTGGTTCCTTCTTCATAATTTGAAAATACTTAGTGAAATTATTTAGCCATTTTTTTAAAAAAAAAACATAATTGAAAACGTGAGCCGAGTACAACGTGAACGAGTAAGTGGAGTATAATAAGACGTTTAAGAATATATCACATCATATCACTTTGGCTCCATCATATAACATCCATCAACACATTATAGCATATATTTACATACAATAACCTCACTCAAAGGGTGGGTTATGTTCATACATCATTGTCTTATGCAAACCCATAAAAGAAAATACATAAGGAAATACATGCCCCTAAACTAGATAACTCTATAAGCCGGGAAGGTTATCCTAAAACTAGGGTGCATGATCACACATAAGTTTACTAAGAACCCTCTATGGCCACTGTCCCGAAATGGGGAATAAATCCGATCCATCGATGAGCTCCTCGGGAGGACACACGAGATGCACCATGTTGGGGTCGCATGGACGGCCTTCTTGCTAACCTTGGCTGAACAAGCTTGTTTCCTCACTACCCTCTCTTACACGTGTGGGAGTAGGAGCGAGCTCTCGGAATATACATGAGTAGGAGTGTCCTCTGAAGGATCGGTTTGAGAATATCTCGCCTCGGGAACATACTCACGGAAATCCGTGGACAGAGATGAAGCGGGATAAGAACGTAACATCCTTTCATCAAGCGGACGTGCATGTTCGAAAACCATTTCATCGCCATAGGGAGAAGTAGGAGAAAATCGATAACTAGGGACAGGATGTGCAAAGGGACGACCTATGTAAATAAAAACACGAACTGCGCACCTCCCTTCAAAATGATACGAGCGATGCACGGGATCATAGTGAAATTCCCAAGTAGGGGTATCAACGAACAGACGAATGTCGCCATCCGAACCTGGAGACAATGACGGAAATAAAGAAATGGGAGTGTGAATCTTGCTAAAGAATTCTCGGTAGGGTACCTCCTTCTACAAAGTGTCACCATCAAAGTCCCCAGGAACCTCGGGATTATTCTAAAATAGTGAGCATGCAAAGATTCATTTTAAATGCGGACAAATACTTAACCGAGGTTCGTCAATTTTTAATCATGCGTCTTATAATGCATCATAATCTTAACATGTCATATTTACAATGAACTTTTCCTTTATCATTACATCATATTCCTCATCATCATTATCAAATAACATGCATAAAAGAACGTCATATAATATTAGCTACACGTGGACATAATGCACATATTTCATTTCTTTAGTGCCTTAGGTGACTTAAAATCTTATCATCATCATTATTTTCCTTAGGCCACCCTATACTCCACCCTTTTGGGAGTAATTTAGGTTATGAGCTCATACTTTACTAGTCGTCACTAGCATATACTTATCCTTTTGATAAGCTAAAGTCCCGACTCTACCTTTTTGAGAGAACGGGTTAGGGGGCTCAAATCACCTTTTCACCACCTATAGTCTGATGGTTCCAAAGGATCATTTTCTTATAAGTTTAAGTCACCATTAAATCTTTGCATGTTATATCACAATAGAATTCATAAACATCATAACATTTTCTTATTTATAGTCTTAAACTAGAATAATATATATCAATCAGTAATCATGCATATGGGAGATTCCCAGGAAAGAGAGGTGGGTCATAATGGACACGCTTAAATACCAAGTCTTTCCTTAGCTAACCTTTCCAAATTACACTTTTACAATGATACACTTTCTTCTAGCAACAAAGGTAAATTTTACATAATAAAGAATATTTCATGTATAAGCATTCTCATTATTTGCAACAAAGAACTATAACATGCAAGCCAGAAATCATTCAATGATATCAAGTACTTAATAAGCATCCAATCCTTACATAGAATTATCAATTATAGAACTAATTAGTTACTAAACCAATTATGAATCATTCTCTTAACAATAAACCATAATTATCACACATTGATACTAAACTCAGATCAGTGGCCGAATCATGAACCTCATGCAATTACATAGAATCATATTTTAAGTGCATATAAAATACTAGTTCCCCGTAAAATCCTTGCAAAGCCTTAAAACTCATTTAGAAACTAGTTCTTTTGTCAAATTTGGGAGGATCTTCACAATTAAAATTCTCACTTAAGATAAAAGGAGTAAGTCTTGAGCTTTAGAGATTTAGGTGACATCTTAGAGTTATAAACATGCTATGCAACCTTATTTTAATCTTATCTTTATAAGGTGATAGCTTGGAATTATACACATGATATGCAATTCCATTTCTTTATCTTTAAGATTTAAGGTGATGACTTGAAAATTAAACATGATGCAAGAACTTGAAATATAAACATGATACAAGAAACCGGAGCGGCGGTAATCCGCACAGGACCAGTAGAGGGAGAAGAGAATATTAAGAAACCGGAAACCGGAGCGGCGGTAGTCCGCACAGGACCAGTAGAGGGAGAAGAGAATATTAAGAAACCAGAGCGGCGGTAGTCCGCACAGGACCAGTAAAAGGAGAAGAGAATTATTATTACATCCTTTTAAGCTCCAATCTCAAGACTTTTTAAAGAATAATTTTTTTAACTCCAATAATCATATTTCTTTGCTTGTGATACATGGGCAAGTCTTTGTGCTCTAGGATCTTTAGGTGATGGCATAAAATAAATATGTCATGCGTTGATTCTTTTAGCCATTATAAAATAAAGTGAGAGCATAAATTAAATATGAGATGCAACCTCTTTATTATCTTGAAAGATTAAGTGATAACTTGAAACATAAATATGAAATACAAGCTTGGAATTTAAACATGAGAAATGCAAGTTCATTTATTCATTCTTGAAAATTTAGTGATGACATAGAAGGTAAACATGGTTATGCAAAGCATAAACTTAATCATGGGTGCAAATTCATTTTGTTTCTTTACTAGAGCTCCTTCAAGACTTTAAAAGAATTATAAATTCAACCCAATACATATCTTAAGAAATAAAACATAAAAGGAAATACATCTTTCAAGTTCTAAACTAAAAATCATTGTTTTAGCATCATAAAGCATTATTCTTTAAAGTTTTGCATCAAGTGGAATTTTCAAGCTTTAGAGGCCTAACTTGTGATGGATTTACAACCCACCCTCAAGGTCCTCATCATCAAGCCATCATCTTAGTTCCACCTAGGCCATATGGCCTGAATTAGTTAAAGAAAAAAGAAGAAGAGGAAAACCAAAATGAAAAGCTAAGGTAAATTCATAATTTCATCATTTTGAGCTAAAAACACAACTCCTCAAAGCATAGAAATAAATTTAGAAACTACTCCCTACCTAATCTGAGTTGAAGAAGAGGAAGAGAACTTGATTTCTTGAAGTGAAATGACACAAAATCTCTTTGAAAAAATGAAGAAAGAATTCAGCCAAAGAGGAGGAAGAAAGAAAGTTTTGGTGCTCCTAAAAACTAGTTATGAACCAAGCATTCCAAGACCACTCAAGCAAGCCTATTTATAGAAGATTTTGAGGCTTCTAATTGGCCAAAATGAGGAGGTAGTTGTCAGAATTTTTCAGGAGAAATAATGGAGGAAAAATCATTTTAGACAAAGTTGTATGAAATTAAGGAATTATGTCTCTTATGGTGACATTTTGGCATTTTGTTTTAGTGCAACTTTTGGAAATAATTCAGCTGCATAATGGCATCAATAATTTCGTGCATTACAGCCCAAAGAAGTGAAATTTGTGTGTTCCATGCATTATTTAGGTGTAGGCAAGGTATTCATGTAATATAGAGAATTTACGGTTAAGGGCTTAAGTGAATTAGTAAGCAATTTGGGTGTTTTTGAGCAATTTTGGGTTCTAATCAATCTAAATACATAATTTTGAATCTAGATTAATATTTAGAATTTAATAAGCTTTAATTTGAGCCTAATATTGCTTAGGTTTCGGTATATGAATCGAAAATCCCGAAATTCGCAAAACTGCCCAAAAACGGGGGCAAAATCGTACTTTCACTTAAAAACTGCCCGAGGCCACCCGAGCTTAACCAATGGTTAATCATGGCTTAAAAACACATTTTAAAACATTTTAGTGAGGTTCGGGCTCAGTCGGCACGCACATCGGAGTTAAAACAGCCGCAGGGGCGTTTTGGTCATTTCGCGCGTCGAAACTCAAAATTGAGATTCTTCTGCTCTATTAACACACATAACACAAACAATCCCTTATTATTCTCAAAACATCCCCTTGAGAATATGTGGGGCCCACAATCCTCATTTTCTGAGTAAAATAACTTCAGGGACATTTTGGTCATTTTACACGTACAGAAATTTGGGATTTGTGACTCTCGCATGAATCGCTCCTAACCTATCTTCTAATGTTATATTCCTTTATTAAGGATTGTTTGGCCTCAAATCTTATGTAATAATTACCTATGGTAATTCAGTAATTTCCAATGACAGTAAAAATTACAGTAAAAATTGGGGCGTTACATTTTATGTGTTCCCGTGTCGTCTCCAGGTTGATTCAGAGAACAATGCGGCTGCTACGTGCAAGAAACTCAAGATTTGCAATAGTTTAGTAGTTGATACTTTTCTTATGCGGTATATAGTTGTAGGTATATGTGTAGGTGAATATAATAGAGATTATATATGTATTCAAGCTCACAATAGAGCTTCCTTATGTAATTGACTTGTATCTTTATTACACATATAAATCGAATTACGCTAGTTATTACACGATCTTATCGCATTTGCTATAGTTATTTAAGAAAGGTCCAATAATTTAAAAATAACAACTCTCGAGTCTGATGTCATGACTTAAGGATGATGTTGTACTTGGGAGGATGTTACAGCTAGGGCAAGACTACTTTCAAAGTGTCAGTAGAGGTTGCTACTGCACACGGTTAGGCTTTGAGAGGCTGGAGTCAAGACTACTCAGTTTGGCTTGGAGAGGCTAGTGTCAAGACTACTCAGTTGAGTTTGGGGAGGCTAGTGTCAAGACTATAAGGTTGGGCTTGGAAAGGCCAGTGTCAAGACTACTTGCAGCAAGAAAAGGCTGGGGAAAGACTACTAACAACATGCTAAAGGAGTTGCCTGTCAGTCACGGGTTGGCTTGGAGAGGCCTGAGTCAAGACTACTCATATTAGCTAGGAGAGGCTGGTACAGAACTACTCAAAATCCTTTGTTACAGGTGATTTCTGAAATCCTTGGATAATAGCTTGGGAAGGCTAATAAAAAGACTATCCATCTTTACTTTCTCAGGTTGAGAAAGTTGTTGTTATAGTGGAACCTCAATAGTTGTTGAGTACTAGATGTTGGCATATTGGCTGAACCAGTATAAAATACTTTTTGTCCTTTCTCTCTTACCCTGATCTCTTTTATTTTCCTTTATTGCTTCGTTATCTTATCATTGATTTTATTTTTATCTTGCTCCTTTTTATGCTATCTCTTTTAATACCGAGTGTTTTATTTAACAAGGTTAAGAAAGTAACTTCTGAAGCCACTAACTATATTTCTACTGTACTTCAAGTATTATACTTGATAGTAATCTTTTAAAGAAGCTTCAAAAACGAAAAAGGATCAATGCACGATTTAATCCCCTTCTCGTACATATCTTCACCTACAACGTGGGACATTAAAAAGTACTTTCAAGATGAAGATTTCAACTCATGTCTAAGAGCAATGTGTTACTTAATCTTCAATCATCACTATCGCAAACGAATTATAAGTAAAGAAGATTCAATTGAAGATCAGAAAGTGGAGAATCCTTCAATGAACTGATTACATACATTAGAAAACTCACCTGTGAGTGAAGCACAGAATGCTTCAAGAAAGGGAGGGAAATTTGAAATTTGAATTTCAAATTTTCAAGTCAAACCCAGTTTCAACATCACGAATGTTGTTTCCGCTATACTACAAGTTCAACACTTGATAGTTATTTTTTAAGCTTTTCAGAAAAAGAATAGAAAAGAAAAGGTGAAGCATGATTCAACCCCCCTTTCTTGTGCACTTTCCTTCTTACAATGGCTTCAATAACACCATCCACTAACAAACATTGTTGCATCTTCTAGATCTAATGTCATCACTACAATCACCTCTACTACCACTATATCCATCACCACCGCCAAACCCCCCATCCACATCTATTACCAAATTTCCTAACACCACAAACAGAACATCCACTAACAATGACAGAATAATGAGCACCATTACTATAACCTACTAAAAGTAGCACAAATTGATGAAGCTCAAAGAATCAACCTAAGCTTGGAGGCAATGGAAAGAATTGAAAGTTACATGACTAGGGATAAGGAAAGACGATCAAGAGAAGCTTTGGACAAAATGATGGTTGCCATGTTTGAAAAGAGGCCTATTCTGTAACATCCCCTACTACTTTATGGATTGATGACTGTCCCCACAAACCAACACGGGTCTTTTCAGCGTGCTTTGTCCTCACTTACATGCTTCCTGGAAAACTTCCCAGGAGGTCCCCCATCCCAAAATTGCTCCAAGTCAAGCACGCTTAACTATGGAGTTCTTAACTGATAGGTTACCGAAAAAAAGATGCATCTTGTTGGTATAGGTAGTATAAATCAATTCATATAAGCCTTCCTTAACTGTATAGTTCCATACCTACACAGTCTCAGGATCCCTCTTATTCGGGTGTGTAATCAGTTCATTCATATATCCCTCAGCTTGGAAGTCTGCCAGGAGCCGCTCCTTGTCTGTGCCTTCTTTTTGCATCAGCGATCACTCCCCGACTTCGTCCCCGAAAATTACATATTCCAGACTTACAAAACTTGGAAGTTGTAAGCATTGTCAGTTGTGTTCAATAGAATGAATTGGACCTAAAATGTAACCCATTTCATATAGAATAAGGGCCCTGGATTTTATGGTCCATTAGAAGCTTTGATTAGTTTGATTATTTAGTAATTTTAAGAAATAAACCATGTTATGTGGCATAGCCCAAGATGGCTTAAGCTTGAGTTTAGACAACTTGTCTATTTAAGTTTGTAAACACTATTGTTTTGGAGGAATGAAAAATACAAACAGTCAGATTGATGAAAACTCTGCTTATATGAGTTCAAAATTCAAATGTAGGAGTTGGCACTAAGATCAAAGAGAATCATATTCTAAAAGAAAATTATAGAAATAAAATGAAATTAGAAGAGCACAAGGAGAAGATAGATAAGATAAAGATGTAGGTAAATATGCGCACAAGAAGGGGGTTGAATTGTGCATTGATCTTTTTTGCATTTTCTAAAGCTTCTGAAAATAATTACTATCAAGTGCAAAACATGAAGTGTAGTGGAAATAAGTTAGTAGATTCAGAAAGTAGCTTTTTGAAACCTAATAAGTAAAACGCTCAATATTAAAAGAATTAATAGAAAACAATAAAGAAATATGTATAAAAGAAAGAAAAAATGAAAGATCCAGTAGAGATCAATAAACGAGATCAGAGAAAGCGAGATTGGACATGAGAAATTTTACACTGGTTCGGCCAACCTGCCTACATCCAGTACTCAACAACTGTTGAGATTCCACTATAACAATAACTTTCTCAACCTGAGAAAATAAAGATGGATAGTTTACATTAGCCTTCCCAAGCTATCATCTGTGGGCTTCAGAAATCACTTGTCACCACAGATTTGAGTAGTTCTGTACTAGCCTCTCCAAGCTAACATGAGTAGTCTTGTACTATCTTCTCCAAGCTAACCCATGATCAGTAGCCACCCCTACAGTCATATTGCAAGTAGTCTTGACATTGGTCTCTCTAAGCCAACCGTGATTAGTAGCAACCTTTACTGTCACATTGAAAGTAGTCTAGCTCCAGCCTATAACATCCTAATTTTTAACCCAATACTCTACAACATACTTAGGTTAAACATTAGTCTGTTACTTCATAGTTCTCAATTTTTCTCAGAAATACTTAGCGGAAAATACGGGTAAATTTTTTTTTGAAATACAAAGTGAGAGCCGCGCGATGCGATGTAACAAGTAACGGGCAAAACATATATTCCATAACATTATAGCACAAAGCACATAAAGGCACATCATGAGAAACACTAAATAACATCTTATATATATATCTTGCCCACTTATAAGTGTAAGACTTAATTTAGTACAACGGAAATACATAAACGAAAATACATCATAAAACATAAACATAATCTACTCTCCTACCTGAGTGCATCTAATGGGATAACTTCTAAACAAAAGAAGGTTTATCCCCATCTAAGTGGTGTGTGCTCTAACTCGGGCCATCCACGACCTCCTACTGGCGACCATCTCGTGATTGAGGTAGATATCCGGGAAACTGGGCGAGCTCCTCAGGCGTGAAGAGGCGGAGTGGGGATCGAATGTGACTCCCGGGGTATGGCCGCATCTCCGGTCGTCGTGCACGCCTCGGCTGAGTCACGGTGGGCTCTCTATCCTCTCCAAAGTCCATAGGTATGGTGGGGGAAGATCCCTCAGAGGGTACCTGGGTGGCCGAATCCTCGGAAGGATCCGTCTCTGAGATAGACGACGGGCAACGGGGCACATACTGGGGGTAGTCTCGAACGGCGGACGCGAAGGGTGGAGTACGGCGTAGCCTCTCCTCTCGGGGACGTGCACGCTCGAACATTAGGTCATCGCCAAAAGGTGAGACGGGGGAGAAACGATGGGAATGTACAGGGGGAGTGAAGGGTCGACCCATGAACATGAATACTCTAACTGTGCATCGACCCACAAAATGGAATGACTCGTGGTCCGGGTCATGGTGCACCTCCCATGTCGGCGTGTCCACGAACACTACGAACGTCGCCATCTGAAGACGTGACGGAAAGAAAGAGATAGAGAGAGTGAGAATCTTGCTAAAGAATCTCAGTAGGGCCTCCTACTACCTAGGTGTCATCATCTACGTCCTCAGGAACCTTGGGTTTAATTATACGAAATGACTGAACATGCATTTAGTTCATTTTAAACTTCAAAATATACTTTAGCCAAGGTCCATTCATTTTAGGATGATCTTAATGTCATGAATGCAACATAATAGAAAATGTATGCATGGCACTACCTAATGCTCATACATAAAACATAACATCAAGCATCATCATACTTGGTGGCATAAAGTGGCAATAGTAACATTCATATGGGACAAAACTTAGTGACATAATCATAATCATGAACTTCTCTTCCTCATGGGCCACCCTAAAAGACAATCGAACTGGGGGTGCTCGGCCGAACCGGTGTCACCCAGAACGTGTCATACATCTAGGTTATGAGCTCATACCTTAACTAGTTGTCACTAGTTCTTACTTACCACTTAACGATAAGCGTATCATAAATCATAAATCCCGACTATCTGAGTACGGGTTAGGGGCAATTCTCTTAAGGGTGCTCGGCCGAACCGGTGTCACCTAAGAGTATAAATTGGTACCGATGTCACATGAGTTCTATGGAGGTGCTCGGCCGAACCGGTGTCATCCTAGAACCCATCTTAGTACCTTAATTTTCAAAATCTCTTTAATTCCCCAAATTTGTCGGGAATTAGTGACATGACGGCATTACACCGAATTCCTTCCAAATTTGCTTTATGCCACATATACATATATCCTCATGAATCCATCATATGAATAGCACCATCATCATTTACATAACACATGCATCATCATAGAACTTTCAACCGTTTATCCTTACGGTAGCTTATGCTTTGACCCTTACGGGTCTTAATCATGAGATATGGTTCTCTAACATCCGTCTTCGCCTAAGGCGCTATGGATTAAATCTAAATCAATTATGAGGCATTCCCATGCTTAAGGACTAATTATTAATCATGTTTATCATGTTGTAAGGGTGCTGGACAGAATCCAGAAAAATAAATGTTCTAAGAGTTCTACATTGCATTTTTACGGTTTTCTAGTTACTAGTTTCCCTATAGGTGCTAGAATTCAATTCTAACACAAATGATACCAAGTTTTTCATGTCTAAACAATCTAAATCTGATTAGGTTCCCATTAAAATAGTTTGGATTAGTTCCATAAACAAATGGGTCAAAACTATGTTAAATTCTAGCTTTACGGTATTTCTAGTTAGCTAGTTTCTTTACCTATCATGCATAGAATCGCTTCTACATCATCATATGATATTTTCACACATTCCAACACATCAAAACATCATTATTCAGCATCACACTCATCATATCAGAACCGAAAACATTTAACTTTAATAAGAGAGTTAAATTGACATTTCTAGGTGCATAAGTTAACTAGTTTCTCTTGGAATCAATCTAGAACTTCTAAAACTCTTTGCAAGACATTTTAAATCATCAAGAGGCTAAGTGAAGCCTTAGGTCAGTGACCAAAACGTACTCCATCCCCTAAAAGAGATTGGAATCACAACTTATAATGACATAACCTTATAAAGATTTGTAAAACTTTAAGAAAGACTTAAAACGTAGACTATTGGTCCTAGTAGCTAGATAAAAACTCATTGCAAGTCCATCATCACTACTTGGCCGAAATTATGCATTCAAGGAATGCATTCGCATTTAACTTTATCTAGGAATGAAATGAGCAAGTCTTTGAGCTCTAGGTTCTTTAAGTTACGACATAAACTAAACGTGCTCATGCTTTTCATTTTTAATCTTGCTTACAAATTAAAGTGATGACATAAATTAAATATGCAAGGCATAAACTTAAACGTGCAAGCTTGAAGGTAAATATGCGAAGCATAATCTTACACGTGCAAGCTTGAAAGTAAATGTGCAAGATTCAATTCTTTATTTTAGTGCTCTTGGCCCAACAACAATCGACTTTAAGGCCGAAATAGATAGGCATTCAAGAAATTAATTAGGTGATAATGCAAGTTCAATTCTTTATTTTAGTGCTCTAGGCCCAACAACAATCGACTTTAAGGCCGAAATAGAAAGGCTTCGAGAATTAAATTAAGTGAAGATGCAAGTTCCGTTTTAATCTTTATGTTCTTAGGTGATAGCTTGAAAATAAAGATGAATAGCAAGAATGTAAATATGAATGCAAGCATAAAATAAATTGTGCAAGTTCATTTTATCTTTCTAGAGCTCTTAACAAGACTTTAAAGGAACTTAAACCTTAACCCAAACTCATTCAAACAAGGTAAAGTCAAGCTTGGAGTTCTTAGAACTCAACATAATATTTTTAGGAATCAAACTATGAAACTTAGAAAAAATTAAGGAAATGGCCGAAATCTTCAAGGAAAGGAAAGAAATATTTGAAACTCTAGAATCCATGATCTTGGTGATATATTAACACCAACATCATGAGACCTCATCATTGAGTCCTTAGAACCATTTTGAAACACCATCAAAACTAGAGTTCTCAAGAGTTCAAGAAAGAAAGAACTAGGAACATTTTTGCTCAAGAACAAAGATCAAGCTCTAGAGTTTGTTTCAAGTGATGAACATCATCATGAAACTCTCATCATCAAGCTCTCATTCCTTTGTTCTCCAAGGCCTATGGCCGAAAATGAAAAGGTAAAGGAAAGGAAAAGAAGTTCTAAAAAGAATCAAGAGAAACTATGAACATTAAGCTTAGAACAAGAACTTTAAAGAAAGAACACATGAAAGAAAATCCCTACTTGGTGTGATGAACTTGAAGATGGAAGAAGAAGATGAAGATGATGAAGAACTTTGAAGAGCTTGAAGAACTTGAAGAACACTAGAACTTTGAGAGAAAAGAAAAGCTTTGAGTGTTTCCTAAACTTAGCAAATGATCTAAAAGTGGTGCAAGCTTCTCAAGGCATTGTATTTATAGAGAAATGAAACAAATGGAGGGAGCTCATGGGGGAGAGTGGCTTCGGCCATGAGGTGCAGAATGGAGGCATTCCATGAGTTCCATGAGGTGAGATAATGTGTTCTTGAGGCATGGTGAGGTATGGCTTAAGGTATGGTGAGGTATGGTTCAAGGTATGGCCTCAAGCATGGTTCTTTGAGTGAGAAAACAATTTAATTTGTGGTCAAAGGGGAAGAGAATTCAGCCATGTTCATCAGATTTGGGAGAGGTTTAGTTGCATTTTAATTGTGGTTTAGAGTTGTGTTTAGGTGTATCTTTGATTATGCTTAAGATTAGGAATTTGTAAGAAAGTGTTTAGGCAAGGGAAATGGATAATTAAGGTGGTCTAGACATAATTAAGGAGTGGTCTTGCACCATTAGTGAGTTAAATCCTCAATTTAGAGTTTAAACAACTCTAGACACATTTCCTTGATTTAAGGAATTGGAGAGAGAAAATACTATTCAAGATTCCAAGACTAGGAGTCTTGAGTTCTAAAAAGAGATTTAAGTTTAATCTAAGCAATTTTAGGTTCTAATTAACTTCAATAAATTATTTTGACTCTAGATTAATTAGGGAAATAAATTAATCTTCGTTTAGAGCCTAATATTGCTTAGGTTTGCTTAATTACGTCATTAAGCTCAAAAACACTATTCCAGGGGCAAAATTGTAATTTTGCACTAAAACTGCCCGGGACCACCGGGGCTTGAACAGAGACCTCTAGACACATGAAAACATGTTTTCAAACCTCTGGGGAAAGTTCCAGGCTCAAACGGCACCTTTACCCGCGTAAAAACGCTATAAGGGTATTTTGGTCATTTTGACCCGAAACTGCGGAAAACGAGATTTTCGCTTCCGGAATCATTCAAAGGCCATTCAATCCTCTTCAAACATTGAGTTGACCCTTCGAGGATGACCGAGATGGTTACCATCGAGTTCGGGTCAGGAAATGACCTCAAGGGCATTTTGATCATTCCTCTCGGACAGAAAAATCAGGGTGTTACACAGCCTCTCCAAGCTGTAAGTAGTTTTTCCCTAGCCTCTCTAAGCTGCAAGTAATATTTCCCCACCCTTTCCAAGCTGCAAGTAGTCTTTGACTATCCTTTTCAAGCTAAACCGTGATAAGCAAGAACATCTTACTATCGCGTTGCAAGTAGTTTTACAGTAGCCTCTCCAAGCTATCTTACAAAGATCACTATCGGATCTAGGATACAAAGGTTAAGTGTTTGAGTTGTCACTCAAACTAATCTACACTCAAGTTTCCTTAATATTTGTATAAAAAGTTCCTGGAAAAACTTGAATGACTTCCTTCTTCTATTTCTTCCATAAGAAGAGCATAAATCCATGAATGTAGAAGGAAGATTTTCTTTACACTTCAAGAATAAAATTGATTACATGATATAGATAGAATATTCCAGGATGTGGGAAGTGATATTTGCAGAGTTTCCTTTCTTGAATCTTCAAATCTCTCAACATTCTTAAAGCTTAGCATCTCCTTATATAATGAATAGTCTTTCTTTGTGACCGTTGCCATAGATCAGTTCTTCAAGTGACACATGTTGATCATCAGTTATGTCTTGAAAGAAACAGCTAGAAAAGTGATTGATAGAACTGTCACATCGGTTACAGAAGCTGTTATAAATATGAGCTTTCTGATCTTCTATCAGAAAGTACTTTTCTACTTTTTGAGCAAGCTTTCTAAACTCCTTCATGAAGCTAGGGTAGTTGATCAAAGAGACAGAAGAGATGACGTATCAGTTTGAAATTGGGTTTGACTTTATAATTTGAAATTCAAATTTCAAATTTCCCTCCCTTTCCTATAGCATTCTTTGCTCCACTCACAAGTGAGCTTTCTGATGTGCGCAATTAGTCCCTTGAAGAGCTTTTCACTTTCTGATCTTCAATCAAATCTTCTTTGCAGATTATTTCTTTGCAATTGTGATGATTGAAGATTAAGTAACACGTTGCATATAGACATATTCTGATATCTTCATCTTCAAAGTACTTTTTGATGTCTCATGCTACTTTTTGAAGTCTCTGAACTTGTTTTTTTGTAGCATTGAAAACTTCTTCACATCGTTAGCTAACAAAATCTTGGATAAGGATATAATTTCATTTCTATTTTATAACAAATCTTGTAATATATTTACACATGCATAGTGAAATATATATACTTATTTGAGTAAGCCTTGTTCTTGCTAAACGATAAATACATGTTATAATCTTACAAGAAACTCAAGAAAAGCATTAGTCGTTCTTCAAAGTATTTTCTTTGAATTAGTTTTGTTGTCATTCAAAACACATGAGCGCATAGGGTTTTGGAGCTAACAAAAGAATGGAGGGTACCACAATCAGGAGATTAATAAGCCTTGGTTGAAAATCAGCACAAAAGTATGTTCTCTTGATAAGATAAAAAATTTTAACGTGCTCAAGAGCTAAAGCTTCTCTTAATCTTCTCTCTTTAGCCTTAATCATGTAACCTTGAAATCCTTCCATTACTTCGTGGCAATCCATGTAGTCTCACAATCTCCTCAAAGAACAAATGAGCAACATGAATTGCATCATCTACCTTACTACAAGAAATAAAATGAGCAATTTTAGAAAACCTATCAACAACCACAAAAATGGAATCCTTACTAGTCTTTGTTATTGCAATTCATCGTTAGTGCATAAGGATGGTAAAGCCAAAGTTGAATTTGTTTGGAAGTTGCAAGAAAAAATAAAAGCAGAGGTTGAGAAAAAAGGTGAACAAAAATAGGGCTCTAGATATCAAACGCCATAAAAATCATCTCAATTTGACTTCTATAGCTCTAGATATTGATAAAATACTAGGCACGAGGCAATGTTTGACTACTATAGCGGTTACTACACTATGAATCTTGTGTTCTGATTACTCCAAGCTCCCTTGCAAGTTGTCATGCACTTAACTGGAGATCTTGTATGCATAACAACACTCATAGAGAGAAGGGTTACATGCATTGAGCTCCTATAATCAATAAATCCTACAAACAATGTTAGCTCCATAACTTTGTCAAAATGCGCTAATTAATTTTGAATGCCAACAAAGCCAACTTAAAGAAAATGCTTTGAAGAATGACTAAATGGTTGTCTTGAGTTTCTTAAAAAATCATAACAAGATTCTATCATTTAGCAAAAGCAAGGCTTACTCAAACAAGGACAAAATTCACTCTGCATATGTAAACATGTTTGTCTCATGTTGAGATATATGAACTGAAATGGAAATGAAACTATATCCTTATTCAAGTAATAGATAGCTAATGATTTGAAGAAGATATCAACACTACAAGAAATCAATCTTGAGACCTCAGAAAATAGCATTGGACATCAAAAATTACACTTACAATGAAAATATCAAGTAATCTCTATAGACAGGTGTTATACTATCTTCAATCAGCACAACTGCAAATTAGTCATCATCATAAAGCTTGGATTGAAGATCAGAAAGTAAAGAAATCATCAGGGATCTGTTACCACACATCAGAAAGCTCACTTCTCTGTCGGGCGTTGAGGTTACTGGAAATAGAGGGAAATTTGATTTTGAATTTTGAATTTTGAATTTCAATTTGAAAGAGTCAAGTGCCAATGTCAGAACCGGTCAATCATCTCTTTTACCTTTTAAATCAATTATCCCAAGTCTTAGAAGAAAATGGCCAAAACCATGGTTCAGAGTAAGAGTGATTTCTAAAGAACATCAAAAACCTCTATTCCACAACAGCTTCTGCAAACTGATTAGATAAACAGACAAGCTACAATTCTAAACTATCTTTCCAAGACAAAAATGGATGATCAACATGCGTCCCTAGAAGAACTTATCAAAGGCAATAGTCACAAGGAAGATCTTCTTTAAATAGAGATGTTATACTCTAATGTTCAAGAGAGAGACTCCGCGCTTAAAGAGGAAATTCTGCAAAAGTCTCTCCTCATCTCCAATAAGGTTGAGATCATAATGTAATCAGATTCCTTACTTGTGAAAATCTTCCTTCTATATTCTTAAATAGAGTTGTGTTCTTCCTAGGAAGAAATGATGGAAGGAAGTCATTCAAGTTTTCCCAGGATCTTTTCATGAATATGTTAAGAAAACTTGAGTGTAGGTTAGTTTTAGTGGCAACCTAAATACTAAACCTTTGTAATCTCAATCCAATAGTGATCACTGCAAAATAGCTTGGAGAGGCTAATGTAAAACTATTTGTAATACAACAATAAGATGTTCTTGCTAATCACGGTTTAGCTTGGAGAGACTAGTTAAAGACTACTTTCAATAGGATAGTAACGGGTGGTTTACTTGTCACGGGTTCAGCTTGAAGAAGCTGGTGAAAAACTACTTGATTCAGCTTAGAGAGGCTGGTGAATAACTACTCAGGTTTGTGACAGTATGAAGTTGCCTACTGGTCACGGGAGTTAGCTTGGAGAGGCTAATACAAGATTACTTGGTTCAGATTGGAGAGGTTAGTGAATAACTACTCGGTTTTGTAACACCCTAATATTCAACCCAATACTACTAGTACGTACTGAGGCCAAATATTAGTCATTACTTCTTGCTTTAGTTCTATTACCTTTGAAATTACTTACTGAAAATACGAGCCATACTTTTTTTGTAACAAAACCTTGATAAAGTATGAGTCGCGTATAATGTAATTCGAACGATAATGTAAAGTGCGGAGTTATAAACACATAAAGGCTCCATACACAGTATCATGAGCACATATACTGAAATACCTCATATATTAATACTTAAGATGCCCACCAATAGCGGTGGGACTGTTTAATACATAAAGTGAAATACAACTGAAGGAAGGAAATACATGGAAACATAAACGCTACAAGCAAGAGAGTACCCACACCCAAGTACATCTGAAATGGATAACCTCAACACAAAAGAAGGTTTATCCTATCTATGTGACGTTTGTGCACTAAGGACTACCCTCTAAACCATACGGCTACCATCACGGGTAAGGTGGGACATAGCCGATCCACGGGCGAAGCGCGTCAGGAGTGGGCACTCGGACATGTCCTCCGTGTTGGGGTCGCCTCTCAGGCATCCGAGCCCTCCGTGGTTGGGTAACCGTTTCCTCGTTGCCTGCTGGCATACGTGGGGGAGTGGGGGCAGAGTCCTCCTCATACATAGGGGCAGGTGGCTCCTCCGAATGCTGCGAGCGGGGTACATATTCGGGTACAGCGCCCGAGCTTGCGGTGTAAGTCCGTAGGATTCTCTCGTTGCTTGTGCATTCACGCTCAAAAACCATGTCATCTCTATAGGGTGACATCGGGGAGAAGAGGTGTAACATCCTAATTTTTAACCCAATACTCTAGAACATAATTAGGTTAATCATTAGTCTGCTACCTCATAGTTCTCCTTTTTACCTTGAAATACTTAGCGGAAAATACGGTAAATTTTTTTTTGAAATATAAAGTGAGAGCCACGTGATGCGATGTAACACGTAAAGAACAAAACATACATCTCATAACGTCATAGCATAGGGCACATCAGGGCACATCACGAGAAACACTGAATATCATCTCATATATATATATATATATATATATATATATATATATATATATATATATATATATATAACTTGCCCACTTATAAGTGTGGGACTTAATTTAGTACAAAGGAATGCATGAAAGAAAATACAACATAAACATAAACATAGACATAAACATAAACCACTCCCCTACCCGAGTACATCTAATGGGATAACCTCTAAACAAAAGAAGGTTTATCTCCATCTAAGTGGTGTGTGCTCTAACCCGGGCCATCCACAGCCTCCTACTGGCGACTATCCCTCGAGCGTGGCACATAACCAGGAAATTGAGCAAGCTCCTCCGATGAGAATAGGCGGAACAGGGCTCGGGAATGACCTCCACGGCGTGGCCTCATCTCCGGTCGTCGTGCAAGCCTCGGCTGAGTCACGGTGGGCTCGCTAATCTCCCCAAAGTCCATGGGTATGGTGGGGGAAGATCCCTCGGAGGGTACCTGGGTGGCCGAATCCTCGGAAGGATCCGTCTCCGAAAAAGACGACGGGCAACAGGGCACATACTGGGGGTAGTCTCGAACGGCGGACGCAGACGGTGGAGTACGGCGTAGCCTCTCCTCTCGGGGGAGTGAAGGGTCGACCCATGAACATGAATACTCTAACTGTGCATCGACCCACAAAATGTAATGACCCGTGGTCCGGGTCATGGTGCACCTCCCATGTTGGCATGTCCACGAATACCACGAACGTCGCCATCTGAAGACGTGACGGAAAGAAGAGATAGAGGGAGTGAGAATCTTGCTAAAGAATCTCAGTAAGGTCTCCTACTACCTAGGTGTCATCATCTACGTCCTCAGGAACCTTGGGTTTATTTATACAAAATGAGTGAGCATGCATTAAGTCCATTTTTACGTTCTAAAACATAGTTTAGCCAAGGTCCATTCATTTTAGGATGATCTTAATGTCATGAATGCAACATAATAGAGAATGTATACATGACGCTACCTAATGCACGTACATAAGTCATATCATCAAGCATCATCATACTTAGTGGCATAAAGTGGCAATAGAAACATTCACATGGGACAAACTTAGTGACATAATCATAATCATGAAACTTTTCTTCCTCATGGGCCACCCTAAAAGACAAGCGCTCTAGGGGTGCTCGGCCGAACCGGTGTCACCGGTTCTAGTGAACGTTCTAGTGAACGGGTTCTAGTGAACGTTCATTAGGTAGTAGGACGTTCTAGTGAACGGGTTAGGGGGCAATCTCTTAGGGGTGCTCGGCCGAACCGGTGTCACCTAAGAGTATAAATGGGTACCGATGTCACATGAGTTCTAAGGAAGTGCTCGGCTGAACCGGTGTCATCCTAGAACCCATCTTAGTACCTTAATTTTCAAAATCTCTTTAAGTCCCCAAATTTGTCAGAAATTCGGCGGCATGATGGCATCACGCCGGATTTCTTCCAAATTTGCTTTATGCCACACAAACATATATCCTCATGAATTCCTCATATGAATAATATTAACATTCTTCACATAACACATACATCATCATGGAACATTCAACCGTTTATCCTTACAGTAGCTTATGCTTTGACCCTTACGGGTCTTAATCATGAGATATGGTTCTCTAACATCCGTCGCTCATATTTTATGCACCTAAGCGCTCATAATTAAGCATCATTCATAATCCTCATGTTCACACTTAAATTTGAAGAGCATAGGGCAGAATTCCTAACTTGTGATTACGGGGTTCTAGAACTTACGTTTTAGACCCTTTCTCGGTTCCGTCTTCGCCTAAGGCACTATGAATTAAATCTAAATCAATTATGAGGCATTCCTATGTTTAAGGACTAATTATTAATCATGTTTATCATGTTGTAAGGGTGCTGGATAGAATCCAGAAAAATAAATGTTCTAAGAGTTCTAAACTTGCACTTTTACGGTTTTCTAGTTACTAGTTTCCCTATAGGTGCTAGAATTCGATTCTAATCCAAAAGCTACCAAGTTTTTCATGTCTAAACAATCCTAATCTGATTATGTTCCCATTAAAACAGTTTGGATAAGTTCCGAAAACAATTGGGTCAAAACTATGTTAAATTCTAGCTTTACGGTATTTCTAGTTAGCTAGTTCCTTACCTATTATGCATAGAATCATTTCTACATCATCATATGATATTTTCACATATTCTAACACATCAAAACATCATCATACAACATCACACTCATCATATCAGAACCAAAAACATTTAGCTTCAGTAAAGGATTTAAATTGACATTTCTAGGTACATAAGTTAACTAGTTTCTCTTGGAATCAATTTATAATTTCTAAAACTCTTTGCAAATCATTTTAATTCATCAAGAGGCTAGGAGAAGCCCTAGGTCAATGACCAAAATATATTTCATCTTCTAAAAGGGAATAAAGTCATATCTCATGATAACATAACCTTGAAAAGATTTGTAAAGCTTTAAGGAAAACTTAGAACATAGACTATTGGTCCTTGTAGCTAGATGAAAACTCATTGCAAGTCCATCATCACTACTTGGCCGAAAACATGCATTCAAAGAATGGTTTCACATTAAACTTTAACTTGGAATGAAATGGGCAAGTCTTTGAGCTCTAGGTTCTTAAGTTATGACATAAAATAAACGTGCTCATGCTTTCCATTTTTAATCTTGCTTACAAAATAAAGTGATGACTTAAATTAAATATGCAAGGCATAAACTTAAACGTGCAAGCTTGAAGGTAAATATGCAAGGTTCAATTCTTTATTTTAGTGCTCTTGGCCCAACAACAATCGACTTTAAGACCGAAATAGATAGGCATTCGAGAGATTAATTAGGTGATAATGCAAGTTCAATTCTTTATTTTAGTGCTCTCGGCCCAACAACAATCAACTTTAAGGCCGAAATAGAAAGGCTTTGAGATTTAAATTAAGTGATGATGCAAGTTCCATTTTAATCTTTATGTTCTTAGGTGATAGCTTGAAAGTAAAGATGCATAGCAAGAACATAAATATAAGTGCAAGCATAAATTAAATTATGCAAGTTCATTTTATCTTTCTAGAGCCCTTAACAAGACTTTAAAGGAACTTAAACCTTAACCCAAACTCATCAAACCAAGATAAAGTAAAGTCTAGAGTTCTTAGAACTCAACATAACATTTTTAGAAAATCAAAACATTTTGCATGTAAAAGAAAAGGAAATGGCCGAAATTTCAAGGAACCAAAAGAACATTTTGAAACTCTAGAGTCCATGATCTTGATAATATATTAACACCAACATCATGAGACCTCATCATTGTGTCCTTAGAACCATTTTAAAACACCATCAAAACTAAAGTTCTCAAGAGTTCAAGAAAGGAAGAACTAGAAACATTTTTGCTTAAGAACAAAGATCAAGCTCTAGAGTTTGTTTCAAGTGATGAACATCATCATGAAACTCTCATCATCAAGCTCTCATTTCTTTGAACTTCAAGGCCCATGGCCGAAAATGAGAAAGAACAAAGAAAAGAAAAGAAGTTCTAAAAGAATAAAGAAAAACTATGAACATAAAGCTAGAACAAGAACTTTAAAGAAGAGAATACATGAAAGAAAATCCCTACTTGGTGTGATGATCTTGAAGATGGAAGAAGAAGATGAAGATGATGAAGAACTTGAAGAACACTAGAACTTTTGAGAGAAAAAGAAAAGCTTGAGTGCTCCTAAACTTAGCAAATGATCTAAAAGTGGTGCAAGCTTCCCAAGGTCATCTATTTATAGAAGAATGAAGCAAATGGAGTGTGTGTGTGGCTGAAGGGGTTTCGGCCATGAGGGTGCAGAAATGGAGGGCATCCATGAGTTTCATGAGGTGAGATAATGTGGTCCTGAGGCATGGTGAGGTATGGTTCAAGGTATGGTGAGGTATGGTTCAAGGTATGGCCTCAAGCATGGCTTCAAGGAGTGAGAAAACAATTCAATCATGTGGCCAAAGAGAGCATGGCTGTTCGGCCATGTTACAGCCAAGGGGAGGTTTGTTTTGCAATTTAATTATGATTTAGAGTTGTGTTTAGGTGTATCTTTGATTATGCTTAAGATTAGGAATTTGTAAGAAGTGTTTAGGTAAGGAAAATGGATAATTAGGGTGGTCTAGACATAATTAAGGAGTGGTCTTGCACCATTAGTGAGTTAGATCCTCAATTTAGAGTCTAAACAACTCTAGACACACTTCCTTGATTTAAGGAATTTGAGAGAGAAAACACTATTTAAGATTCCAAGACTAAGAATCTTGAGTTCTAAAAAGGGATTTAAGTTTAATCTAAGCAATTTTAGGTTCTAATTAACTTTAATAAATTATTTTGACTCTAGATTAATTAGGGAAATTAATTAATCTTCATTTAGAGCCTAATATTGCTTAGGTTTGCTTAATTACATCATTAGGCTCAAAAATACTATTCTAGGGGCAAAATCATAATTTTGCACTAAAACTGCCCGGGACCACCGGGACTTGAACAGAGACCTCTAGACACATGAAATCGTGTTTTTAAACCTCTGGGGAAAGTTTCGGGCTCAAACGGCACCTTTACCTGCGTAAAACGCTATAGGGGTATTTTGGTCATTTTGACCCGAAACTGCGGAAAACGAGATTTTTGCCTCCGGAAGCATTCAAAGGCCATTCAATCCCCTTCAAACATTGAGTTGACCCTTCAAGGACGACCGAGTTGGTTACCCTCGAGTTCGGGTTAGGAAATGACCTCAGGGGCATTTTAGTCATTTCCCTTAGACAGAAAAATCGGGGTGTTACAAGAGGTAGCTATCTACAGGGTGGGCGAATAGCCATCCGGGAAACATAAAGACGCAAACAATGCAGCGGCCGTCAAAATGGTACGATCCGTGCTCCGGATCGTAGTGGAACTCCCATGTGGGGGTCTCAACGTACAGTAAGAACGTCGTCATCCGAATCTAGAGACGTAATGGAAAGAAAGAGATATAAGGAGTGAGATTTCTTACTAAAGAAACTCAGTAGGGTTTTTCCTCATATCTAAGTGCCATCATATACGTCTCCAAGGACCTCAGTTTCTTAGTAAAAATGTGGGCATGTAATAGTTCATTTATGAAGTTTGCAAACATTAACATCCGAGGCCCATTCCTTTTAATTATGAAAACCTCTTGGTTACATAGTCTATAAGCCATAGAACATGGATCATAAGTCATGGTACATTAATTATAAATCATGGCTTCCTATATCATGGGTCATGGCACATAAACTCATAAAATCATGGTTTCTTATATCATGGGGCATAGCACATAAACTCATAAATTCATATTTCTTATATCATGGGGCATAGCACATAAACTTATAAATTCATGGTTTCTTATATCATGGTGCATAGAAGCATAGTTCATGGAACATGGTACATGGTACATGTCTTGGTTACTTGAGGTGACATTAAAACATCATCATTATTTTCCTGGGGCCACCCTAACTGATCTCCCTGTGGAGAAAATTCTAGGTTATGAGCTCATACCTTGCTAGTCGTCACTAGCACATGGACTTATCCCTTTTGATAAGTTAAAAGATCCCGACTTAAAGTACGGGTCTAGGGGGCTACAATCACCTTATCCCCACCCTTAACTTGGTGGTTCAAGGATCATTTTCTCATAGTTTAAGTCACCTTAAGTCTTAGCATGTTTATTGAGAAGCCACTTAGTTCATACATGTCAAGTATCAATGATTACAACATAGGCATCTCTAAGTTCTTGAAGAACAATCACATGCAATAAAACTATCATTTAAGAATAATAGTTCACATAGCATCACATAAGTCATGAGATAAACACCAATTCATCATTCATAGAGTAATGCTTAAACCTTTCCCTTAAGAGCGAAAACCCCTAATTGGATAACCTCAAACTTCCAAATTATTTTCTTATACCTCTAAAGGATTGATTAAGTCCTAAAACCTAATTAATTATGGCTGGACAGCATTGGCAACAAGCTAAACTAGGATGAATTACAGTGTTCTAAAAGATACGTTTTAAACCCTTTCTCACATCCGACTTTTTCTATGATGCAACAATTAATACCTAAGCCAATTATGAGTCACTCTCACTGATCTAAACATCATATAATGTGATTCTATGGGCGTTAATCAATCTGGACAAAATTCATATTTTCTGTACCTATGGGGTTCTAGAATTCACATTTCAAGCAATTAAAGTAACTACACATGCTCCAAAATGTCTAGAACAATTAGCATATACTTGGCAAGGTATTTAAACATATTTAGGCCACCCAAAACATGATTTAAGGTGCTGGAAATGAGCATGGCAGAACCGAAAATGGTTAGTCATTAAATCATGTATAAACTTCTTTTTCAATGTTCATAGGTAGCTAGTTTCTCTTGGAACAATTTTAGGACTTCAAACATACCTTGGAAATCAATTTAACTTGTCAAGAACTTTCATGGTTGAAATCCTAAATATAAGAACATACTCAAAAATACTTTTAAATGTCACTTATGTTTAGGAAAAACTTAAAACATAAGCTATAGGCTCTTGTAACTAATGAAAAACTCATCCTAGAGCTTTCATCATCACATGGCCGAATGCATTTCAAGAAGATACCTTCTTGATTTAACTTTTCTCAAGATGAAATGGGGCAAGTCTTTGAGCTCTAGTCTCTTAGGTGATGGCATAAAAGTAAACGTGCTATGCATTCCATTTTATTCTTCATTAGAGAGTAAAGTAAGAGCTTCAAAGTAAATATGAAATGCAAGAACTTGAAATTAAATATGCAAAACTTGAAAGTAAATATGCAAGTTCCATTCTTTATTTTAGTGCTCTAGGCCCAGCAACAATCGACTTTAAGGCCGAAATAGAAAGGCTTCGAGATTATTTTAGGTGATATGCAAGCTTTCGTTTTACATCTTTAAGTTCTTAAGTGATGACTTGAAATATAAACATGGAATGCAAAGCTTGGAATTTAAACGTGCATTATGCAAGTTCATTCCTTATCTTGGGGTTTAGTGATAGCATAGAAATAAACGTGCTATGCAAAGCATAAAGTAAACGTGAATGCAAGTTACTTTTATCTTGTCTAGAGCTCTTGCAAGACTTTTAAAATGAACATAGTTCCAACCCAAACCTCATCCTCACAAGAAAAGGAAGTTACTAGTGCTAGAATACTCAAAATAAATCATAACCTTAAAGAACTTGGAAGTGGCCGAATCCCCATCATGGAGAATGAACCATTTTTAAACTCTAGGGACCAAGATCTTGATGATCTAAGACATCAACATCCTAAGCCCTCATCATTGAGTACATAGCTTCCTTAAAACCAACATTTAAAACAAAGTTTATGCTAGAGAAGAAAGCAAAACCGAAACCATGCTTGGTTTAATATTAAAGTTTCAAGCTTTAGAGTTTGTTCATGTGACTAGCATCAACATGAAACACTCATCACCAAGCTTTCATTTTTCCAAGTCTTAGAAGCCTACATGGCCGAAAACATGGGAGGAAAAAGTGAAGTCCAAAAGAGTTCAAGAGACATAAACTCCTTTCTTTCTCAAACTTGGAAAAAAGGATGTAACTTTCCTTAAACAAAAAATTCAAGCTTTAGAGGTTGTTGAGTGACAAGCACCACCATGACAACCTCATCATCAAGCTTTCATTTTTCTCATGGGTTTAGGCCCTCATAGCCGGAACATTAAAAGAGAAAAGAAAAGTTCAAACATTCAAGAGAAACATAACCTCATTCTTGACTAAACTTGTAAAAGATGAAACTTTTCTTTGAGAAAAACTCAAGCTTTAGAAGTCTCATGTGAGATGAACTCATGGTCACCTTTAGAGAGCACTCATCATCAAGCTATCATGCTCAAGGCCTTGAGGCCGAAAATGAAAGGAAAAGAAAAGGAAGAAATCGAAAATGAAAAGCAACATGGAGGTTCCACCTTTCATCATTTCCCAACAAGATCTAACATAGAAATCAAAGACATATTTAGAAAGGTTCCCTACCTTGTGATTTTCAAAAAAGGAGAGGAAGAACTTGAGCTTGGAGAACTCTTGGAAGCTTGAGAGAAAAAGAAGTGAGAAAGCTTGAGACTTTTAGTGATTTTGCAAGAAGTGAGCAAAAGAGTGAAGTTGTGTGGTATTGTGTATTTATAGGCAAATGAATCATGAGGGAGTGGAGGGAAAGAAGTTGGCCAAAACTTCTTGAGGAAGAATGGAGAAAAATATCTCTTGTGTTGTCATTCATAGTGTCATAGGTCATAGGTCTTAGGATGGCTTTGATGGACAATATGATTGACTACATAAAATATCATTCTTTTGAAATTTTGGGGGGAAAATGGCTGATCATTATTGGGCCAAGGGAGGGAAGATTTCATTCAATTTAATCATGTACTAATTGAGTGTTTAGGAGTAAACAAGGTTAGGTCACTAATTAAGGTTGTGTAATCAAGTGTTTAGATGAACTAATTAGGTAATTAGGACCCTAATACCTTGGACTAAGAGACTATGGTGGGATTGATGGAGTCAAACTCTTATGACCATTGATTGATGTATGACAACTTTTCTTGGAAGAGAAAGCATTCTTGGGAAAGGAAAAGTGAATAGTGAAAATACTATTCATAGTTGCTTTTTCTTTAAAGAAAGAAAAGAATTAGAATTAAGTTACAAATTTTCTTAAGCAATTTTAGGTTCTAATCAACCTTAAATAATCATTTTAGCCCTAGATTAACTAAGGAAATTAATTAACCTTTCATTAGAACCTAATATTGCTTAGGTTTGAGTTAAGTAACTCGTTAAGCTTAAAATGCACTAAGCAGGGATAAAATCGTAATTTTTACCAAAAGTTGCCCAGGACCTCCGGGACTTAAACCAACATAGTTCATGCCTTAAAACATCATTTTTGATCTCCGGGACGAGTCCGGGTCGGAGTCAAAACTTAAAACTGCCTTAAATCAAGTTAGGGGTATTTTGGTCATTTGTGCACAGAACCCTCAGAAATGAGATTTTTCTGACTTGTTAACATTCATAAACATATAATCCCCTTCATATATCATAAAAGCCTTGTGAGGATGGCCGAAGTCGGTCGTCCTCATGTTTCAGGTAAAAATGACCTCAGAAGCATTTTGGTCATTTAAAAGTTTAGAGAAAAACGAGGCATTACAGGTTTAGCTTAGAGAGGCTAGTTAATCACTACTCAATTTATGGCAATAGGGGTTGTTTGTTAGTCACAAATGAGAGCTTGGGAAGGCTAATATAAAGACTATCCTGTTGTTCTTTCTCTGGATTAAGAAAGATGATTAGTGGAAACTCAACATTTGTTGAATACTGGATGTAGGTAGTTTTGGCCAAACCATTATAAATCTCTAGTGTCACATCTTCCTCTTCTTGATCTTCTTTATTTCTTCTTTGTTATTTTTCATGTTATACATATTTTGAAAAAAATGGTCAACGTCTTTACTTTTCTTGTCAGCTTCTTAATTAATTCGCTTTCTAAGATATGCTTCACATTGAACATAATCTAGCATAATGTTTTATGTTATCTCATTATTTGATAATTACTTTAGAAATCTACTTTTTGAAACTACTAATAGAGTTTTTGTTTCACTACAAGTTTCACACTTGATAGCATTTGTTTTAATTGTTTCAAAAAAGTAAAACGAAGCTATGCAGGATTCAATCCCCCTTCTTGTGCACTCTTTTACCTATAAGTGGACAGAGCCAAGCCTCTGAGGGGTTGAGCAATCCAATAATTGCAGAGGACAAAGATCTGAGGGACGGAATGACATATGTCCACTGCACAAGATCAATCTATCACCTGACCATCTTTTACATATAAGTCTATATGGAATAGACTATGCATGATGTTTGAAGATCTTAAACAGTTTTAAGATATTTTTGACCCTAAGGTTGTCATATAAGATGCAATGCAATGCTAGAGCAAATGAAATTGCGAAAACTTCATATGAAGTGGAAATATCTTATATAGAAATTTGAGATTGAAAATAGAGATGAGATCTCTCTATTTATGGAAAATGTCAAAAGTCTGTAAAGACTAAAACAAAGAGACTTCATTCTCAAGAAAGACAAAAAGGGCAAAAGATTATCTTAAAAAGAGTTATCTGTTAACCATAATAAAAAGAAACATCATGTATCAGGAGTTCTAAACTCAGAACATCATAGTTATATCCCATCTTCAAGAAGGAAAGTGTATTGGCTACTTAGAGTATTCTAAAAATGAAAAGAACAACTCAAAAAGTCATGATGAGCTAGAATATGCTGTCATTCTATGTTTCATGACTAAGAACACTTCACCAGAGATAAGCCAGGTAAATGTATCTACATCTTATCCTTCATATAATGTTATAACTACTTTATATGATGGGTTGCAAGAAATGTTTTAAACATATTCTTCTATATATCTCAAACCAGTCAAGGAACTCATCAATCTACTATGAAGACTTGAGAAAATCAAGCCTGAAGCTGGAAAGCTGAAAGTATGATATATTTCATGGAGATTTTCTTCTTCTCAAATTCTATAAAACTGAAGCCTCCAAAAGAAATGTAAAGAATATTATAAATTATGTCTGAATCTTAGAGAGGACTTCATGGCTTCTAAAGATCCTATCTAGAATAGCCGATATATTTCAAAAACCTTGTTTTTGTGAAAATGATCAAAATCTACTTTTTTAGAAAACTGGTCTGGGATATACAGAGGAAATAGAACATGAAAAGGCTATGCAACCTCATCTATTATACCTATTTTCTGTTACTTGCTATCACTGTTGTAAGAAGAGATACCTACCTGACAAACGGATCTTGAGAAAGAAATCTGTTAGAAAGATTGAAAAGTCTCTTTCTTTGAAACTAACCAAAAGGACCCAAAAAAGTCTGGGGACTGAAATTAAACCCTTTTCCTACATGTAACACCCTAGTAATTAACCAGATACACCTAGGTTGAATCTGATTAATGACTAGACTTTACTCCTTGCTTTGGTTCTTTCTTCATAATTTGAAAATACTTAGTGAAATTACGAGCCTTTTTTTTTTTTTTTAAAACACATAATTGAAAACGTGAGCCGAGTACAACGTGAACGAGTAAGCGGAGTATAATAAGACGTTTAAGAATATATCACATCATATCACTTAGGCTCCATCATATAACATCCATAAGCACATTATAGCATATATTTACATACAATAACCTCACTCAAAGGGGGGTTATGTTCATACATCATTATCTTATGCAAACCCATAAAAGAAAATATACTTAAGGAAATTCATGCCCCTAAACTAGATAACTCCATAAGCCGGGAAGGTTATCCTAAAACTAGGGTGCATGATCACACATAAGTCTACTAAGAACCTTCTATGGCCACTTGTCCTGAAAATGGGGAATAAATCCGATCCATCGATGAGCTTCCTCGGGACGGGACACACGAGATGCACCAGGCTGGGGTCGCATGGACGGCCTTCTCGCTAACCTCGGCTGAACAACTGTTTCCTCACTACCCTCTCTTACACGTGTGGGAGTAGGAGCGAGCTCTTAGAATATACATGAGTAGGAGTGTCCTCTGAAGGATCAGTTCAGAATATCTCGTCTCGGGAACATACTGAAATCCATGGACACAGATGAAGCGGGATAAGAACGTAACATCCTTTCATCAAGTGGTCGTGCATGTTCGAAAACCATTTCATCGCCATAGGGAGAAGTAGGAGAAAATCGATAACTAGGGACAGGATGTGCAAATGGACGACCTATGTAAATAAAAACACGACTGCGCACCTCCCTTCAAAATGATACGAGCGATGCAGGGATCATAGTGGAATTCCCAAGTAGGGGTATCAACGAGCAGACGAATGTCGCCATTTGAATCTGGAGACAATGACGGAAATAAAGAAAAGGGAGTGAGAATCTTGCTAAAGAATTCTCGATAAGGTACCTCCTTCTACTGATGTCATCATCAAAGTCCCAGGAACCTCGGGATTATTCTAAAATAGTGAGCATGCAAAGATTCATTTTAAGTTCGGACAAATACTTAACCGAGGTTCGTCAATTTTTAATCATCGTCTTATAATGCATCTTATTCTTAACATGTCATATTTACAATGAACTTTTCCTTTATCATTACATCATATTCCTCATCATCATTATCAAAATAACATGCATAAAAGAACGTCATATAATATTAGCTACACATGGACACAGTGCACATATTTCATTTCTTTAGTGCCTTAGGTGACTTAAAATCTTATCATCATCATTATTTTCCTTGGGCCACCCTATACTCCACCCTTTTGGGAGTAATTTAGGTTATGAGCTCATACTTTACTAGTCGTCACTAGCATATACTTATCCCTTTTGATAAGCTAAAGTCCCGACTCTATCCTTTTGAGAGAACGGGTTAGGAGGCTAAAATCACCTTTTCACCACCTATAGTCTGATGGTTCCAAAGGATCATTTTCTTATAAGTTTAAGTCACCATTAAATCTTTGCATGTTATATCATAATACAATTCATAAACATCATAACATTTTCTCATTTATAGTCTTAAGCTAGAATAATATATATCAACTGTAATCATGCATATGGGAGATTCCCAGGAAAGAGAGGTGGGTCACAATGGACACGCTTAAATACCAAGTCTTTCCTTAGCCAGAACCTTTCCAAATTACACTTTTACAATGATACACTTTCTTCTAGCAACAAAGGTGAATTTTACATAAGAACATTTCATGTATAAGCATTCTTATTATTTGCAACAGCAACTATAACATGCAAGTCAGGAAATCATTCAATGATATCAAGTACTTAATAAGCATCCAATCCTTACATAGAATTATCAATTATAGAACTAATTAGTTACTAAACCAATTATGAATCATTCTCTTAACAATAAACCATAATTATCACAACTTCAATCATATCAAATCATTATCACACATTGATACTAAACTCAGATCAGTGGCCGAATCATGAACCTCATGCAATTACATAGAATCATATTTTAAGTGCATATAAAATACTAGTTCTTTTGTCAAATTTGGGAGGATCTTCACAATTAAAATTCTCACTTAAGATAAAAGGAGTAAGTCTTGAGCTTTAGAGATTTAGGTGACATCTTAGAATTATAAACATGCTATGCAACCTTATTTTAATCTTATCTTTATAAGGTGATAGCTTGGAATTATAAACATGATATGCAATTCCATTTCTTTATCTTTAAGATTTAAGGTGATGACTTGAAAATTAAACATGATGCAAGAACTTGAAATATAAACATGATCCAAGAAAGCTGGAGCGCGGTAATCCGCACAGGACGATAGAGGAGAAGAGAATATTAAGAAACCGGAGGCGGTAGTCCGCACAGGACCAGATAGAGGAGAAGAGAATATTAAGAAACCGGAGCGGCGGTAGTCATACAGGACGATAGAGGAGAAGAGAATTATTATTACATCTTTTAAGCTCCAATCTCAAGACTTTTTAAAGAATAAATTCTTTAACTCCAATAATCATATTTCTTTGCTTGTGATACATGGGCAAGTCTTTAAGCTCTAGGATCTTTAGGTGATGGCATAAAATAAACATGTCATGCGTTGATTCTTTTAGCCATTATAAAATATAGTGAGAGCATAAATTAAATATGAGGTGCAACCTCTTAATTATCTTGAAAGATTAAGTGATGACTTGAAACATAAACATGAAATACAAGCTTGGAATTTAAACATGAGAAATGCAAGTTCCTTTATTCATTCTTGAAAATTTAGTGATGACATAGAAGGTAAACATGGTTATGCAAAGCATAAACTTAATCATGGATGCAAATTCATTTTGTTTCTTTACTAGAGCTCCTTCAAGACTTTAAAAGAATTATAAATTCAACCCAATACATATCTTAACAAGAAATAAAACATAAAAGGAAAAAAATACATCTTTCAAGTTCTAAACTAAAAATCTTTGTTTTAGCATCATAAAGCATTATTCTTTAAGGTTTTGCATCAAGTGGAATTTTCAAGCTTTAGAGGCCTAACTTGTGATGGATTTACAACCCACCCTCAAGGTCCTCATCATCAAGCCATCATCTTAGTTCCACCTAGGCCATATGGTTGAATTGGTTAAAGAAAAATTGAAGAGGAAAACCAAAATGAAAAGCTAAGGTAAGTTCATAATTTCATCATTTTGAGCTAAAAACACAACTCCTCAAAGCATAGAAATAAATTTAGAAACTACTCCCTACCTAATCTGAGTTGAAGAAGAGGAAGAGAACTTGATTTCTTGAAGTGAAATTTGTGTGTTCCATGCATTATTTAGGTGTAGGCAAGGTATTCATGTAATTTAGAGAATTTACGGTTAAGGGCTTAAGTGAATTAGTAAGCAATTTGGGTGTTTTTGAGCAATTTTGGGTTCTAATCAATCTAAATACATAATTTTGAATCTAGATTAATATTTAGAATTTAATAAGCTTTAATTTGAGCCTAATATTGCTTAGGTTTCGGTATATGAATCGAAAATCCCGAAATTCGCAAAACTCCCGAACAACGCGGGCAAAATCGTACTTTCACTTAAAAACTGCCCAAGGCCACCCGAGCTTAACCAATGGTTAATCATGGCTTAAAAACACATTTTAAAACATTTTAGTGAGGTTCGGGCTCAGTCGGCACGCACATCGGAGTTAAAACAGCTGCAGGGGCGTTTTGGTCTTTTTGTGCGTCGGAACTCAAAATTGAGATTCTTCTGCTCTATTAACACACATAACACAAACAATCCCTTATTATTCTCAAAACATCCCCTTGAGAATATGTAGGGCCCACAATCCTCATTTTCTGAGTAAAATAACTTCAGGGACATTTTGGTCATTTTATACGTCTGAAATTCGGGATTTGCGACTTCGCATGAATCGTTCCTAACCTCTCTTCTAATGTTATATTCCTTTATTGAGGATTGTTCGGCCTCAAATCTTATGTAATAATTACCTACGGTAATTCGGTAATTGAGTAATTTCTAATGACAGAAAAATTACAGAAAAATTCTGATAAAAATTGGGCGTTACATTACTCCCTCCTTAAAAAGAATTTCGTCCGGAAATCGTTACACGAGAACAACTTCGGGGTATTGTGCTTTCATGTTTGATTCCAGCTCCCATGTAAGTTCTTGGTTTCACCTGTCCCATGCTACTTTGACCGAGTCTGACCTTGTTCCTTAACTCGCTTAACTCCTCGATCGACGATTCTCGTGGGTAGTAAGTTAAATGTCAGTTATCTCTTAATTGTACATGTTACGGCTCTAGTACATGACTCGGGTCGATTGATACTTTCTTAAGCGAGAGACATGGAAAACATCATGAAGGTTGGATAGACTCGGGGTAGGGCTATACGGTGAGGCTCTGAGTCCTACTTTGGTAAGGATTTCAAGCGGACCAAGAAACTGGGGCTCAATTTCTTTACTTTTATTGCTCGGCCTATGCAGTGGTGGGGGTGATCCTTAGGAACACGTGGTCCCCTTCTTGAAAATCTAGCGGTTTTCGCCGCTTGTCCGCATAGTTTTTCTGTCGACTTTGAGCAGTAAGAATCTTATCCCTAATCTTTTTGATTTGTTCCGTTGTTTGCCTCACAACATGCGGCGCAAGTAAACTTTGCTCTCGGGTTCATACCAACATAAGGGAGATTGACATTTCAGTCCATAGAGGGCCTCATACGATTGCCATACCGATACTTGCATGATAACTGTTGTTATATGCAAATTCAATAAGTGGCAGGTACTTATCCCAACTTCCCCTTTGATCTAAAACACATGCCCTTAACATATCCTCCAAGGTTTGGATAGTTCTTTCAGATTGACCGTCTGTTTGGGGGTGATAGGTCGTGCTTAGAGACGACTTTGAACCAAATGCCTTTTGAAAGGCTCCCAAAATCGCGACGTAAATCGCGGATCCCGGCCCGAGATTATCGTCGACGGCACCCCATGTAACCTCACTATCTCTTGAATATATAATTGTGCTAACCTATCCAAGGAATAAGTCACCTTAATAGGTAAAAAGTGGGCTGACTTTGTCAATCGATCCACGATTACCCATATGGTATCATGATTCCTTTGGGTCCTTGGTAATCCAGTCACAAAATCCATGGAGATACTATCCCACTTCCACTCGAGGGATTGACAGAGGTTGCAGCATTCCAGGGTTTTTGGTGTTCAATCTTCACCTTTTGACACACCAAGCACTTACTCACCCATGTGCACACATCTTTCTTCATTCCAGGCCACGAACATCTTCTTCAAATCTTGATACATCTTGGTGGCACCAGGATGAAGGGTAAAATGGCTCTTATGGGCTTCCTCCAAAATATCCTTTCGGAGGCCACCACTAGCAGTACACATATTCGACCTTTAAACCTCCACAAATCGTCCATTCCTTGGGTAAAACCTATCAACTTTCCTGCCTTCATCGCCTCTAAAGTCTCTTGAAACTCAAAGATCGTCCCCTTGAGCTTGAACAATCCTTTCTTTGAACTCACTTGTCACTCTAAGATGACAAGCTCTGATGCCCTTAGTGGTCAAAGTCATTCCTAGGTTTAAGTCCCTAAATTGCTCAATCAATTCAACCTCCTTCACCATCAAGCGGGACACTTGTAAGGACTTCCTACTCAAAGCACCGGCTACTACATTAGCTTTACCAGGATGGTAGTTCAATCCAAAATCATAATCTTTCAAGAACTCCATCCATCGCCTTTGCCTCATGTTTAGCTCTTTTTGATCAAAGAGATATTTCAAACTCTTGTGATCGGAAAACACCTCAAACTTAACTCCATATAAATGGTGTCTCCAAATCTTTAGAGCAAACACGACTGACTAACTCAAGGTCATGGGTAGGGTAGTTTGCCTCATGTGGCTTGAGTTGTCTTGATGCATAGGCCACCACTTGCCTATCTTGCATTAATACACAACCTAAACGCCTTTTTGTAGCATCACAATACACCTCGAAAGGCACATTCGGGTCGGGTAACACTAAAGCAGGGTCGAGGTTAGCTTGTGTTTTAACTCTTGAAAGCTCTTTTCACACTCAGGGTCCATGAAAAGGGTGTTCTTCCTAGTCGACTTGGTCAAAGGTAGGGAAATCTGGGAAAATCCCTTGATAAATCGACGGTAATAACCGGCTAAACCTAAAAAGCTCCTTACTTGATTCTGGTGGTTGGTCTTTCCCGATTTACTACCGCTTCTACCTTACTAGGATCTCTGACAATTCCTTTCTTAGATACTACATGCCCTAAAAATTGCACCTTATCCAACCAAAACTCACACTTGGAAATCTTGGCATATAGTTTCTTTTCCTTCAAGATCTCTAGTACTATGGTTAGGTGGCATTCATGCTCTTCATGGGTCTTAGAATATATGAGAATGTCATCTATAAAGACAACTACAAACTGATCTAAATAGGGTCGAAAGATCCTATTCATGTAATCCATAAAAATAATTTGGAGCATTGGTTAACCCAAAGGACATTACTGCAAACTCAAAATGGCCGTATCGAGTGCGAAAGGCCGTTTTAGGTATGTCTTCATCTCTCACTCTAATTTGATGGTAGCCTGACCTCAAATCTATCTTAGAAAACACTACCGCACCTTTCAGTTGGTCCATCAAATCATCGATCCTAGGCGAGAGGATACTTGTTTTTCACCGTTACTTTATTCAGCGCCTATAATCTACACACATCCTCATACTCCCATCTTTTTCTTTACAAACAACACAGGGCTCCCAAGGTGATGCACTAGGCCTAACAAACTTTTTCTCCAATAAATCTTCCAATTGAGTTTTTAACTCGGTCAATTCTAATGGGGACATCCTGTATGGGGCTATGGATATAGGTCCCGCACCGGGAAGCAACTCTATGGAAAATTCTATCTCTCTCTTGGGGGGAAACTCTAGTATCTCATCTGGAAATACTTCGGGATAATTTCTTACTATTGGTATCTCATCGATACTTTGCTCAAAGTCTACATCACTAGCGGCTAAGAAAATGTAACCTTTACTCTCACCCTTACCACAGTCCATTTCCACAGTAGTTATGTAAAGACTTATGGGTTTCTTAGGTTCAATAGGAATAGGAAGAAAAGTGATGGTTTTCTCATAACAGTTTAACAGTACACGGTTGGCCTCAAGCCAATCCATGCCAAGAATCACATCTAAACCTCGCATGGGTAAGCAAATAAGATCTAAAACAAAGGATCTATTATCTATAATAAAACTACAATCTAAACAACATTTACAAGTCCTAACGGGTTTTCGGTCGGGATAGAAACAATAAGGTCAAAAGGAAGCTCAGTCATAGGTAAATTCAGGCTTTTAACACATGAATGGGAGATATAAGAATGAGACGCGCCAGAATCATATAGTACAATTAAGTCTTTACCATGCATATTACCCTTACCTTCCACGAGATTTCGTGACTTCGTTGTTTCTTGACGTGTGATAAATACCCTTCCCTGGTATTGCGGCTTGGGATTGGGGGTTGGCGGGTTCCTTTCAGTGCATTCTCGGGAGTAATGACCTGGTTTTCCACACCGATAGCACACGTTTGTTCCGGCTCGACATGGCATGCTCCCATGATTCTTGCTGCACTTGGGACATTCCATGGATGGCGTGAGCCGTGGAGAATCTTCTTTGGACCTCTTTGTGGTGCTTTCCCTTTATTGTTGTTATTGTTGTTGTTGTGATTGTTCTTTGGGTTATTGTTGTAGCGGTTGTTATTATAGCGATTGTTGTTGTTTGGCCTTCCTTGTTGAAAATTTCTTTGTGTCCCTTGTGGTCTTGATTGAGGGGGGAATGGAGGTCGATTCTGCCTCTTGAACTGCTGACCTTCAGGTGTCAACTTTTTGGTAATATTATCTGACTTTGGGGTGTTTAGTTTTCTCTGACCTTCTTCAATAATCCGACATTTGTTAACTAGGGTAGAGACATCCCTAATCTCCAAATGTGCAACTGCCACATTAAGTTCCGCCTTCAACCACGACTCGTATTTAATGCATTTCCGGTACTCATCAGGATTTCCTTGGTACATTCTTGAGTACTTAATGAGTTCTTCAAATCTGGCAGTGTACTGGGCCACATTCATATTCCCCTGGACAAGTTGCATGAATTCAATGTCCTTGGCATTTCTAGCGACTACGGAAAGTACTTTTCGTAAAAATGGACCTTGAATAGTTCCCAATCAATGTCCACATCGGTCGTCTCCAGGAGTCTTCGAACACCTATCCACCAGAAACTGGCATCACCCTCAAGCATATGAGTAGCGAAGGTGACCTTTTGCTCCTCCGAGCATGGGACTTCTGACAAAGACCTTCTCAATATTCGAATCCATTCATCTGCAATATTTGGATTCAGTGTCCCCTTGAAAACCGGTGGGTTTGCCTTACGAAACTCCCCGAAACAGGCATGTTCAGGAATCTCATGTCGCTGATTCATATTGGCTTGATGATCCTGATCCATTCGTTCCATCATCATTCTCATGGTCCTTGCTACGTCGCGGAGTGCTTCGGCTGTCTCGTTGTCGTGATTATTTTGTCTTTGCGCTCCTAGTACATTGTCGACGTGCCATTGGTCCCTATACACACAAAACAGCAACACTGAGGTGATCAGGCCCAATATTCCATGCAAAGTGAGCAAGTTACCATGGCACTTTCAACATACAGTAGTCATGTATTTCTACTCCCCAAGCTTATCCTAATGATAAACATCTACACATGACGTCACTAACGTATTATGCTTTAGAAGCATAGCTAGTCCAATCCTCAGGCTCCATGAGAATCGAACTGCTCTGATACCAAAATGTAACACCCTAGTAATTAACCAGATACACCTAGGTTGAATCTGATTAATGACTAGACTTTACTCCTTGCTTTGGTTCTTTCTTCATAATTTGAAAATACTTAGTGAAATTACGAGCCTTTTTTTTTTTTTAAAACACATAATTGAAAACGTGAGCCGAGTACAACGTGAACGAGTAAGCGGAGTATAATAAGACGTTTAAGAATATATCACATCATATCACTTAGGCTCCATCATATAACATCCATAAGCACATTATAGCATATATTTACATACAATAACCTCACTCAAAGGGGGGTTATGTTCATACATCATTATCTTATGCAAACCCATAAAAGAAAATATACTTAAGGAAATTCATGCCCCTAAACTAGATAACTCCATAAGCGGGGAAGGTTATCCTAAAACTAGGGTGCATGATCACACATAAGTCTACTAAGAACCTTCTATGGCCACTGTCGAGAAAATGGGCGAATAAATCCGATCCATCGATGAGCTCCCTCGGGAGGGACACACGAGATGCACCAGTGGGTCGCATGGACGGCCTTCTCGCTAACCTCGGCTGAACAAGCTGTTTCCTCACTACCCTCTCTTATCGTGTGGGAGTAGGAGCAGAGCTCTTAGAATATACATGAGTAGGAGTGTCCTCTGAAGGATCGGTTTGAGAATATCTCGTCTCGGGAACATACTGGAAATCCATGGACAGCAGATGAAGCGGGATAAGAACGTAACATCCTTTCATCAAGTGGGCGTGCATGTTCGAAAACCATTTCATCGCCATAGGAGAAGTAGGAGAAAATCGATAACTAGGGACAGGATGTGCAAATGGGCGACCTATGTAAATAAAAACACGAGCTGCGCACCTCCCTTCAAAATGATACGACCCAGGCACCCGGTCATAGTCGAATTCCCAACTAGCGGTATCAACGAGCAGGGCGAATGTCGCCATTTGAATCTGGAGACAATGGCGGAAATAAAGAAAAGGAGTGAGAATCTTGCTAAAGAATTCTCGAAGAAGGTACCTCCTTCTACTGATGTCATCATCAAAGTCCCCAGGAACCTCGGGATTATTCTAAAATAGTGAGCATGCAAAGATTCATTTTAAGTTCGGACAAATACTTAACCGAGGTTCGTCAAATTTTTAATCATGCGTCTTATAATGCATCTTATTCTTAACATGTCATATTTACAATGAACTTTTCCTTTATCATTACATCATATTCCTCATCATCATTATCAAAATAACATGCATAAAAGAACGTCATATAATATTAGCTACACATGGACACAGTGCACATATTTCATTTCTTTAGTGCCTTAGGTGACTTAAAATCTTATCATCATCATTATTTTCCTTGGGCCACCCTATACTCCACCCTTTTGGGAGTAATTTAGGTTATGAGCTCATACTTTACTAGTCGTCACTAGCATATACTTATTATCCCTTTTGATAAGCTAAAGTCCCGACTCTACCCTTTTGAGAGAACGGGTTAGGGGGCTAAAATCACCTTTTCACCACCTATAGTCTGATGGTTCCAAAGGATCATTTTCTTATAAGTTTAAGTCACCATTAAATCTTTGCATGTTATATCATAATACAATTCATAAACATCATAACATTTTCTCATTTATAGTCTTAAGCTAGAATAATATATATCAACTGTAATCATGCATATGGGAGATTCCCAGGAAAGAGAGGTGGGTCACAATAGACACGCTTAAATACCAAGTCTTTCCTTAGGCAGAACCTTTCCAAATTACACTTTTACAATGATACACTTTCTTCTAGCAACAAAGGTGAATTTTACATAAGAACATTTCATGTATAAGCATTCTTATTATTTGCAACAGACAACTATAACATGCAAGTCAGAAATCATTCAATGATATCAAGTACTTAATAAGCATCCAATCCTTACATAGAATTATCAATTATAGAACTAATTAGTTACTAAACCAATTATGAATCATTCTCTTAACAATAAACCATAATTATCACAACTTCAATCATATCAAATCATTATCACACATTGATACTAAACTCGGATCGTTGGCGAATCATGAACCTCATGCAATTACATAGAATCATATTTTAAGTGCATATAAAATACTAGTTCTTTTGTCAAATTTGGGAGGATCTTCACAATTAAAATTCTCACTTAAGATAAAAGGAGTAAGTCTTGAGCTTTAGAGATTTAGGTGACATCTTAGAATTATAAACATGCTATGCAACCTTATTTTAATCTTATCTTTATAAGGTGATAGCTTGGAATTATAAACATGATATGCAATTCCATTTCTTTATCTTTAAGATTTAAGGTGATGACTTGAAAATTAAACATGATGCAAGAACTTGAAATATAAACATGATACAAGAAACTGGAGCGGTGGTAATCCACACAGACCAAGAGAGAGGGAGAAGAGAATATTAAGAAACGGAGGCGGTAGTCATACAGACGATAGAGGAGAAGAGAATTATTATTACATCTTTTTAAGCTCCAATCTCAAGACTTTTTAAAGAATAAATTCTTTAACTCCAATAATCATATTTCTTTGCTTGTGATACATGGGCAAGTCTTTAAGCTCTAGGATCTTTAGGTGATGGCATAAAATAAACATGTCATGCGTTGATTCTTTTAGCCATTATAAAATATAGTGAGAGCATAAATTAAATATGAGGTGCAACCTCTTAATTATCTTGAAAGATTAAGTGATGACTTGAAACATAAACATGAAATACAAGCTTGGAATTTAAACATGAGAAATGCAAGTTCCTTTATTCATTCTTGAAAATTTAGTGATGACATAGAAGGTAAACATGGTTATGCAAAGCATAAACTTAATCATGGATGCAAATTCATTTTGTTTCTTTACTAGAGCTCCTTCAAGACTTTAAAAGAATTATAAATTCAACCCAATACATATCTTAACAAGAAATAAAACATAAAAGGAAAAAATACATCTTTCAAGTTCTAAACTAAAAATCTTTGTTTTAGCATCATAAAGCATTATTCTTTAAGGTTTTGCATCAAGTGGAATTTTCAAGCTTTAAAGGCCTAACTTGTGATGGATTTACAACCTACCCTCAAGGTCCTCATCATCAAGCCATCATCTTAGTTCCACCTAGGCCATATGGTTGAATTGGTTAAAGAAAAATTGAAGAGGAAAACCAAAATGAAAAGCTAAGGTAAGTTCATAATTTCATCATTTTGAGCTAAAAACACAACTCCTCAAAGCATAGAAATAAATTTAGAAACTACTCCCTACCTAATCTGAGTTGAAGAAGAGGAAGAGAACTTGATTTCTTGAAGTGAAATTTGTGTGTTCCATGCATTATTTAGGTGTAGGCAAGGTATTCATGTAATTTAGAGAATTTACGGTTAAGGGCTTAAGTGAATTAGTAAGCAATTTGGGTGTTTTTGAGCAATTTTGGGTTCTAATCAATCTAAATACATAATTTTGAATCTAGATTAATATTTAGAATTTAATAAGCTTTAATTTGAGCCTAATATTGCTTAGGTTTCGGTATATGAATCGAAAATCCCGAAATTCATAAAGCGCCCAAAAGCAGGGCAAAATCGTACTTTCACTTAAAAACTGCCCAAGGCCACAGGAGCTTAACCAATGGTTAATCTTGGCTTAAAAACACATTTTAAAACATTTTAGTGAGGTACGGGCTGAGTCGGCACGCACATCGGAGTTAAAGCGACCTTGAGGGCGTTTTGGTCTTTTTGTGCGTCGGAACTCAACATTGAGATTCTTCTGCTCTATTAACACACATAACACAAACAATCCCATATTATTCTCAAAACATCCCCTTGAGAATATGTGGGGCCCACAATCCTCATTTTAAAGTAAAATAACTTCAGGGACATTTTGGTCATTTTATACGTACAGAAATTCGGGATTTGCGACTCTCGCATGAATCGTTCCTAACCTCTCTTCTAATGTTATATTCCTTTATTGAGGATTGTTCGGCCTCAAATCTTATGTAATAATTACCTACGGTAATTCGGTAATTGAGTAATTTCTAATGACAGTAAAAATTACAGTAAAAATTGGGGCGTTACACTACAAGTATATCTAAAAAGGTTCACTGGATATAGTATCAAGAAACAAACGCATGATGATCATTCCAAATATCATGGTCTGAACTTACAAACTTTCATTGCACTAGAAGGATATATCTCTTAGAAAGTCAAAATCTCTCAAGTATGATGATGAAAAAGCTTAAAGAAGATCTTGCTGAAAATCTTGATAATTCTGAGGAAAATCCTAAGAAAATAAATCTCAAGGAGGTTTTAGAAATCTAGCATATGATAGCCAAAGCATTAGAACGAAAGCTCCAGAACATCAAAACTTCTGAAAGTATGCTTAGATCTTCCAAGATAATTAGAAAGTAACCTTTCTGGACTTAAAAAAGGGCAATATGAAAATGACATGGAAGCTAAAGAACAGCAATGAACAGAAACTACATCAGAGTTTCTGATTTAAAGATGATCTTCTAATGTCTAAGTTCATGGAGTGACTCATAAGGGTATGAGGACCAAGTTATCCCTTGGATACATACATACATACATATATATATATATATATATATATAATATGTGCTTTTATCACCACCTTTGAACCTGAATGTATTGACAAAGCTTTCAGTAGTGAAAGTTGGGTGGAAACTGTGCTAAATGTGCTCACCAAATTCGAGAAAAAGGCATAGTTTACAGAACATGTTGAAACATCATCATCAGTATGAAGAAGATACATAAGGACAATCTGGATAAAGCTGACATCATCAGGGCAAGCATGGCTACACAAGGTTATACATATCAACAGAAAACGGATTATGATGAAACCTGTAATATCCTAATTTTTAACCCAATACTCTAAAACATATTCAGGTTAATCATTAGTCTATTACGACATAGTTTCCTATTTACTTTAAAATACTTAGAGAAAAATACAGGTAAATTTTTTTTTTTGAAATGTAAAGGCAAAGTGAGAGCCGCATGATATAACGAACGATGAAGCATGAAAGGAATAAAACGCAAGTCCAAATAAACACATCATGAACATTCGATCATAAAACATGTAATTGCATAGAATAATAAAACAAACTACATAAGTGGATATATATTATGCCCACCCAAGAAAGGCGGGACTTAGTTTAGTACAACATAAAGCGAATACAATTGAAATGGAAATACATAGAAAATGAAAGTACAATAGAAGGTAGAAAAAGAAGCTCTCCTACTCTAGTGCACCTACAAATAAATAACCTTAAGGCAAAATGAGGTTATCCTGGTCTAATCAGAGCTCGGGCACCAGAACACGACTGTTATCTCCTACTGTGGGCGTCTCTAGAAAGGAGGGACGTATCCTATCCACTGGGCTATCTCTGCCGAGGTAGCTATACGCTGTATCGGCCGGGCATGAGCTCTACGGTGGAGAATTATCCTCACCCGTCCTCCACATATCGGCTGAGTGACAGAAGCCTCGCTACCCTCCCCAAAGTCCATCAACATGGTGAGGGAGGATCCCTCGAAAGGTACCTGAGTAGCAGAGTCCTCTGAAGGGTCCGTCTCAGAGAATGATAAGGGAGAGCGAGGCACATACTGCAGGTAGTCTCGGATAGTAGAGGCTGTCAGTGGGGTGCGGCGGATCCACTCCTCTCGAGGGCATGCACGGTCGAACACAAAATCGTCGCCAAATGGTGAGGCAGGAGAGAATCGGTGAGTATGTACAGGGTGATTGAAGGGTCATCCAACGAACATGAATACACGGACGACATAGCAACCCACAAAATGGTATGACCCGTGGTCCGGATCATGATGCACCTCCCATGTCGGGGTGTCCACAAAAACCACAAACGTCGCCATTTGAAGATGTGACGAAAGGAAAAGATAGAGGGAGTGAGAATCTTGTTAAAGAATCTTAATAGGGCCTCCTACCACCACTACGTCCTCAGGAACCTTGGATTTAGTGTGTAAAATAAGTGAGCATGCATCGAGTTCATTTTAAGCTTTAAAGTATAGTTAGCCAAGGTCTGTTCATTTTAGAATGATTCTTAATGTCATCGATGCAATATAGTAAAGAATGCATGCATGGTGCTACTTAATGCGAGAATCATAATCATAACATCAAGAACATCATAATAATGGCATAAAGTGGCAATTGAAATCACATGTGGGGAAAACTTTGTGACATAATCATCATACTTTACTTTCTCTTGGAGCCACCCTAAAAAGAGATTCATTCTGGGGGTGCTCGGCCGAACCGGTGTCACCCAAAACGTGTCACATTTCTAGGTTATGAGCTCATACCTAACTAGTCATCAATAGTTCTTACTTATCCCTTACCGATAAGCGTATCATAAATAAATCTCGACTCTCTAGTATGGGCTAGGGGGCATTTTCATGGGGGTACTCGGCCAAACCGGTGTCACCCAAGAATACATCTTGGTACCGATGTCACATGAGTTCTTGGAGGTGCTTGGCCGAACCGGTGTCATCCAAGAACACATCTTAGTACCTCATCTCTTTTAAAGAAAATCTCATAGGTTTTTCAAAAACTTTCTAAGTCCCTAAATTTGTCAAAGATTTGGCAGCATAACAGTAGCACGCCAGATTTCTTCCAAATTTATTTTATGCCATATAAACTATTAGAACATGTATCCTCAATCATAATTTCATACATTGACATGATCATTCTCAAATAAAACATACATCCTCATGTAACATAAAAGCTCATTATATCCTTGAACTTACGGTATCTTATGCTTTGACCCTTACGGGCCTTAAACTTGAGATGTAATTATTCTATCATTCTCTATTAACCTCTTATGCACCTAAGGTTCACAACTAATAATTTTTTACTAGCATTTATGTTCATTAATAAATCTGGGCAGCATCATACTCTAAGGGCAGAATTACATCTTTGTGATTACAAGGTTCTAGAATTTATGTTTTAGACCCTTTCTTGGTTCCATCTTCGTCTAAAGCGCTATAAATTAAATATAAACCAATTATGAGGTAGTCCTAAGCCTTTGAACTATTTATAAATCATGTTTACTACATTATAAGGGTGCTGTACAGAATCAGAAAATTAAATATTCTAAGAGTTCTAGAATTGCATTTTTATGATTCTCTAGTTGCTAGTTTCGCTATAGGCTCTAAAAATCAATCCTACATCAAATGTTACCAAGTTTTTCATGATTAAACAATCCTAATCTGATTATTATCCCACTAAAACAGTTTGGACAAAAACTAAAAATAAATGGTTCATAACTATGCTAAAACTTGACTTTATGGTTTTTCTGTTAGACTAGGTTTTTTCCTGACGTGCATAGAAAGGTTCCTACCTCAACACATATAAATTTCACACATTCTAACATGTCAAAATATCATCATACAGCATCAAACATGTCATGGCAGAACTGAATTCATGCATATACATATCTTACATAAAATCTCATTTTCAATAAGCATAGGTTGCTAGTTTCTCCTTGAATCGTTTTAGGACTTCTAAAATTCTTTTGCAAAACATTTTATCTCGTAAAAGAGGCTAAGAACAATCATGGGGCAGTCACTAATTTAAAACACTCTTAGAAGAGGTTTAATTTACAAATCTTGTAGATCATGACCTTATAGAACTCTTAAAGACATAGGAAAACTTTTGAACATAGATTGTTGGCCCTTGCAACTAGATGAAACTCATTTTGAGTTTATCCACATCACATGGCCGAATTTACATCCTTGGGGGTGTTTCTATGATCAAACTTTAACTTGAGGTAATGAGGGCAAGTCTTTGAGCTCTAGGTTCCTTAAGTAATGACAAAATATAAATGTGCTATACATTCCATTTTATTCTTCATTATAAAGTAAAGTGAGAGCTTCAAAGTAAATATGGAATGCAAGAACTTGAAATTAAATATGCAAGGCACAAAGTAAATATGTGAAACTTGAAAGTAAATATGCAAGTTCAATTCTTTATTTTAGTGCTCTAGGCCCAGCAACAATCGACTTTAAGGCCGAAATAGAAAGGCTTCAAGATTAATTAGGTGATATGCAAGCTCTCGTTTTAAATCTTTAAGTTCTTTAAGCGATGAATTGAAATATAAACGTGCAATACAAGGCTTGAACTTAAACGTGATAATGCAAGTCCTTTTCTTTAATCTTTAGAGTTTAGTGATAACATAGGAAGGTAAATATGAGATGCAAGAGCTTGAAATATAAATATGATGTGCTAGAAATATAAATATGCAAGTTCATTTTTATATCTTTACTAGAGCTCTTACAAGACTTTGAAGGAACTTAAGCCTTAAGCCGAATTTATCACAATAAGCTAAAGTAAACAAAATATCATTCCTTGAAACAAAATCATAAATAGCATTTTTGTTAAAACTCAAGGTCTAGAGGTCTCATTGTGATGAAAACATGGTCATCATCTAGAAACTCTCATCATCAAGCTTTCATGTTGAATCACCAATGATGGCCGAAATCTTAAAGAAAGAAAAAGGAAAAGAGGTCAAAGCCATGAGCAAGAAAAGAACCATTTTGAAACTCTAGAGACCATGATCTTGATAATGTATTAACACCAAGATCATGTGTCCTCATCATTGAGTTCATACACTTATTTTAGAACAACATCAAAGTTAAGTTTTCAAGATAAAAAGAAAGAAACTAAAAACATCTCTTCCTCAAGAACTAAGATCAACTTTTAGGGGTTGCTCAAGTGATGAACATCATCATGCAATCCCCATCATCAAGCTCTCATTTTCAAGCTCCCTAAAGGCCCTTGGCCTAAAATGAAATAGGAGGAGAAGAAGAAGTTCTAAAAGATTCAAGAGAAACCATCAAGTCAATGACTAAATAAGAACTTTAAATGAAAGAAACATTTAAAATAAAATCCCTACCAAGTGAAATGATGTTGAAAAGGATGAAGAAGATGAAGAAGTTTAAAGAAGAAGAACTCTTGGTCTTTGAGAGAAAAGGAAAGCTTTGAGTGCTCTAAACTTAGCAAATGAACTAAAAGTGTTTCAAGTTCACTCAAGTGTGCTATTTATAGAGAAATGAAACAAATGAAAGGTGCAAAGGGAGGAGAAGGATTTCGGCCAAGGCAAGGCAGCCATGAGGTGAGATGTTGTAATCTTGAGGTATGGCGAGGTATGGTTCAAGGTATGGCTCAAAGCATGACTCAAGGAGTGTTTAAAATTTAAAACATGTGATGAAATTTGGATGATGTGGCCGAAATGCATCAGCCATGGGGGAGGCATTTCTTCCATTTAATTGTGGTTTAGAAGTGCGTTTAGGTGTGTTTTAGATTATGTTTAAGATTAGGAATTTGTAGGAAAGTGTTTAGGTGAGGTAATGGTTAATTAGAGGCTTGCAAGACTAGGTTTAGGAGGTGGTCTTGCTAAATTAATGGAGTCAAACTCCATTAACAAGGAATCCAATGCCAACACAATTTCTTGATTTAGGAAAATTGGAGAGAGAAAACACTATTCAAGATTCCAAAACTAGGAATCTTGAGTTTTAAAAAGAGATTTAGGTTTAATCTAAGAAATTTTAGGTCCTAATTAATTTTATTTAACTTATTTTGATTCTAGATTAATTATGGAAATTAATTAATTTTTGATTAGAGCCTAATATTGCTTAGGTTTGCTTAATTACAACATTAAGCTCAAACGGCACTATCCCGGGGGCAAAATCGTAATTTTGCACAAAAACTGCTCAGGACCATCGGGACTTAAACAGACACTTTTAAACACATGAAAACATTGTTTTCAACCTTCGGGGAAAGTTTCGGGCTCAACGGTACCTTTATCCACGTAAAAATGCTATAGGGGTATTTTGGTCATTTTGACCCGAAACTGCAGAAAATGAGATTTTCGCCTTCGAAACCACTCAAAGGCCATCTAATCCCCTTCAAACATTGAGTTAACTCTTTGAGGACTGCCGGGCCGGCCATCCTCGAATTTCGGGCAAAAAATGACCTCAGGGGCATTTTGGTCATTTTCCTCTCAGACAGAAAAATCGGGGCATTATAAAACCTTTGCACTAGTATACTACTTGTTGCTATCAACTTCTCCAGAGAAAGGGCTAGAAAAGAAAGCACAAGTGATGCTGTAATCAGTTGCACATAGATGCTGTGGATAAGGAACAAGCTGGAAGACTTTTCCTGAGGTATTTCATATTTCCTATGTTTTGAGATAATACTAATGCTATTTATCTTATCAAGAATCATTTTCGCAATCTAAATCCAAGCCCATGTTGCAAAACCTTTTATGTGTTTTCTTGCTCAAACACAGAGATGTTGAGTAAATATATGTGAACTCTGAAGTCCTTGTGTCAAATATATTCATCTGCTGCCAAAGATCTCTTGTATGCTTTTCTATTCTGAAAAAGTTTTTCTTTAAAAGTTTTCATATCTGCATAAGCATGCATGCATAAAATATCTCTAAGGATTCTCTCTTCATATTTCCCTTTAGAAGATATAGCAAAGCCATCATAAATCATTAGACAAAGTATTCTCTTGAAGGTATAATATGTAAGTCTACAAGGATGGCAGAAGTTCAATTTACGTGATCAGCTAGTTAGTTAGAACATCAAAAAGTCAGGATACTATATTAGAAGTCCAATTTGCAAGATCAGAATAAAGGTGGATTGATTAGATAGAAGACGGTTTATTCAGAAAGAAGAAGAGTTAGTTAGAAAGAAGAAATGGAGGATCAGAAAATAATAATTATATGGGAGCATATATTTCAACACAAAAAAATGAGCTTGTGATGAGTTTATGAAGATTCTTCAGAGGGTTAGAAAGTAAAACGTGAAGTTCAAAAAATGATCACAAGAGTCAGAAAACTCTCTTTCTGAAAGAAAGATGAAAAGGCAGGATAATTCCTACTCTTTTATGTTTCTCTCTCCCACGTCGCCTCACCTTCAGTCAGACACGTCCCATTACTTAAAAGCCTCCACTCTTTACACTTACCTTTACCTTCATCTTCCCAAACACATTACCTCAACCAGTTACTCTTCTTTTATTCCTCCTTTTCTATAACTATAACCATCATTTCTCAAACCTTCATCTCTGCAACTAAAATCGCTCACCTTCACCTCTAAACCCTTTTGATTCCTTACCTTCAACCTTCCTCAAGATTCTATCTTTCAACCTCTTCCTCACAAATACACCCATTTACCTTACCAATGGTGAAAGAAAAGAGTGTTGCTCAATCTGTCTTTGAAAAATCAACTTTTCATATGTATGATGATACTAGGATGTAGGATCGCTATGAAAAGTTTTTTGCTTATAGAAAAATGGCATCCGAAAAGTCCTTGAGAAAAGATCTCTACAAAGAAATCACCATTCTTGACGAAGTCTTTACTTTCTAGGAATGAGAGAAATTTCTCAAAACAAATGAACTAATCTTCTCACGATTAGTTAATGCTTCCTATTCTCATCTGGAAAGACTAGCACCATCTTATGTCAAAGCTATGATCAGAGAGTGCTCCATCAAAATCACAATGTCAGGACTTGCCAAAATCATCAAAGCTCCAAATGATGGAATCATCTACAAATCCTCACTAAACTGGGCCAAATATCTTGAAGTGAATGAAGAAGATGTGTTTAGGTATCTCTCCGATTCCATTCTTCATAAGCCTAGTGAAATTACCCCTACTATGTTAAATTCTAGGTCAAGAAAAGTATACACAGTGGTTCAATTCTATATTATACCATACATTGGCAACACAGATGCTCTAGTTGGCATGGACTGCATACTTCTTTATTATGGATAAGAAAAAGAAAAGTAAACCTGCCAATGCTCATTTTTTACTACATGATAAGTACAGCCACAAAGCAAACACGAGAACTACAAGTGTCCCTTATAGAATGCTATTGACCAGGCTACTTCAACGCATGAATTTCTCTCTTCTCATGGAAAGCTATAAGCTTCTAGAAGGAATCGTCTTCGTACTTTCCTCCTTCAAAACTTCAAGAAAAGAGGTCAACCCTCTAGATTGCTAAACTAAGAAGGTAGAGTCCAAGAACAAGAGGTGGTCAAGTCTAAAAGGCCTCTCAAAAGGTCAAATCTCAACAAGAAAAAGCAAAAGAGAAAAGAAAACTTGTTCTCATAGAAGGTGAGTCTGAAAAAGATGAGGCAACACTCTTACTTTATTGCTATGAAAGAAGGACAAAAAGAAGAGATGATTCAGTCTCTCAAGCATCACAAGTTGTGACCAAGCATAAGAAAGTCATCAGGAAGAAGGAAGTTTGGTTAAGGTGCAAGAAGATGCACAAGAGTATGCCAAGAGTCACCATATTGCTACAGGAAGTTAAAAATTATCAGGAAGAGGAGTATCATATAATTGTGGCTGATGATGATGAAGAAAAAGAAGAAGAAGAAGAAGCATCATTATCTGAAGAAGAAGAAAGCTTGTTAAGTAGTGAGAAGGCTAAACTGAGTGCTATAATCAGTTCTAGGCCCACGGCTAAAGAATTTCTTATGGAACCTTAGCCTCCCTCTTCTATCCATATTTCTCCAGTGGAAGAAGAAGAAAATAGAACATCAAAAAATTTAGCTCATCCAGTTAATAAAGTCACTGTGTTTGTGTTGGTTCAAGATGCCCTTTTTTCTGCTTAAGAGGTTGCTGCTCTTTTTACAACTCAAATATTAAACATTGTTGTTGTTACTTTGAGCCTACCCCTGCTCCTGATTCCTCTGTTTCTGCTACTGCCACTTCTGTAAATGGTCATGCACTATCTTCTCCACCTCCAACTACTGCACAAGATGAGACTCAAGCTGATTTAGCTAAGTCAAAGGAAACAATACTCCTAAAAATTCCTAAGCCATATCTCAGAGTTGCTCTTGCACCTATCAATTTGCCGCCTTCATCATCAACTGAATCTTCAGCAAGCCATCAAGTCATACTACAGAATCTGAGGGAGATCTCCTCTAGACAAGATAGATTTGAGGCAACTATCATAAAGCATGGTACCCAGCTCAGAAAAATAGAAGATCTACAGCTTCAGATTCTTTAGATGTTGCAGCATCTGTTTCCAGACATACCTTCTTTGTGATGATTCTAAAATGAGGGAAAAGAAAATTTTTGAAGAAAATCATGTCCCAATGGAATTCAGGGGGAGTGCTATGGAATTCAGGGGAGCTTATGCTGAGGAGGAGCTCAGAGATTTTGTTTAGCATGCTTTTTTTTATATTCTATATGTTTTTGTATATCCCTTACATTTAGCTTTTCATGGTTTTATATAAATTGTTCTTCTTTCTCTATTCATATATATATATATATATATATATATATATATATCATGATCTTCTATGATGCATATATGTCATTCTATGTTTTATGCCGTGTTTCTCTTAAGTTTTGATACACATATACATTTTTTTAAGGTCTGCTTCATATCTATACTTTTTTTATGCACAGCTAATCATATATCTTTCTAAAAAATGTTTACTTCTTATCTCTTATGCATAAGCGTTGCCTTGCTTAATCATCTGTATGCTGGGATACTTAGCTTACATATGTTCTTATGTTTAGCTCTAGAATGTATCTTTAAGAGCACAAGTTGTTGCTCTGATACTCGTTGTTATCTGCTGAGCCTCAATATGTATGATGTGCTTAACCGGTTTTCTTTAGCTTTTGTAGAACACATTATCTTTGACACACATATGAGATGTCTTTAAAGGGTTGAGTATAACTTGATCAGAATATAGTTGCGTATAGTTTCTGACAAGTCTTTAGAAACTCACGCTTACATGTCTTGGTACAACTAAGATCAGTTAACAAGCTTTTGAACTCTTTTGAAGTATGCTATATTTATGTCACAAATGTGTTACATTTTTGTTTAAAATATGTATCAGACAATATTACTTTTAAAAAGATCATATACCTCTATTTTGTAAATATCTATCCATGCTCAGAAACTTATGAGAAAAGTTTCACAACTCAATGCAAAAAGCTTATCCTTGCTTATTCTGGGATTAAACCCTAATGAGCTTTAGAAACCTTGCATAGTAATATGTTGATATTATCATATTAAGGTTTCTCTGAGCATCAGAAACTACATAAGTATTAGTATTTTTTTTTTCTTCTTCAAAATCATGAATGCTCTGATGAGTTTATCATATATCTTTAAGCATCCGTTTCATAAATCTTTTGGATAAAGAATTGCTAAAAACAGATCTAATCAAGATAAAATATCATAAGTATTCCTTGTTAAGTTTTTTCAAGCACATGGATCTTTAGAAAGTATCTTTTTATGATCAAGCTGGTTGAATAACCATGGCTTAAACATTTTTTTCTTTGATATACTACTCTGATACTTTTCAGAAAGTGTGTTAAGCCTGGCCTAAGCTTCAAGAGAAAAAACATTAGCTTTGATTAAAGTCATTTAAGGAAAAAAATGTTTTAACATAATCCATATCATGCCTTAAGAAAAAAACTTCCCGAAAATCACCTTCGGTGATAAAGTTGAAAGAATTTGAATTATCATGATGATATTTCAATAATATTTCTTTCAATATCTCTTCAAAAGATTTTCTCCAAATTGGTGTCATCATGGAAAAATGAGGAGATTGTTAGCTCCAGAACCTTATCAAAATGTAATAATTAGTTTTGAATGCCAACAAAACCAATTTAAAGAAAATGCTTTGAAGAATGACCAAATGGTTGTCTTGAGTTGCTTGTAAGATCATAACAAGATTCTATCATTAAGTAAGAGCAAGGCTTACTCAAACATGGATAAAATTCACTCTACATATGTAAACATGTGTCTCATGTTGAGAGATATGAAATAAAATGGAAAAGAAACTATATCCTTATTCAAGTAATAGATAGCTAATGATTTGAAGAAGACATCAACGGTACAAGAAATCAAGTCTTGGGACTTCAGAAAGTAGCGCTAGATATTAGAAAGTATCTTACAATGAAGATATAAACTATCTTCAATCAACACAATCACAAATCAGTCGTCATAATAAAGCTTGGATTGAAGATCAGAAAATAAAGAAATCATCAAGGATCTGTTACCACATATTAGAAAGCTCACTTCTCTGCGAAGGGATGAATGTTACTAGGAATAGAGAGAAATTTGATTTTTAATTTGAAAGAGTCAAATCCCAATGTCAGAACTGGCCAATCATCTCTTTTGCCTTTGAAGTCAATTATCCCTAGTCTTAGAAGAAAAATGTCAGTAACCATGGTTCAGAAAAAGAGTGATTTCTAAAGGACAGCAAAAACCTCTATTCCATAACAACTTCTATAAACTGATGTGATAGACAAACAGGCTATACTTCTGGACTATCTTTCCAAGACGCAAATGGATGATCAACACGCATCCCTGGAAGAACTTATCAAAGGCAATAGTCACAAGGAAGCCCTTATTTAAATAGAGATATTATGCTCTAATGTTCAAGAGAGAGACTTCGCACTTAAAGAGGAAATTCTATAAAAATCTCTCCTCATCTCTAGTAAAGTTTAGATCAAAATGTAATCAGATTCCTTACTTATGAAAATCTTTGTTCTACATTCTTAAATAGATTTGTGTTCTTCCTAGGAAGAAATGATAGAAGAAAGTCATTCAAGTTTTCCCATGATCTTTTTATGAATATGTTAAGGAAACTTGAGTGTAGGTTAGTTTGAGTTGCAACCCAAACACTAAACCTTTGCATCCTCATTCTGATAATGATCGCTATGAGATAGCTTAAAGAGGCTAATGTAAAACTACTTGCAAAGCGATAGTGAAGTGTTCTTGCTGATCACGGTTTAGCTTGGAGATGTAACGCCCCGATTTTTCCCGTGTACAAATGACCAAAATGCCCTTAAGACCATTTTTACCAAGAAAATAAGGAAAATTGGCCCCGGCCATCCTCAAAAGGTTGTTTTGATGTTAGACGGGGATTATATATATGTTATATGTGTTAATAGAGCAAAAGAATCTCAGTTTTGAGTTTCTGCATGTAAAATTACCGAAATACCCCTGTGACTAACTGGCACAGGATTAATTCCTGACTGGACTTGGACTTTTCCCAGGGGTTTAAAACGTTGTTTTTAAGGAATGTCTAATGTCTATCTAAGCCAAGGTGATCCTGGAAAGTTTTTGTGAAAAATTATCGTTTTGCCCCTAATTAAGGGCATAATGAGCTTAATTATGTAATTAACAAAACCTAAGCAATATTAGGCTCTAATTGAAGATTAACTAATTTTAATAATTAATCTAGAGCCAAAATAATTAATTGAGGTTGATTAGGGCCTAAGATTGCTTAAAGAAACTCAAAACCCTTGTCTTAATTCAAGAATTAGTGTCATGTCAATTTGAAATAGTATTTTCTCTATTCAATTCCTTAAATCATGGGAATGGTCATGTGATGAGATTCCTTATTAATTAAGGTGGATTTGCACTAATTGTGCAAAAACACTCTGTAATCTTATCTTGAGAAACCTTAATTACTCACTTTCACACTTAAACACCAAACTACAAACCCCTAATCAAAGGCCTAACCAAATCCACTCCTAAACACATTTCTAATCCACATTGAAATGACAAAATTTCCTCCCTAAACCCCTTGAAGGAACCGGCCAGTCCTGCCCCTCCATTTAATCTATCACATTTTTTTATTCAGTCAACTCAAACACTCAAAGAGCCATACCTAGCCATACCCACACCCATACTTAGCAATCCTTTGGAATGACACACACAAAGAGATATTTTCTCTTCCTTCCCCCTCCAATGGCCGGTCACTCCCCCTTCGTCACATCCCCTCATGATGAAATTCTTCTATAAATACACCTTCAAGGAAGAACTACAAGGCCATTTGATCATTCTTGCAATCTAGCTAAAGAGTTCTTATTCTTCTTCTTCTTTTTCTTTTTATTCTCATCCTTCAAAGAAACACTACTCACCACCACATAACCTCTCACACTTCCCATTTCCAAGATCAAGCTCTCTTTCAAACAAGAAACACATCCTTTGGTAGGAAATTTTATGTTGAGTTTTTTTTCTTTTTCTTGTTCTTTCTTTTTGGTTTTGAGTTTCTTCTTCTCCTCTATTTGTTCTTGCTTTGTTGTTGTTAGATGGTTTGATAACCATGGCTTGATGATGAGGATCCTTGATGTTGGTTGAAAAGCCATCATTTGTTTGACCTCTAAAGCTTAAGGTTTCATTATTTGGTCTTAAGAGCTTCTAGTAAATGAAATATTATGATTTTGTCTTCACTTGATTTTTATAAGTTCAAGACTTACTCCTTTCAACTTAAGGTTGATAGGTGTTTTAGAGTTTATGCTCTAAATAAGAGTCTTGACCTTAAACCTTAAAGAACTAAATAAAAATATGTTGGGTCTTCCTTTAATGGTTTTCTTTTGAGCTTAACAATGAGTCTAAGGAGACAAGGTTCTTAAAATCATAATAATGAGAGACTCTAAAGCTCATGCCCATTGAGTAAGATTGAGAGGTGTTTAGAGTCATTACTCTAAATTGGAGACTTGAGCCTAGGACCAAAAGAATTAACAAATGAAAAATGCATTCATGTTTACCTTCCAAGTTCTTTGCACTTCATATTTATATTTGAGCCTTGCATATTATATTTATTTTCAAGTCACCACTTAAATCTTAAAGATAAGAAAGTAAACTTGCATTTCATGTCTATATTTCTTGTCTAGCATATTTATGTTTCAAGCCATCACCTAAATCTTAAGATTAAAAAAAAGTTGCATTCTCATATTTATGTTTAAGGCCTTGCATATCATATTTATAATCCCATTGCCATCACCTTATAACATCAAGACTCAAATGAAGCTTGCATTGGCATGTTTAAGTCTATGTCATCACCTAAAAATCTAGAGCTCAAGACTTACCCCTTTCAACTTACTTAGGAATTTTGGTTCCATGGGCATTCACTGTTGTAAAACAAAATGTTTTGATTTCAAAGTGAAAGTGGAATAAAGTTCAAAATGATTTTTAGAAGGGAAAAGTAAGTTACAGAATGTTTAAAACTTGAATTTTTGAACTTTGAAGTTACTGGTAATCGATTACCAGGGAAATGTAATCGATTACCAGAGTGGTCTGCAATACCCGAGTAAGAACTTTTGGCCTGAGTAATCGATTACAACATTATATAATTGATTACACATTGTTTTGAGAAACCCAAAACATATTCCCGGAATTTATTAATCAATTATCATTCCATGTAATCGGTTACTCAGATGTTCTTGAGGCCCAGAATGCATTTTGAACGTAGTAATCGATTATAAGGCTCATGTAATCGATCACCAGAACCCTCAACCTTCTTGTTTTAAAGATTCAAGCTTTGTTATCGATTACAAGGCTCATGTAATCGACTACCAAAGCCTAAAATGTGTGAATAAGTCTTTCTCCACTTGTACAACATGGATTGGTGATCTTGTATGCTTATTCCCGGATTATGAACATGATGATTTATAGTTTTGATGAATATGTATGTCCTGTAAGCATGGCATGTGCATTAGCTGAGTCCGGTCCTTGAATTCCGGCATACTGGATAGGAGCATATTTATTTGAATTATAGTTCATTCAATGATATATGCAATAAATGTTGAACATGCTTATGTGATTGATTGAGATGCATGACTATGAGTAATGACATGTCGAGAAATAAGTTATGAACTACCATGCATCTCTATATAATATGTCAAGATTAAAAGTGACGTAAGACACATGGAAATTATTCTCTAGACTCCCCGAATTAAAGGTTTTGAGAGGTGATCCAAATAGGAAGTGATCCTTTGGACTCCCTGAATTAAAGGTTATGAAAAGTGATCCTAATGCCCCATACCTCGTACTTTAAGAATCGGGTATTAAACTTATCATAGGATAAGTATATGCTAGTGACGACTAGTGAGGTATGAGCTCATAACTTAGAAACTCTCATAGGAGAGATTTATAGGGTGGCCCCATGAGAAAAAAAAATTAAGCTAAGTCACCTAAAGTACCAAAGAAAGTAATTCATGCTAGGATTATCATATTATTTGCATATTGCTTATGTTCCTACATAAATTGCACCTTGTATTGACATGTATTTCATGATAAGGTATATTGCATTCATATCATTAAAGATACATAATAAAATGAATAGGCCTCGGTAAGTATTATTTTAGAACTTACTAATTAAACCTTATGCATGCTCACTATTTCATAATGAAACTCGAGGTTCCTAAGGACGTAGATGGTGACACTAGGATAGAAGGACACCCTACTGAGATTCTTTATCAAGTTTCTCACTCCCTCTATCTTTTCTTTCCATCGCGTCTTCAGAGGTCGATCGCAACATTCATGATCTACATAGACGCGCCCACTTGGGAGATGCACTACGACGCTGCCCATCAGTCATATCATTTCATGGGTTGTTGTGTTATGCACCTTTTTATATACATGGACTGCCCCTTCGTACGCCCAATTTCCAGCTTTTAGTTCTTTCCTGCTTCTCCATTTGGCGACGATCTTGTCTTTGAGTATGCACGACCTTGCGAGGAGCAAACTCGCCGCACCCAGCCAGTCGCTTCTGCTATCCATGACTTCCCAGAGTATGTGCCCCATTCCCCCACGGATCATTCAGAGACGGATCCATCTGAGGATTCCGCCACCCAAGTGCAATCCGAGGGCTCTTCCCCCACCATGCCCATGGATTTTGGCGAGGGCAGTGAGGCCACCGTGAAGCAGCCGATCTACGAAGCACGAGTGAGGATGATACCTCTTCACGAAGCCCATGCCCAACCCGTACGCCGTTTGGCCATGCCAGCCGAACTAACTCAGTGGGTTGGATATGTTCCTCCCCTTTGAAGTGAGCAGCAATAGGAGCTGGTAGCATATGCGTATAGTTGGCATAGGATAGCCTTCTTTGGTTTTGAGGTTATCTACTTTAGATGCACCTTAGTGGGCGAGGTTATTCGATCTATGTATTTTACATTTTCATGTATTTTTGTTCGGATAACTGTACTTATGCTATTATATAACTTGACGTATGGCAGAACCTTTATTATATATGATATGATGGTTGCTATGTACGATCTTGTGATTTTATTCATGGTATGTATAGCTTTTTATTATCTTGCAAATCAAACGAATATAGTGTTCATCTTATGCATGGCACACATTTTCATCTCTTATTTCAAAAAAAAAAATATACCCATATTTTCACTAAGTATTTTCTAAACGTTAGGATTAAGAACTGGAACAAAAGAGTAATGGCTAATAATTAACTTAAATGCATCCTAGGCATGTTAGGTTAAATATTAGGGTGTTACAGGAGAGGCTAGTTAAAGACTACTTTCAATAGGATAGTAACAAGTGGTTTACTTATCATAGGTTCAGCTTGAAAAGGATATTGAAAAATGTAACACCCCGATTTTTCTGTCCGAGGGAAATGACCAAAATGCCCCTGAGGTCATTTCCTGACCCGAACTCGAGGGTAACCAACTCGGTCATCCTCGAAGGGTCAACTCAATGTTTGAAGGGGATTGAGTGGCCTTTGAATGCTTCGAGCAAAATTTCGTTTTCCAGCTTTGGTCAAAATGGCCAAAATACCCCTATAAGCTTTTTACCCAGGTAAAGGTGCCGTTTCAGCCCGGAACTTTCCCCGGAGGTTTAAAAACATGATTTCATGTGTCTAGAGGTATCTGTTCTCAAGTCCCGGTGGTCCCGGCAGTTTTAGTGCAAAATTACGATTTTGCCCTCGAATAGTGTTTTTAAGCTTAATGACGTACTAAGCAAACCTAAGCAATATTAGGCTCTAAACGAAGATTAATTTATTTCCCTAATTAATCTAGAGTCAAAATAATTTATTAAAGTTAATTAGAACCTAAAATTGCTTTAGATTAAACTTAAATCCTTTTAGAACTCAAGATTCCTAGTCTTGGAATCTTGAATAGTGTTTTCTCTCTCCATTTCCTTAAATCAAGGAAATGTGTCTAGAGTTGTATAAACTCTAAATTGAGGATTTAACTCTCTAATGGTGCAAGACCACTCCTTAATTATGTCTAGACCACCTTAATTACCCATTTACCTTACCTAAACACCTTCTTACAAATTCCTAATCTTAAGCATAACCAAAGATACACCTAAACACAACTCTAAACCACAATTAAAAATGCAAACTAATCCTCCCCATGCATGATGAAGTTTCGCCAGACCTCATCCCCATTGTGACCACATGTTTATTTGTTTTCTCACTCAAAGAACCAAGCTTGAGCCATACATTGAGCGATACCTCACCATGCTATGAAGCATAGCTCACCATACCAAGAACACATTATCTCACCTCATGGAACACATGGAACCCTCCAATTCTGCACCTCTTGGCGAAAAATGCATCAGCCCACATACATCCTCCATTTGTTTCAATTCTCTATAAATAGAATGCCTTGAGGAGCTTGCACCACTTTTAGATCATTTGCTAAGTTTAGGAAACACTCAAAGCTTTTCTTTTTCTCTCAAAGTCTTTGTGTTCTTCAAGTTCTTGGAGTTCTTCAAGTTCTTCATCATCTTCATCTTCTTCTTCTTCCATCTTCAAGTTCATCACACCAAGTAGGGATTTTCTTTCATGTATTCTTTTCTTTAAAGTTCTTGTTCTAAGCTTAAAGTTCATAGTTTCTCTTGATTCTTTTTTAGAACTTCTTTTTCTTCCCTTTACTCTTTTCATTTTCGGCCATGGGCCTTGGAGAACAAAGGAATGAGAGCTTGATGATGAGAGTTTCATGATGATGTTCATCACTTGAAACAAACTCTAGAGCTTGATTTTTGTTCTTGAGCAAAAGTGTTTCTAGATTTTTCCTTTCTTGAACTTTTGGAGAACCTTAACTTTGATGTTGTTTCAAATGGTTCTAATGACTCAATGATGAGGTCTCATGATGTTGGAGTTTGTATATCACCAAGATCATGGATTCTAGAGTTTCAAACATTTCTTTTCTTTCCTTGAAGTTTCGCCATTACCTTTTCCTTTTCATGCTAGATGTTTGATTTTTAAATCTGTTATCTTGAGTACTAAGAACTCTAGACTTTTACTTTGTCTTGCTTTGATGAGTTTGGGTAGAGGTTTAAGTTACTTTAAAGTCTTGTTAAGAGCTCTAGAAAGATAAAATGAACTTCTGCATAATTTATTTTATGCTTGCATTCATATTTACATTCTTGCTATGCATCTTTTACTTTCAAGCCATCACCTAAGAACATAAAGATTAAAATGGAACTTGTATCATCACTTAACTTAATTCTCAAAGCCTTTCTATTTCGGCCTTAAAGTCGATTGTTGTCAGGGCCTAGAGCACTAAAATAAAGAATTGAACTTGCATTATCACCTAATTAATTTCTCGAATGCCTATCTATTTCGGCCTTAAAGTCGATTGTTGTTGGAGCCAAGAGCACTAAAATAAAGAATTGAATCTTGCATCTTTACTTTCAAGCTTGCACGTTTAAGATTATGCTTCGTGATATTTACTTTCGAGTTTACACCTTTAAATTATGCCTTCCATATTTAATTTCAAGTCATCACTTTACCTTGAAAGCAAGATTAAAAATGAAGAGCATGGGCACGTTTAGTTTATGTCGTAACTTAAGAACCTAGAGCTCAAAGACTTGCCCATTCCATTCCAAGTTAAAGTTTAATGCAAACCACACTTTGAATGTATGTTTTTCTGCCAAGTAGTGAAGATGGACTTGCAATGAGTTTCATCTAGCTACTAGGACCAATAGCCTATGTTTTGAGTTTTCCTTAAAGTTTGACAATTCTTTATAAGGTTATGTCGTTATAAGTTGTGATTCCAATCTCTTTTTAGGGGATGGAATGTGTTTTAGTGAGTGACCTAAGGCTTCACTTAGCCTCTTGATGATTTAAAATGTCTTGCAAAGAGTTTTAGAAATTCTAAATTGATTCCAAGAGAAACTAGTTAACTTATGTACCTAGAAATGTCAATTTAATTCTCTTATTGAGGCAAGATGTTTTCGGCTCTGATGTGATGAATGTGATGCTGTATGATGATGTTTTAATGTGTTGGAATGTGTGAAAATATCATGTGATGATGTAGAAGCAAACCTATGCATGATAGGTAAGAAAACTAGCTAACTAGAAATACCGTCACCCCAGAATTTAACATAGTTTTGACCCATTTGTTTATGGAACCAATCCAAACTGTTTTAATGGGAACATAATCAGATTTAGATTGTTTAGACATGAAAACTTGGTATCATTTGAGTTAGAATCGAATTCTAGCACCTATGGGGAAACTAGTAGCTAGAAAACCGTAAAAATGCAAAATGTAGAACTCTTAGAACATTTAATTTTCTGGAATCTGTCCAGCACCCTTACAACATGATAAACATGATTAATAATTAGTCCCAAGCATAGGAATGTCTCATAATTGATTTAGATTTAATGTATAGCGCTTCAAAGTAAGACGAACCGAGAAAGGGTCTAAAACGTAAGTTCTAGAACCCCGTAAAAACAAGTTAGAGACTCTATTCTATGCTATTCAGATTTAAGTATGAACATGAGAATGAAGAATGATGTTTAATATGAGCCTTAGGGGCATAAAAATATGAGCGACGGATATTAGAGAGCTATATCTCAAGATTAAGACCCGTAGGGTCAAAGCATAAGCTACCGTGAGGGTAAGCGCTTGAATGATGTATGATGATGCAAGAAGTATGCTAATGATGATGATGTTATTCATATGAGGAATTTATGAGGTTATATGTTTATGTGGCATAAAAGCAAATTTGGAAGGAAATTGATTGTAATGACCGCTTTGGCGCCGGGAATTTCCGACAAATTTGGAAGGAAACTCGGTGTAATGACTGTATTGGCCGCCGAATTTCTGGCAAAATTGGGGACTTAAAGAGATTTTGAAAATTAAGGTACTAAGATGGGTTCTAGGATTACACCGGTTCGCCGGAGCACCTCCATAGAACTCAGGGGACATCGGTACCATTTTGTACTCTTAGGTGACAGAGCTCGCCGAGCACCCCTAAGAGAATTGCCCCCTAACCCGTACTCAGATAGTCGGCATTTATGAGACGCTTATCGCTATGTAGTAAGTAAGAACTAGTGACGACTAGTTAAGGTATGAGCTCATAACCTAGATGTATGACACGCTGGTGACAGGTTCGCCGAGCACCCCCAGTTCGATTGACTTTTACGTTGGCCCATGAGGAAGAAAAGTTCATGATTATGATTATGTCACTAAGTTTTGTCCCATATGAATGTTACTATTGCCACTTTATGCCACCAACGATGATGATACTTGATGTTATGCTTTATGTATGTGCATTAGGTAGTGCCATGCATACATTTTCCATTATGTTGCATTCATGACATTAAGATCATCCTAAAATGATCTGACCTTGGCTAAAGTATATTTTTGAAGTTTAAAATGAACTAAATGCATGTTCAGTCATTTCATATAATTAAACCCAAGGTTCCTGAGGACGTAGATGATGACACCTAGGTAGTAGGAGGCCCAACTGAGATTCTTTAGTAAGATTCTCACTCCCTCTATCTCTTTCTTTCCGCCACGTCTTCAGATGGCGACGTTCGTAGCATTCATGGACACCCGGACATGGGAGGTGCACTATGACCCGACTCACGGGTCATACCATTTTGAGGGGCAGTGCACGGTGCGGATTTTCATGTTTGTAGGACGCCCCTTCGCTCATCCCGTGCACACCCATCACTTCTCCCGGACTGCACCCTATGGCGACGGCCGGGTTTTTGAGCGTGCGCGCACGCATGACGAGAGTAATTCGTAGGCACACCGCCGCCTTAGCCATGCGAGATTATCCCGACTATGTGCCCCGACCTATTTCACGGAGACCGACTCCATCCGAGGACCCGCCTACCCATCCGTATAGCGAGGACTCGCCCCTCTCCCACCACGGATAAGGGAGGCAAACAGATACTGCGACTTCAGCCACGTTACGCCGACGACGGAGATGCACGACCATACCGTGGGGTCACCCTCGATCCCCATTCGCCTCTTCACGTCCGGAGGGAGCTCGCGGTTTCCGGGATATCCGCCTGCTCGCGAGATGGACGCCAAGAGAAGGTGACGATCGTCCGATGGAGTACCCTAAGAGCACACACACCACTTAGATGGGGGATAAACCTTCTTTTGTTTAGAGGTTATCCTATTAGATGCACTCGGGTAGGGGAGTAGATTATGTTTATGTTTTACGTTGTATTTCCCTTGTACTGAATTAAGTCCCACACTTATAAGTGGGCAAGTTATATATATATGAGATTATATTCAGTGATGTTCATGATGTGCCTTATGTTATGATGATTGTAAGACGATTGTTTTACTTTGCATGGTTTACCGCTTATCGCATCACGCGGCTCTCACTTTTATTTCAAAAAAAAAAATTACCCGTATTTTCCGCTAAGTAATTCAAAGTTAAATGAGAACTATGAAGTAACAGACTAATGATTAACCTAAATATGTTCTAGAGTATTGGGTTAAAAATTAGGATGTTACAAAAAACTACTTGGCTCAGCTTGGAGAAACTGGTGAATAACTACTCAGGTTTAAGACAGTATGGAGTTGCCTACTGGTCACAGGAGCTAGCTTGGAGACAGTGGTGAATAACTACTTAGTTCAACTTGGAGAGGCTGGTGAATTCCTACTTAATTTGTGGCAGCAGGGGTTGTCTATTGTTCACAAATAAGAGCTTAGGAAGGCTAATATAAAGACTATCTAATTGTTCTTTATCTGCTTGAGAAAGATAATTAATGGAAACTCAATATTTTGTTGAGTATTAGATGTAAACAGTTTTGGCCAAACTAGTATAAATCTCTGGTGTCACACCTTCCTCTCCTTGATCTTCTTTATCTATTCTTTGTTATTTTTCTTGTTATACATATTCTGAAGAAATGCTTAACGTCTTTACTTTTCTTATCTCTTCTTAATTAATTCGCTTTCTGAGATATGCTTCACAGTTGAACATAATCTAATATAATGTTTTATGTTATCTCATTATTTGATAATTTCTTTAGAAATTTACTTTCTGAAACTATTGACGGAGTTTTTGCTGCACTATAAGTTTCACACTTGATAGTATTTGTTTTAAATGTTTTAGAAAGATAAAACGAAGCAATGCATGATTAAACCCCGTGCACTTTTTTACCTACAATTAGGTGCAATTATCCAATAGTTTAACAATTATACACAATGAAGACATTATTTATTTTCAATGCCAATTCATGATAATAATGCACAACATGATGCAAAAAATGCCTATAGTTTTGAGAGAAAATAATATGCACAAATGCAAGTTGTCAACTACAAACAAAGAGTTATTGACATTTTTAGACAAATTTGTGTGATCATTACAAAGATAGAGAATAAAATATTTGAATTGGCCTCAAATTCTAATCGCTCAATCCATGCTTATGTATAGGAAATAGATCAATTTCTTTTATTTTTTGTTAGAGTTGAACATGATATTTTACCATTGTACCCTTTTTATATTAGTTGCATAGGATAAAAATGGAAAAGTAAATTTGGACCCCAAATGGGAACAGTCTCTTTTATTTTATTTTTTTTGGGTAAATATCAAGATAAATAAAGGAAAAACAAGAGGCTCAGGGAATCAATGACTCAACTTGTTTGCACCCATTAAAGGAACAAGCTCCTGACAATGTGAATCCAACAATCCAAACTCCTCCATAGAGACTAAACCCGTGTGAGCCAAATGATCAACGCATGCATTGGCATCCCTGATGCGAGCTATCGCAACTCACACAAATTAGAAAATAGTTTGAATACTAAATTATACCAAAAATATTGCAAAGGGCGCAATCTAGGTCGTCTCCCAAAAAGGCCTTATCACTTAGTTGAGAATTTGGGGTTAAGAAAAATGAAATTATAGTAATTGAAAATCAAGAGTTAATAGCAACAGAGTAATAGCAATATAGAGAAAGACACTAGTGCAGGGTAATCCTAGGATTGGAATTAATTATCATTGACCACATGTTGAATCCATTAATGGCTTTTATTTGTTATTAACTTGCAACTCTACTAGTGATTAATCAATCTCTAAAATTTGACCACTGAAATTAACCATAAGATCTCAAATTAATTGGAAGTTACAATGATCTAAGATACTGGTTGCTAAAGCCTAACTGCCAATCAGAAGGTTAATTCCATTGTTCTCCTTTAACATAATTTGATAAATCTATCTATTATGGCTAAAGGGTTTCCCAAAACAACAATCATCAAATTGGGCATTCCAATAACAATCATAGCAATCACCACAATTATTATAAGAATAAAAACCGAAGAACAATAGGAAAATTAATGCATTCAGCATGAACAAAGGGTGTCAAAGTTATCCCAACCCATCCAAAGTTCCCTACACTAGCTATGAAATCTACTCCTCCATTCTTGGAGGATTACAATCAATGAATATAAAAGAATACCTGGAAATAATAGCAACAGTCCTTGTTATCATCCACAAGAATAAAAAATCCACCAATGAAATCCCTAACAAAGAAAAGATAAAGAGAAGAGAGAGAGATAGAGAGAAAGAGAATTATTATCACTAAAACTCTACTGTTCAAAAACTAGGTCGAAATTCGTATCTAGTCCTATAAATATTGTTCCCTAAATATGGGCCAAAGTGGAACCCATAACAATTTAAAAGAGCAGATTCCAGGTTATCGCACCATCGCTATAGTGGTTATTCCCCAGAGAAGCTTCTTCCTTGATCCATAAGTGAGGTGTTTTGTTGTCTGCTGCAGCAGTTGTTGACTACTACAGCGGTTACCCGAGGAGCTTTTTTTTCATAATTTCATCCTTTCTCAGCTTTTAGCTCCTTCTAGAGTGTTCCTAGCTCTCTTTCTTGAGAATTGCATGCAATCCAATGCTTCTATATATAAAAACCACACTAAAAGAGACAAGTTAAATATGACAAGCTCAATTTCTTAAATTAGTGCGATAATCAATGATTTTCCAAACAAATGTAAAATGAGGAATAAGTTAGCAATCAGTAATAATTTCACCGATTAGTCAATGAAACTCATTCAGAAGACCAGCCTTTAGAAGTAAGATAAGTGACACGAATGCCCCTTATCAAACTCCCCCATACTTAAGCCTTTGCACGTCCTCATGTGAAATATAAAGCTAAATTGTACTAAAGGCATGGGTGCAATAGCATTATGGAATGTGTAGACTAAACTAATCCTAAGAACAAAATTGATGAGTAAATGACAGAATGAATAATGAAGACAAGAGTCCAAAGGTAGACTTCATGGCACATTTTCATTAATCAATCAAATTACAAGAACTATGACTCAGAAAATGAATGATTCAACTGACTCAGTGGAATGTGTATTCACTCATCACTCATGTGTATGGATTTAATCAATTCTCAAGCAATTCACTAATGGTAGCTTCCATAGGCTTGCTTTTCTCCTAAATCTCCATAGGTCTGACAAATACATAACATGCATCAAGAGGTCTTCTATAGGTTGTAATAAGGCAATGGAGTTGGGTTCTGGTCTTTCTGGGGAAACATTGTGGTCAAACTCGGTCCTAGGAAAGAAGAGGTATGTGCCTCAGACCTTAAGCTTAGGGGACCTATTATGCACTTCTTTCCCAATAGCTTCATTTCCTTGATTCTCATCCTATTATTCAAATTGCAGAAGTGAATTGGTACCAGAAGTTTGTCATTCTTGCCATCTTTGTTTTTTTTGCTTGCCATAAGACCAATTCACTTCCATACAGTCTGCCTTTGTCACCATTTCACTTTTCACCAGTATGTTCTCCCACACTTATATCTCAAGCACATTTAGTTCAACCTCTCTTTCCATGGCCCTAGTTAGGGATTTTTTTTTCTTTGTTTTTCAAGGGTTGGCTTGTAGTGTGCTTATGACAAATAAAGGGTTATATTTAGGCTCGAAGGGGGTTGGAAAGGGTTGATTGCATGTAAGGATTGGCTGTATGGCTGAGTGGTTAGAATTGGAAATGAAATGCCTCTATCCTATGCAAGTTAAGCAGTGAGTAGACATAAAGTTTAAATAAATGATCAAACCAAGTTCTAGATTAAGCCACAGTGATTGCAAACACACCAAAAGAAAATTGAAGTGATTAATGTACTAGAATCACAAATTAAGCTCAAGTCTTACAAGGTAAATTTAGTCAATCAATCATGCTTCAGAGTTCATAGATCTAGTCATTTTCTTAATCATTCATCATAATCAAGGGCCAAAAAAGGTTTCAATATAATATGGCCCTTTTGAGCAGTGTTCAACTGTCACTCACCTTAACATGCAAAAATAAAAGAAACTAGCTAAAAAAACTGAAAATAACTACAAAATGAAAACCTAAAAAGTAAGAACACCCTCCACACTTATAGAATAGGCACTACCCTCAGTGCCAAGCTAATAGAACAAGTGAAGGTGGGAGTGATCAGAAGCTCAGTCAACCTCCTCAGAAGTAGGTTCCCCCTCAGAGAACTCAACATAAGGATCCTCATCTAAAGAGTCATCTCCCGAGGCAGCCTCGAGGGCCTTTACATCTGTGTCTGAGCTAGGAGCAATGCCCTGCACCTGGGACTCAAGGCGCTGGAAACGCCGCATAACATGAGTCTTAGAAGCCCAAATCTATGCTTGCACCCACCGCTCAGAGAGCCGGATATGGTTTGTGAAGGCCTGCTATAAATTGGCAACGGCCGTGGTGAAGTCTAGGTGAGAGCTGAAGTTGACAATCGATTTGGAGTTAGGGCAAGGGGCAGGACTTCCTCTGTATCTATTCCTTGTAGCCGTATCAACATGTTGCAAGGTAGGTCCTGAGATAGTGGTCTTCCGCCAGTTGGGTAGAGGGTGCTCATCAGCTAGCTGAACAGGGACACCTACAGTAATGGCCATGCATGTAATCAGAGAAAGAAAGGGGAGGCAGTTACCTTTCTTGTCGTGATGCACTGACCCCATAGTACAATGGATAAGGCGGGGAAAATACACCCAGTAATTCGTAACAATGCTGTAAAGCATGAAGACCTAGTCCATGGTGAGGTTATGGACATGGAAGTAGGGGACAATTTGGGAGAAAAGCAGCCTCATCCATATACGTGCCTGAAAAGTGAGCCACTAGCTATCCAATGTGTGGGGACAACCCTGCCTGTTCAAGGTCCAGGTGGAGCCCGGAGTAGTGAGGACATCCTCGAGCACATCGATATCAAGGGACTGGATCTGCTCAAGAAGCTGCTGGTGATCATCTGGGAGAGCTATATCTGGGGAGTCAGGAATACCAATGGGTGCTCGGATGGCCTCTAAAGTGACAGGAATGTATCGGCCCACACATAAACCTGAAGGAACCTAACCCCTGCAAAGTTTGTGTAGAATTCACGTACAATAGATAGGTTGGGCTCCACTAGCTCATCCAAAAGGAAACCCCGCCCCTGCTGGTTGATGACCTCTACAATGTGCTGAACACTATCCTGGATGATCATAGAGGATAGGACAACCCTGTATCTTCATGAAAAACTACCGCTCAGCCTGTAAATCGATGAAACGGCCAGGGTCATTGGCCCAAGGGATATGAGGCCTAGGTGGTGGGGGGAAAGCCAGTGGGGGAGGGTGTAATATCCTCCCAAGTATAACGTTATCCTTAAGTCATGACATTAGACTTGAGAATTGTTACTTATAAATTATCGTACCTTTCTTAAATAACTATAGCAAATGCGATAAGATCGTGTAATAACTAGCGTAATTCGGTTGAAATATATAACAAAGAAACACAATATTTATTGAATACATAGCTAAGTACAAAAGGAAGCTTTTCTAAGAGCTTTAATATATATACATTCTCTATTACATTCACATACACATATGCCTATGACTATATACAACATAATAACAATATCAACTACTAAACAACTGTTATTCCAAGTTCTTTCATGTAGCAACCACATCGTTCTCTAGATCAACCTGAAGGCGACACGGGAACACAAAACACATAGTAGTGAGAATTATACAATTCTCAGTAGGGCAACTCCACAAAAACTCACTCATACTATCATCATCATCGCCCCAGCCACTTCGGTTTATTAGAAAAAGAGTGATCATGCCTTTCATACCAATGGTTCATTTTTAAAGTTCCAAATCATACTTCTGAAGTGGGTAACTTTTAATAATCAATCACTTAATGCGTATGTATTATAATGTCAAGCATCTAGTAAATCATCCTAAGCAGACATTCAAAAATAACAACCAAAATATAAGTAGAAATTTCATTCTTACAAGCGTTATCAAGTAAACTTATATGCAGAAATAATAATAAATTATGCATTCCTTTTCGTGGCCAAGGAACTAAATCTAGTGCATTTTTCTCTTTTCATTGACATAGGAAAGACTTAGCTTATATCATGCTGTAAAACTCATTTCAGTGCAACTTTTGCTCTTCATTGACATAGGAAAGACTTAGTTTATACCCAACGGGTATCTGCCATGAACAACTCTACAATAAATAGTTTATACCAAATGGTATTTATAGTGGATCACACCACACAAGGGAAATAGACTGCTTATTAGGACTGAGCTCATTCCTATATGTGATCATCGGTCTTCATTTTTTTCTTTTTGAATCACACACAGTTCTATTCCTAGCCGATATGTCTACCGACTCATAATATCTTGGGGGAAGTTCCTCGTTTTGCCTTCCCCTTAATTCAATCTAAGTCTTGTTTCTATTTTCTCCATATGTCAGAATAGGCACACTCAGTATTTTGGGAAAGTTCCTACTTTTGCCTTCCCCTCATTCAATCTAAGTCTTGTTTCTATTTTCTCCATATGTCAGAACATGCATGATTAAAGTTCATATATTCTCTTTTGCCACATATATATATCATTCACTGTTCTTTCCCAAATGCATGCATGAGGCATATATACGCATTCATTCATAATATGATTTCAATCATGCCTCAAACCATCCCTTAAAGTCACTAGCATGCATTCATATATGTCATACTTGAACCCAATGTCATTATTTCATCAACTCAAAGCATCAATTCATTTTCAGCACAATGGCAGATTTCACATATCCATAACACAAATTATTGTGCAGTAAAAACCATCAAATCCAAGGCTATAAAAATTATCCAAGAAACTTCAATGTGCCCCTAAGGTCCTCTAAAAATTTCAGAGTTAAAAGAGTTCTCTAAGTATGATACAAAATTCAACAAATTAGGATGCCAGAAACCCCCTATTTGCAGCCAACAACCACAGTTCCAATCTTATTACCCTATAAATGATCATATCAAATCATACAAAAATTCATGGTTGGACTCTAACATGTCCTCAATATCCTATAGAAATTTTAGTGGAAAAATCAATCATTTGGTATGGTAACAAAATTAGACAAACTCAGAGCTCCAGAATTGGTTGTCCAGACAACTCAAGAATAGTCTCGGTTTTTTATTTTTATAAAATAGTAACACTCATTTTTAGGACCCAAGAAACATCATATAGTTGCCTTAGGATGTAGCTTCAACATATAATTTTTATAGCTCAGAAAAAATTCTACAAATACATCAAAAAATTCATGACTCATAACCTGCCAGTGCAAATCCGAGAATTCCAGCATATGATTCAAAACTTGATTTGCCAAAATGGGTTTTCTAACATCATCCAAACACTCTATCAAAATTAATACATTAATATCCATATATTATCAACCAATAAAACTAAAAATTTTGGATTAAAACCAATCAGAAACTTTTAGAAGAAATTTTAAAAGAAAAGGCCAAAGAAAACCCTACTTTGATGGCTTTAGGGATCTTGACTCCAAAGGATCTTTCAAAAATGATTTTTCCTCACTTCAAGCCTTCCAAATAGCACCTAACCCTTCCTTAAATAGTAGAGAATGATAGCTCAGGGTTCAGCTTGGAGATTATTTAAAATTCTAATCGGTTGGTTTTGTAGATTATAGAGAGTAGAACAAGTTTTGTGAAGAGATCTTGAGGTTTTGTCAAGTTTAGGCTAGGGTTTATGAAGCTTCAGGTTTGTTCATGGTGGCATGAGAGAAAGAAGATGAATTCTAAGGTATTTTGGGGTCTTGGCCGAAATTGATGGTGTTGGAGTAATAAGGTTTGGTGATTTATCATTATTTAGGTGTAAAAGTAGTCAAAATGGGTATTTATTCCTTTTTCAACATGAAATAATGAAATGGATGGCTAAGATTTGGTTTCTTGGTCAAAGAATGAAGCTTGGCCATCCACTTGGCTCAAGACAAGTGGTTCACATTAACTTAGTGAACAAGTAGCTTTTTCAGTGTTAAAATCACACACCGAAATTCCACCGAACGGACGAGTTATTAGCTCCTGAGTAAAATATACTAAATGAAAGGTTAAGATTCAAACTTGCTTTTCAAGTTTTAATCTTTGCCATCCACTTGGAATAAGATGGTTGGTAAAGGTTACTTGGTCACTAAGTAACTCGTACGGTGTTAAAAACTACACATTGAAACTCTATCGAACGGGCGAAACACTGTACCCGAGTAATAAGACATTGCCCGAAAATTAATTCTAAGTATAAAATCCTCATTTCTAACTATTTCTAATCTCAATCCTATAATTTCTCAGTTTCGGACACCTCCAGGTCCCAATTCTAGGGTTTCGGCTGTCCCGACGAGCCCGTGGGGCCCACAAGGTTACTATTCATTTTTTTTTTTACAAACCCCTTAGACCATCCTCATCTTTCTAAAACTGTCAGATTTTTGAAATTACGACTAGTAAAATCCAAATTAATTTTTAAATAATTTTTAGGGTGTTACAGAGGGGCCTAAACAATGGCATCAGCAGGAGCAAATGAAGAACGTGGTCGCTTGCTGGAGCCGGTAGCGGAGCTAGAAGCCATCCTGCAAAATGAACAAGTGCATGAAAATGTTCACTATAAAAAAAATGAGAAAACAAAAATAAAATGTAAAAGAACAGGATAAAAGAAGCAAATGAAGGGGGAAATGATGATTTATGGTGGGAAGGAGTGGAAATAATGCTAAATTGCCTTCAAATTAAGGCAGAAAAATTTTTCAAGTCATTAAGGCAATTTAGCAAACACCTGGTGTGTGCCCTACCATCCCCATCATGAATAACACTTTGACAAGTGGAAAATCCCCAAATTTGAAAAAATAAACACAGCCAACAGTAGAATGAAGAAGAAAAGATGAATAATAACACAGACCTAAACCGAAATTGAGGAGAGTTAGATCAAAATTCGTGAAAACGCAAGAAGGGCATGAAAAGGTGTGTGTGTGCGCATGAATGGTGGTGAAATGGTGATTGTGGTGTGTATAAGAGGTGGCAATGCGGTGGTGGGGTAATGGGGTGGTGAGTGGTAGTGGTGGTGGTGGTTATGTGAGAAGAATAAGGAGGAATGGGGGAGAAGTTGCAGAATCTTAAGGGAGAAGAAAGTGGTGTGTGTGCCATGTATGTTTTGTTCTTTAAAAAAAAGAAACACGCGGCTCACCGCTACAGCGGTACAAGTTAAACACACTGTTTCACTTATGGTGCGCAGTTTTTTTTTTGGAACACGTAACTGGTGGCCTGGTCCACCGCTGCAACGGTTGTTGATCGCTGTAGCGGTTAGCAAAATGGAGTTACACTCCGAGTTGCACAATCTTGGCCAGTACCTGCTCACTTAAAGTTAAATTAGTACCTATATAACACAAAATTGAAAGGAATGACGATAAATGACAAGAAAATTAAATAGTAGGTTGTCTCCCACAAAGCACTTTGGTTTATCATCCCTAAGTTAGACATATCACTACTCAGGGATCATATGCAGTAGAAAGCAAAGACAGCTCGAAACTCTCAATTGACTTAGGCCCTTCATGGAAGAGTTTTACCCTATGGCCATTCATCTTGAACTGTGCCTTGGTTCAAGGGTCCTGCAACTCAATAGCACCATATGGAGAAACCATTGTCACCAAAAAAGGGCCATCCCACCTTCACCATAACTTCCCCACCATAAGCTTTAGGCGGGAGTTATACAAAAGGACTTAGTGGCCTTCCTGGACTTCCTTCCTGAAGATTTGCTTGTCATGAAATGCCTTTGTCTTCTTCTTATAGATCTTGGAACTCTCATAAGCTTCTAGATGAAGTTCCTCCAATTCTTGCAAATGCAATTTCCTCTCTTCACCGGCCTTTTTCAAATGTAAGTTGCATTGCTTTACTGCCTAATAGGCCCGGTGTTCGAGTTCAACCGGCAAATGACAAGACTTCCCAAATACTATTCTAAAGAGGCGTTTCCTCTCTTCACCGGCCTTTTTCAAATGTAAGTTGCATTGCTTTACTGCCTAATAGGCCCGGTGTTCGAGTTCAACCGGCAAATGACAAGACTTCCCAAATACTATTCTAAAGAGGCTCATCCCAATAGGAGTTTTATAGGTTGTCCTATATGCCTAAAGAGCAGCCCAAAAAGCATCATCCAATCTCTCACTACAATCTTTTCTGTTAGGTCTCACCACCTTTTCAAGAATCTTTTTGATCTCTCTATTAGAGATTTCAGCTTGCCCATTGGTTTAGGGGTGGTGTAGAAACCTTGTGCAGCACCCTATACCTACGGAGCAAAGCTTCCATGCTTCTATTACAAAAGTGAGACGCCTAGTCACTTATGAGAGCTCTTGGAGTTCCAAACTTGTAGAAAATGTTCTATCTAACAAAAGCACACATTATGGCAGAATTATTAGTACAGGTGGTATAGCTTCCACCCATTTTGAAACATAATCCACTACAAAGAGGATATAAATATAACCATGAGAGATAAGAAATGGTCCCATGAAATCAATACCCTAAATATCAAAAATTTCACAAAGCAGCAAGGGTTGTTGGGGCATCTCATTTTTCTGGGAAATTATTCCCGCTCTCTGGCATTACTCACTGTAATACTCTAAAAATTATTTAAAAATTAATTTGAGCTTTAGTAGTCATAATTTCAAAAATTTGATACTTTGAACAATGATGAGGATGATCCAACGGATTTGTAAAAAAAAAAATATAAATAGTATTTTACGAGCCCCGCAGGCCCACCGAGACAGTCGAAACCCTAGAATTGGGACCCGGAAATGCCCAAAATTGAGAAATTATATGATTATGGTTAGAAATAGGTAGAAATAAAGATTTTATACCCGAAATTATTTTTTGGGCAATGTTTGATTTCCCAAGTACACTGTTTTACCCGTTTGGTAAAATTTCGGTGTGCGATTTCTAACACCAAAAGATAGTTTTATCTTTGTAAAAGGATAATGTTTATCCTTTGGAGCCAAGTGTAAGGCTAGGATTTAATCTCGAATCAAAAGATCATATCCTAGCCATTAATCTTATTTTCTTGGTCAAAGAATATAGACTTTACATTAAACAATAGTTATAACCTAATTTAATATCATTAAAAGCTATGAAAACTTACCTTTGAAGACACACTTCCTCGGCCATCAAAGGGAGAGCATCAGAAACCTCCATTTTCCATTTCTTATGAGCTCCAAATTGCCTTCCAATCCCAAAAACCTTAGCCTATAGTTGATAAAACCTCAAACTCTCTTCAGAAAACTTATTCTACTCCTCAATACCTACCAAACTAACCGATTAGAATTTGAATCCATCATAGTTTTCCACCTTGAGAGATCATTCTTCACTGCCTAAGGGAGTCTTTGGGCTTGAATTGGTGGCTTTGAAGTGAAGGGAAATCAAGTGGAACAACCTTTGAAGTTATAAAGCTTTGAAGCTTTCAAAGTAGGGTTTTCTTTGGCCTTTTTCTTTCAAAATTTTTCTGAGCAATTCTTACTGGTTTCAATCCAAAATTTCTGGTTAATTTGGTTGATATTATGTTGTTATTGATGTATGAATTTTTCTGAAGTGTTTGGATGAGGTTAGAGAGATCATTTTGTCAAAAGATGTTGAGTGATACTTGCTGGATTTTTGGTTTTCTGACAAGCAGTGTGTGATCACGAATTTTCTAGGCTTGTTGTGGGCATTTTATTCAACTTAAAAAAATATATGTTGGAGATAACATCTTCAGCTAGTCCCATGAATTTTCTTGGGTTTTTATTTTGATTCAAACTGCCTTAGAAAAATCAAGAACTTAAATTAAGCATATGCTGCCTGAAATGCTAGAACAGAAGCTATAAATTTCGCTAATTTTTTTACTATACCAAATGATGGAATTATCACTTGAAATTTTTATAGAGTATTATAGACATATTTAGGTTTTACCATGATTTTTATTTATAATTTTCTGGGTTCAATTGATAGGGTAAAAAATTATGCATTTTGGTTCTTCAGCTGAGGTTGGATGGTTTCTGACCACTAAAATTTTATAATTTTTTTGACATAGTTAGAGAACTCTAATTACCCTGAAATTTTTACAGGACCTTGGTGACACATCAAGGTGTCCTTGATAATTTTTATAGTCTCTGAAATGATTGTTTTGTGTGCAAATAAATTCGTGCCACAATAGTGTGAAATCTGCCTTTGTGCTGAAAATAACTTAATGCTTTGAATTGATGAAATGATAGCATTTTGTACTAGTATGACATGAGTACCTGAATATGAGTCTGAGTAATTGAGCATATGAACTTATTGATGAGGTTAGGTACACATAGATATAAATGATTATTACAATTGTTTATATGCGAAATAAAAGCATAAGATTATGTTCTTGGACTGGAGAAAGTAAATCCAGTTTGTTAGGGAAAGTAAACCTAACTACCAAGAAGAGCATAAGATTTATAATCCTTGGGCTGGAGAAAGTAAATCCGGTCTGTCAGGGAAAGTAAACCTGACTACCCTTGAATTGAGTCGAGGAAAGTAAACTTGGCTAGGAATAGGTCTGTGTGAGGATTGGAGAAAGTAAATCCAATGATCATATATAGGAATGAGCTCAATCCTGAAAAACAGTCTATTACCCATTATTGCCACACTAGGGACGGCGGTACGTAACACCCAGATGTGACAAAATTAGTCAGGGGCCAAGGCAAGTTTAAGAAGTAAATTTTCTAAGAAATCCTTGTCTTATATGTCGAGTGAAGAAGTTTAGTATTGACATTGAGACCAATATATTTAAGTAGAAAGTTAGTAGTATATGTTGTTGAGTAGTATGGTATATGTACATTAAATGATTGAATGTTAAAAGTAACCCACTTTGGAAGTATGATTTGGAACTTTAAAAATAAACCGTTATTACATAATGTATGACCACTTTTTCTAAATAAACCGAAGTGGCTGGGCCGATGACGATGACATTATAATTGTGTGTTTGGGGGAGTTACCCTACTGAGAATTGTATAATTCTCACCCCTATGTTTTTTGTGTTCCCGTGTCGTCTCCAGGTTGATGCAGAGAACGGAGAGGCTAATATGCAAAAAGGATGCAGAAGTGCAATAGTTTAGTAGTTAATATTTTTATTAGGTTGTATTTAGTGGAATGGATATGTATGTAAAGATGTTAGAGAACTAAGGAGTATTTAAGCTCATAGAAGAGCTTTCTTTTGAACTTAAATATGTATTGATTAAATGTTTTATTACTCTGTTATATATTTCACTAGAATTATGAGTTAGTTACTTCACAATTCGATCATTTTTCCTATAGATAATTATGAAAGGTCCGCTAATTTATAAGTAACAACTCTCGGGTATGATGTCATGACTTAAGGATGACATTGTACTTGGGAGGATGTTACACTCACAAGCCTTGCAAAACTCAAAGGCGTCTCTAAATAGTATGGGCCAATAGAATCCACAGTCCAAAATCTTCCTAGAAGTGCGTTAGGGTCAAAAATGGCTTCCACTCACTTCAGAGTGACAAAAGCACAATATGGACTGTGACTCAGGCTGATATACACATCGACGGATTACTTGGTCACCGCAAAATTTCCATAAATAAGGATATCCCACACATAATATTTTGAATTACTTTTCAACTTGGCAGCCTGTGCCTTAGAAAAATGTGTAGGATAGCCTTTGCAACCAAGTAATTCACAATGTCTACATACCATGGCACTACATCAACTCTCAGAAGGTGATCATCAGGGAAAGAATCATTCAAGGGGTGTTGCTCATGTGGAATGTGGTCCAATCTACTCAGATGGTCAGCCACTAGATTTTGAGCACCACTCCTATCTTTTATTTCTAGATCAAATTCTTGCAAGAGCAATACCCATCTGATCGACTAAGGTTTAGATTCAGACTTTTTTAACAAATACCTTAGAGCTGCATGGTTAGAATATACTACTACCTTGGAACCAAGTAAATATGATCTGAATTTGTCTAGAGCAAAAACAATTGCCAAGAGCTCCTTTTCTGTAGTGGTGTAATTTGACTGTGCAACATCTAAGGTCTAGGAAGCATAGTAAATAACATGAGATTGCTTACTAACTGACTGCTCCAAAACTAATCCCATGGCATGATTGGAAGCATCACACATCAGCTCAAATGGTAGGGACCAGTCAAGGGGTTGGATGATGGGAGTTGAGGTCAGGTTCTTCTTTAGAATGTCAAAAGCTTCCTTACAACTCTCATCAAAGATGAATTCCACCTCCTTTGCAAGAGCTTGGTCATGGGTTGTGCCACTTTACTGAAATCCTTGATAAAATGCCTTTAGAAACCTGCATGACTAAGAAAAGAATGCGCTTCCAGTAGCATAGAGGGTGAGGCAAAGAGGTAATCACATCTATCTTAGCCTTATCTACAGCTATTCCTTCCCTAGAGATTACAAGCCCTAACACCACAGCTTGTTTGACCATGAAATGGAATTTTTTCAAAATTTAGAACTAAGTTGGTGGAGATGCATCTACTCAAAGCCTTTTCCAAACTATGGAGGCATGCATCAAAAGAAAGACCAAAAACTGTAAAATCATCCACAAAAACTTCCATGCATTCATCAATAAAATCAGAGAAGATACTTACCATACACCTCTAGAAGGTGCCTGGTGCATTGCATAGGCTAAATGGCATGCGTCTATATGCATATGTACCAAAAGGGCAAGTGAAGGTGGTCTTTTCTTGGTCTTCTGGAGCAATAGGGATTTGGAAGTACCCAGAGTATTTATCCAAGAAACAGTAGTGGGACTGTCCCGCAAGCCTCTCCAACATTTGATCAATGAATGGTAATGGAAAGTGATGCTTCTTAGTAGCTTAGTTTAGCCTGTGGTAGTCAATACATATTCTCCAACTATTCTGGACTCTTGTGGGCACCAACTCATTTTGCTCATTCTTGACCACAGTAATCCCAGATTTCTTAGGAACAAATTGGACTGAACTAACCCATTGACTGTCAGAAATAGGATAGATTATCCCTGCAGCTAGAAGCTTCACCACCTCTTTCTTAATCACATCTAAGATTAAGGGGTTTAGACGTCTTTGGGGTTGTCTCACTAGTCTTGCACCCTCATCCAAGAAAATGCGATGTGCATGAATGGAGGGGCTTATACCAGTGATGTCTGCTAGTGTCCACCCAAGTGCCTTCTTGTGACTTCTCAAGACATGCAAAAGCTTGCTTTCTTCTTTTGCAGAGAAGTCACTGGCAATGATAGTAGGTAGCTCAATGCCCTCCCCCAAGAAAGTATACTTAAGATAAGGAGAGAGGGGCTTAATTCATCTTTTTCTGCCTCAGGGGACCACTAGCAGTTGTTGACCGCTGCAGCGATTGGAAGAATCCTGTATCTAGCCCAAGTTGTGCTCGGGTGACCGCTGCAGTGGTGGTTGACCACTGTAGCGATTAGCAATGTTCTTTATACCTGCAATTTCAACATCCCCTGCAAGAACAAGTGCATCATATCCAATGGTAGGTGAAAATAAAGAGGGAACAGTAGGTGTAGGTGATGTGTAGGTGGGTGTATCTCCAAAAATTTCATCATTAAGTAGTAAATCATCCATCTCAATACATTCTTTGCACAAACTATCCATTCCCTCACAATTTGGGCACTCATACTCGTGATCTAGAGAGTTATTCAACACATCACATGCTGAATCAAAATATTCATCACAAATATCATCCAAAATGTCAATGGCAAAGATAGAGTGATCTTTAGGGGGGTATTTAATAGCATCAACAAGGGTAAATGCCACCTTCATATCACCATATTCCAAAGTGAGTGTACTCGCATACACATCAATCTTGGATTTGACTGTTTTCAGAAAAGGTCTACCAAAAATGAGTGTATGTTGGTTCACGTGTGTGCCATTTGCTATTTCAAGAACATAAGAATCTACTGGAAAAATTAAATCATTTACCTTAACCAGCACATCTTCGAGTAGTCCTTCTGGCATTTGAATGGTTTTGTTGGCCAGCTGCACAATCAGTCCCGTGGGTTTTAGCTTACCAATGTGAAGTACCTTATAGATCGACTTGGGCATCATATTGATGGCTACCCTCAGATCAGCCAAAGCAACCTTGAACTCAGAATTCCTAACAACACAGGGAATGGTGATGATCCAAGGTCCTTGAATTTCTTTAGTAACCCAAGTGTGAGTACCGAGGATACATTCACCCCTTAATCCACCCTCTCATTGCCCTTCAACTTGTATTTGTTTGTATAGAGATCCTTCAGAAACTTAGCATATCTTGGAATCTGCTCGATAGCATCCAATAGTGATATGTTTACCTCTACTTTTTTAAATGTTTCAAGCAACTCAGGATCCAGTTCTACTGTTGCAGCTCGTTGAGACTTCATTCTCTGTGGAAAAGGCAATGGAGGAGAGGGATTTGTGCTTTTCTTAGCTTCTGGACACCGCTGCAGCGATGTTTGAGCACTACAACGGTTAGCGGAAGGCTCTTCTTCAGCGCCTGGTGGTGATTTGCTCTCGGTGAACCGCTGCAACGGTGTTTGGGCACTGCAGTGATCAACAGAATCATCTTTGGCCCCTTTGTCTCATTTATGTCATATCGTACAGGCCTTGCCACCTCAGGAATTCTTGTACCGGATCTGAGGGTAATTGTACTCACATTTCCCCTTGGATTTGGTACAATTTGTGAAGGAAGCTGGGTTTTGTTGACTCTAATTATTCTTCAATTGAACTATCTCTTCTCTCAACTAAGCATTTTCCTTCCTTGTCTCTTGCATTTGCTCCATCATTAATTTCATCATGTCAGTGACAGTGTGATCTGAGCTAGTTGATGGAGGAGGGATTTGTTGCCCTTGGTGACGGGCTTGATATTTCTGTTGTGAAGATTGGCCCTGATGTTGAGAGTTGTTGCCCCACTTAAGATTGGGGTGATTTTTCCAGCTTGGGTTATATGTATTTCCAAATAGAAACTGGCCTGTTGGATTTTGCTTGAATTGAGGTTGGCCTGGGAAGAGATTAGTTGTTGTAACTTCTGCTAAGGACTCATCATGCAGTATAAGGTACATATCAGTATAGTGCTTAGTGGAGGTACAAATGCCACAAACTATGGGAGCTACTGGTGTTGATACTTGATTAACCACCAATTGCTTCATGAGCCCTGAGAGTTCTTACAAAGTTTGGGTCAATGCTGGATTTTCTGTCTAGCTCACCTCATGAAGGCCTTTAGTGATGGCTGCTCCTCTAGAACCAAATTGTTGAAAGTTTATTGCCATGTTCTCAATGAGAGCTCTAGCTTCCTCTAATGTTTTGTCCAGAAGTGCTCCTCCACTCCCAACATCAATCATGCACCTATCAGCAGGTACAAGTCCTTCATCAAAATATTGGAGGTGCAGTTGCTTTGGGATCTGATGGTTTAGGCAGCTTGCACGTAGGAGCTTGAATCGCTCCCAATATTCATGAAGAATCTCATTGGACTGGTGAATCCCGAATATATCTTTTCTGATAGACGCCACCAGGGAAGCAGGGAAGTACTTCTCAAGGAACAATTTCTTCATGCTACTCCAATTGGTTACAGCCCTATCAGGTAAATTAAAGAACTAGTTTTCAGCAGCACCCTCTAGGGAGAAAGGAAATGCCTGTAGCTTCACATCATCCACTTCCACCCCATTAGGTCTCATACCAGAGCATACCATGTGTAGTTTCTTAAGATGCTAATGAGGGTCTTCTCCAGACAGCCTATAAAACTTCGGTAAGGCATGGACCATATACCCCTTTAGCTCAAAGTCATTCTCAAGTCTAGGGTATGCAATAGCCAAGGGTGCTGGGTAAAATTAGGAGCTGTGAGCTCCCTGAGTATCCTATTGTGGTCTCCCATATCTTTTGTAATCCTGAAACAGTAAACAGAGTTAGATCGCCAGGAGTATTCCTCTTGTTGATGCCTTGCCTATATAATCCACCTTAAAGTTCTCTCAATTTCAGGATCAAAAGGCGTTAAATTTTCAATGGACAGGGAACGCCTCATACAAGGGAATAATTAACAAAAATAAATAAATAAATAAAACTAAAAATAAAATAAAATTAAAAAAAGATAAAATAAACAACTAAGTTTTAATGACTCCCTGGCAATGGCACCAAAATTTTGATGCGAGCTGTCACAACTCACACAAATTAGAAAATAGTTTGGATACTAAATTGTACCGAAAATATTGTAAATCACACAACCTAAGTTGTCTTCCAAAGAGGCCTTATCACTTAGTTGAGAATTTAGGGTTTTGAAAAATGAAATTATAGAAATTGAAAATTAAGAGTTAATAGCAACAGAGTAATAGCAATATAGAGAAAGACTGGGTAATCCTAGGATTGAAATTAATTATCATTGACCACATGTTGAATCCATTAATAGCTCTTAGTTTTTATTAACTTGCAACTCTACTAGTGATTGATCAATCTCTAGAATTTGACCATTGAAATTAACCATAACTGAGATCTCAAATTAATTGGAAGTTACAATTGTAACATCCTAATTTTTAACCCAATACTCTAGAACATATTTAGGTTAATCATTAGTCTGTTACTTCATAGTTCTCATTTAACTTTGAATTACTTAGCGGAGAATACGGGTAATTTTTTTTTTGAAATAAAAGTGAGAGCCGCGTGATGCGATAAGCGGTAAACCATGCATGGTAAACAAATGTCTCACAACATCATAACATAAGGCACAACATGAACATCACTGAAAATCATCTTATATATATATAACTTGCCCATTTATAAGTGTGGGTCTTAATTTAGTACAAGGGAAATACATAAAAGGAAATACAACATCAAACATAAACATAATCTACTCCCCTACCCGAGTGCATCTAATAGGATAACCTCTAAACAAAAGAAGGTTTATCCCTATCTATGTGGTGTGTGCTCTAACTCGGGCCATCCTCGACCTCCTACTGGCGACCATCTCGTGATCGAGGCAGATATCCGGGAAACTGAGCGAGCTCCTCGGGTGTGAAAAGGCGGAGTGGGGATCGAATATGACTCCCAGGGTATGGCCGCATCTCCGGTCGTCGTGCACGCCTCGGCCGAGTCACGGTGGGCTCGCTATCCTCTCCGAAGTCCATAGGTATGGTGGGGGAAGATCCCTCGGAGGGTACTGGGTGGCCGAATCCTCGGAAGGATCCATCTCCGAGAAGGACGATGGACAACGGGGCACATACTCGGGGTAGTCTCGAATGGCGGATGCGGAAGGTGGAGTACGGCGTAGCCTCTCCTCTCGGGGACGTGCGCGCTCGAACACTAGGTCATCGCCAAAAGGTGAGACGGGGAGAAACGATGGGAATGTGCAGGGAGTGAAGGGTCGACCCATGAACATGAATACTCTAACCGTGCATCGACCCACAAAATGGAATGACCCGTGGTCCGGGTCATGGTGCACCTCCCATGTCGGCGTGTCCACGAACACTATGAACGTCGCCATCTGAAGACGTGACGGAAAGAAAGAGATAGAGGGAGTGAGAATCTTGCTAAAGAATCTCAGTAGGGCCTCCTACTACCTAGGTGCCATCATCTACGTCCTCAGGAACCTTGGGTTTAATTATGCGAAAAGTCTGAACATGCATTTAGTTCATTTTAAACTTCAAAATATACGTTAGCCAAGGTCCATTCATTTTAAGATGATCTTAATGTCATGAATGCAACATAATAGAAAATGTATGCATGGCACTACCTAATGCACATACATAAAACATAACGTCAAGCATCATCATCATTGGTGGCATAAAGTGGCAATAGTAACATTCATATGGGACAAAACTTAGTGACATAATCATAATCATGAACTTCTCTTCCTCATGGGCCACCCTAAAAGACAATCGAATCGGGGTGCTCGGCCAACCGTGTCACCCAGAACGTGTCATACATCTAGGTTATGAGCTCATACCTTAACTAGTCGTCACTAGTTCTTACTTACCACTTAACGATAAGCGTATCATAAATCCCGACTATCTGAGTACGGGTTAGGGGGCAAAACTCTTAGGGGTGCTCGGCCGAACCGGTGTCACCTAAGAGTATAAAATGGTACCGATGTCACATGAGTTCTATGGAGGTGCTCGGCCGAACCGGTGTCATCCTAGAACCCATCTTAGTACCTTAATTTTCAAAATCTCTTTAAGTCCCCAAATTTGTCGGAAATTCGCGCCAAAACGGTCATTACACCGAATTTCCTTCCAAATTTGCTTTATGCCACATTAACATATAATCTCATAAGTTCCTCATATGAATAACATCATCATCATTAGCAAACTTCATGCATCATCATAAATCATCCAAACACTTACCCTTACGGTAGTTTATGCTTTGACCCTTACGGGTCTTAATCTTGAGATATAGTTCTCTACATCCATCGTTCATATTTTAAGCACCTAAGGCTCATAATTAAACATCATTCATAATCCTCTCATTTTACTTTTGAATCTGAATAGCATAGGGTGGAAATCCTAACAGGTGAATACGGGATTCTAGAACTTACGTTTTAGTCCCTTTCTTGGTTCCGCTACTTGAAAGCTATGGATTAAATCTAAATCAATTATGAGGCATTCCTATGCTTAAGGACTAATTATTAATCATGTTTATCATGTTGTAAGGGTGCTGGACAGAATTCAGAGAATTAAATGTTCTAAGAGTTCTACATTTGCATTTTTACGGTTTTTCTAGTTACTAGTTTCCCCATAGGTGCTAGAATTCAATTCTAACTCAAATGATACCAAGTTTTTCATGTCTAAACAATCTAAATCTGATTATGTCCCCATTAAAACAGTTTGGATTAGTTCCATAAACAAATGGGTCAAAACTATGTTAAATTCTAGCTTTACGGTATTTCTAGTTAGCTAGTTTCTTACCTATCATGCATAGGATCGCTTCTACATCATCATATGATATTTTCACACATTCCAACACATTAAAACATCATCATACAGCATCACATTCATCACATCAGAACCGAAATCATCTTGCCTCAATAAGAGAATTAAATTGACATTTCTAGGTACATAAGTTAACTAGTTTCTCTCGGAATCAATCTAGAACTTCTAAAACTCTTTGCAAAACATTTTAGTTCATCAAGAGGCTATGTGAAGCCTTAGGTCACTGACCAAAACATATTCCATCCCCTAAAAGAGATTGGAATCACAACTTATAATGACATAACCTCATAAAGAATTGTAAAACTTTAAGGAGCACTTAAAACATAGGCTATTGGTCCTAGTAGCTAGATGAAAACTCATTGCAAGTCCATCATCACTACTTGGCCGAAATTATGCATTCAAGGAATACATTCACATTTAACTTTATCTTGGAATGAAATGGGCAAGTCTTTGAGCTCTAGGTTCTTAAGTTACGACATAAACTAAACGTGCTCATGCTCTTCATTTTTAATCTTGCTTTCAAAGTAAAGTGATGACTTGAAATTAAATATGCAAGGCATAATTTAAACGTGCAAGCTTGAAAGTAAATATGCGAAGCATAATCTTAAACGTGCAAGCTTGAAAGTAGATATGCAAGATTCAATTCTTTATTTTAGTGCTCTTGGCCCAACAACAATCGACTTTAAGGCCGAAATAGATAGGCATTCGAGAAATTAATTAGGTGATAATGCAAGTTCAATTCTTTATTTTAGTGCTCTAGGCCCAACAACAATCGACTTTAAGGCCGAAATAGAAAGGCTTCGAGAATTAAATTAAGTGAAGATGCAAGTTCCATTTTAATCTTTATGTTCTTAGGTGATAGCTTGAAAATAAAGATGCATAGCAAGAATGTAAATATGAATGCAAGTATAAAATAAATTATGCAAGTTCATTTTATCTTTCTAGAGCTCTTAACAAGACTTTAAAGGAACTTAAACCTCAACCCAAACTCATCAAACCACGACAAAGTAAAAGTCTAGAGTTCTTAGAACTCAACATAACATATTTAGAAAATCAAACATCTAGCATGAAAAGGAAAGGTAATGGCCGAAACTTCAAGGAAAGAAAAGAAATGTTTGAAACTCTAGAATCCATGATCTTGGTGATATACTAACACCAACATCATAAGACCTCATCATTGAGTCATTGGAACCATTTTGAAACAACATCAAAGTTAAAGTTCTCAAAGGTTCAAGAAAGGAAAAACTAGAAACACTTTTGCTCAAGAACAAAGATCAAGCTCTAGAGTTTGTTTCAAGTGATGAACATCATCATGAAACTCTCATCATCAAGCTCTCATTTCTTTGAACTCCAAGGCCCATGGCCGAAAAAGTGCAAGAACAAGGAAAGGAAAAGAAGTTCTAAAAAGAATCAAGAGAAACTATGAACATTAAGCTTAGAACAAGAACTTTAAAGAAAGAATACATGAAAGAAAATCCCTACTTGGTGTGATGAACTTGAAGATGGAAGAAGAAGATGAAGAAGATGGAGAACTTGAAGAACTCCAAGAACTTGAAGAACACAAAGACTTTGAGAGAAAAAGAAAAGCTTTGAGTGTTTCCTAAACTTGGCAAATGACCTAAAAGTGGTGCAAGCTCCTCAAGGCATTCTATTTATAGAGAATTGAAACAAATGGAGGGAGCTCATGGAGGAGGAGGTTTCGGCCATGAGGGTGCAGATTGGAGGCTTTCCATGAGTTCCATGAGGTGAGATAATGTGTTCTTGAGGTATGGTGAGGTATGGTTCAAAGCATGGTGAGGTATGGCTCAAGGTATGGCTCAAGCATGGTTCTTTGAGTGAGAAACAATTTAATATGTGGTCAAAGGGGAAAGGTGCTGGCCGAAACTTCATCATGCATGGGGAGGATTAGTTTGCATTTTAATTGTGGTTTAGAGTTGTGTTTAGGTGTATCTTTGATTATGCTTAAGATTAGGAATTTGTAAGAAAGTGTTTAGGTAAGGGAAATGGGTAATTAAGGTGGTCTAGACATAATTAAGGAGTGGTCTTGCACCATTAGAGAGTTAAATCCTCAATTTAGAGTCTAAACAACTCTAGACACATTTCCTTGATTTAAGGAATTGGAGAGAGAAACACTATTCAAGATTCCAAGACTAGGAATCTTGAGTTCTAAAAGGATTTAAGTTTAATCTAAGCAATTTTAGGTTCTAATTAACTTTAATAAATTATTTTGACTCTAGATTAATTAGGGAAATAAATTAATCTTCGTTTAGAGCCTAATATTGCTTAGGTTTGCTTAATTACGTCATTAAGCTCAAAAATACTATTCTAGGGGCAAAATCGTAATTTTGCACTAAAACTGCCCGGGACCACCGGGACTTGAACAGAGACCTCTAGACACATGAAAACATGTTTTTGAACCTCTGGGGGAAGTTCCGGGCTCAAACGACACCTTTACCCGCGTAAAACGCTATAGGGGTATTTTGGTCATTTTGACCAAAGCTGAAACGAAATTTTCGCTTCCGAAAGCATTCAAAGGCCATTCAATCCCCTTCAAACATTGAGTTGACCCTTCGAGGATGACCGAGTTGGTTACCCTCGAGTTCGGGTCAGGAAATGACCTCAGGGGCATTTTGGTCATTTCCCTCGGACAGAAAAATCGGGGTGTTACAACAATGATCTAAGATACCAATTGCCAGAGCCTAACTACTAATCGGAAAGTTAATTCTATTGTTCCTTTAACATAATTTGATAAATCTATCTATTATGGCTAAAGGGTTTCCCAAAACAACAATCATCAAATGGGCATTCCAATAACAATTATAGCAATCACCACAATTATTATAGGAATAAAAACTGAAGAACAATAGGAAAATTAATGCATTTAGCATGAATAGAGGGTCTCAAAGTTATCCTAATCCATCCGGAGTTCCCTACACTAGCTATGAAATCTACTCTTCCATTTTTGGAGGATTGCAATCAATGAATATAAAAGAATACCTGGAAATAATAGCAACAATCCTTACTATCATCCACAAGAATCAACAATCCACTAATGAAATCCCTAAGAGAGAGAAGATGAAAAGAAGAGAGAGAGAAGGAGAGAGATAGAGAGAGAGAGAGAGAATTATTATCACTAAAACTCTGCTGTTCAAAAATTAGGTCAAAATTCGCATTTGGTCCTGTAAATACTGTTCCCTAAAGATGGGTGAAAGTGGGACCCATTACAATTAAAAGAGCAAATTCCAGGTTATCGCACCACTGCTGTAGCGGTCTCTATAGAAGCTTCTTCCCTGATGTATACGTAAGGTGTTCTGCTGTCTACTGCAGCGGTTACCCGAGAAGCTTTTTTTTCACAGTTTCATCCTTTCTCAGCTTTTAGCTCCTTCCAAAGTGTTAAATGTTTCTGTATATAAAAACCACACTCAAAGAGACATGTTAAATGTGACAAGCTCAATTTCTAAAATCAGTGCAATAATCAATGATTTTCCAAACAAATGTAAAATGAAGAACAAGTTAGCAATCGGTAATAATTTCATCGATTAGTTAATGAAACTCATTCAAAAGACCAGTGTTTAGAAGTAAGATAAGTGATATAAATGCCCCTTATCAATCCCTCAATGCTAAAACAAAGTGGACACGCCATGAGAGATGAGCAATATCCTAGATTTCAATCAATAACTCTTGCTCTATATGATAAGAAGGAAAATGGTTGCAATCACATAAGAAAAGGCCTCTAAACTATTAGTTTCATAGAGGACCCTTCTATATCCTTTATACCATGCAAGAATGAGACCCCACTTAATGGCCAGAAGCTCTACATGAAGAACAATCAGGATTCATGCATGCTTAGATAACATAGCCAGTTAGTTGCTCATGTTATCTTTGATGATATATACCCCCAAACCCTGCCTGTTACATGCCCCAAAGAATATTGTGGTCCACATTGAGCATGATAAAACCATCACTAAGGGGAGACCAACTCAATGTCAAAAGGCCATCCTATAAATAACGACCTTGAGTTCTACAATGTTGGACTTCAGTAGCCAAAATTTGAGCATTATGAGCAATAAAAGAAGAGCTCTGAGACATTGCAATAAACATATCATTATTATAATCATGCCAAACCCATCAATAACTGCAAGAAAAGGAGTGGTAGCCTTGCCACTCTTATTATGGTCATACCAAACTTCTTAATCTAAGCACTACTTGTATGATTATCAAAAGTCGGGTCATGCATAAATCCTAAGAGAGTCCAGATCATCCTATGTAACATCCTCTCAAGTACAACGTCATTCTTAAGTCATGACATCATACTTGAGAATTGTTACTTATAAATTAGCGGACCTTTCTTGAATATCTATAGCCATTTTGATTGATTCGCAAGATAACTAGGTCATAATTCTACTGAAATATATAGCAATGAAACCAAAATATTTATTTAATATAAAGTTCAGTACATAAAGGAAGCTCTTTTATGAGCTTTAACACACCTTTGTCCTCTAACATATTTACATACATATCCATCCACTAAATACAACATAATAAAATCATTAACTACTAAACTATTGCACTTCCAAGTTCTTTGGCATAGTAGTCTCTCGATTTTCTGCATCAACCTGGAGACGACACGGGAACACAAAAACATAGGGGTGAGAATTATACAATTCTCAGTAGGGTCTCTCCCAAATACACAATCATAATGTCATCATCATCGCCCCAGCCACTTCGGTTTATTAAGAAAAAGTGGTTATGCATTATATAATAATGGTTTATTTTTAAAGTTCCAAATCATACTTCCGAAGTGGGTTACTTTTAACATTCAATCACTTAATATACATATACTATACTACTCAACATCATATACTACTAACTTTCCACTTAAATATATTGGTCTCAATATCGATACTAAACTTTTTCACTCGGCATATAAGACAAAGGATTACTTCTTAAGCTTGCCTTAGCCCTTAACTAATCTTGTCACGTCTGGGCGTTACGTACCGTCGTCCCAGTGTGACAATAATGGGTAATAGACTGCTTTTCAAGAATGCCATTCCTATACATGATCATTGGATTTACTTTCTCCAATTCTTACACAGACCTATTCCTAGTTAGGTTTACTTTCCTCGGCTCAATTCAAGGGTAGTCAAGTTTACTTTCCCTGACAGACTGGATTTACTTTCTCCAGTCCAAGGATTATAAATCTCATGCTCTTCTTGATAGTTAGGTTTACTTTCCCTAACAAACTGGATTTACTTTCTCCAGCCCAAGGAACATAATCTTATGCTTTTCTTGGCAGTCAGGTTTACTTTCCCTAACAAATTGGATTTACTTTCTCCAGTCCAAGAAATGCAATCTCATGCTTTTCTCTCACATGCATACAATTATAAGGAGTATTCATATCTATGTGTGCCTAACCTCATCAATAAGTTCACATGCTCAATTATTCATACTCATATTCAGATACTCATGTCATACTAGTACAAAATGCCATTATTTCATCAATTCATAGCTTCAATTTATTTTCAGCACAATGGTAGATTTCACACTATTGTAGCATGAATTTATTTGCACATAAAATAATCATTTCAGAGACTATAAAAATTGTCAAGGACACATCAATGTGTCATCAAGATCTTGTAAAAATTTCAGGGTAATTAGAGTTCTCTAACTATATTAACAAAATTCTACAAATTTAGTGATCAGAAACCCCTCCACCTCAGTTCAAGAACCGTAATTCATAATTTTTAACCCTAGCAAGTGATTGAATCAATTCAGAATAAAAATCATGGTTGTACTTAGAGATGTTGTAAGCATCCTGTAAAAATTTCAAAGGATAATTCAATTATTTGCTATTGTAATAAAATTATACAAAATCACAGCTTCAGTTCCCATAATCCAGACAGCATATGCTTAGTTTTAGTTCTTGATTTTTTTAAAGCAGTTTGACTCAAAATAAGAACCCAAAAAAATTTGTGGGACTACCCAAGATGTTAGCTTCAACATATATTTTTTTTTAACTCACAAAAATGGCCACAACATGGCCAGAAATTTCATGATCACACACTGCCTATAAGAAAACCGAAAATCCAACAAGTATCACTCAATATCTTTTGACAAAATGATTTCTCTAACCTCATCCAAACACTTCAGCAAAATTCATACATCAATATCAACATAACATCAACCAAATCAACTAGAAAGTTCATGAAACCAGTAAGAATTGTTCAGAAAATTTTGAAAGAAAAAGGCCAAAGAAAACCCTACTTTGAAAGCTTCAAAGCTTTATAACTTCAAAGGTTGTTCCACTTGATTTTCCTTCACTTCAAGGCCACCAATTCAAGCCCAAAGACTCCCTTAGGCAACAAAGAATGATCTCTCAAGGTGGAAAACTATGATGGATTCAAATTCTAATCATTAGTTTTGTAGGTATTGAGGTGTAAAACAAGTTTTGTGAAGGAAGTTCGAGTGTTTAGCAACTTTAGGCTATGTTTTTTGAAGCTTGAAGCTTATTAATGGAGGTTTGGAAGGAAAGAAATGGAGGCTGTTTGCACTTTGTTCATAGCCGAGAATGACAAGAAGAAATGTCAAAGTTTGGTGGCTTGAGTTTATCTTATAACAAGCATAAATTATTTCTTTAATATAAGGTTTGATTTCTTTATGAAAAGAAACTAGTATGAATGGCTAGGATTTGATTTTGTTATTAAAGATTGAATCTTAGCCATTCATTTGATTTAAATGGATATACATCTATTTTTTGTAAAGATTAAACTAACTTTCGGTGTTAGAAATCACACACCGAAATTTTACCGAACGGGTAAAACACTGTACCCGGGTAATCAAACATTACTCAAAAATAAATTTTAGGTATAAAATCTTTATTTCTAACTATTTCTAACCTTAATCCTCTCTTTTCTCAGTTTTGGGCACCTTCAAATCCCAATTCTAGAGTTTCAACTGTTCTAACGGGCCTGCGGAACCTGCAAGTTACTATTCATATTTTTTTTTACAAATCCGTTAGACCATCCTCATCATTGTTCAAACTATCAAATTTTTGAAATTATGACTAATAAAACTCAAATTAATTTTTAATTAATTTTTAGGGTGTTACATCCTAGCCTTGGGATAATCCTTGAGGTAGTGCATGTCAGTCTCCTGATCTTGCCCATAATGAGTACAAGCAAGATTTGCTACAAGACCTCTTCAAGCGTAACAAATTTGTTGGAAGAACCTGATGGAGGAAAAGCCAAAGTATAACTTGCACTTTTTCTGGGCACTCCAATTGCCAAAAGCTAGACCTAATTCAATGTATAATCCTATTCACAATACTACTGGAAAAGCCACAAATAGCATGACGCTGCTAAGTAAATAAATGAAAAGCGGCTAGCCAAATCCACCCCACTTGCACTACACTAGAGGATCCCAAGGGGAGAAGCAAGTTCCACCCTCAAGACTTCTAAGATAAGTGATGAAAATATATGCTAGTGCCAAATACCATTGCTCCAAACATCATTCAAAGTAAGGAGTGTATTAGAGACATGCATAGATAGGAACTTACTGCCTAGAGTGCCACCAACCATCATACCAAAAAGATATAGGTCTTTGTGATATCTCAAATACAAAATTTATTGGTAGTACCATTGTTATTACCTATTATATATATATATATATATATATATATATATATATATATATATATCACTGTGTCAACGTTGTGTGGCGAGACATGGATCACTCACGTCCAGGTTTTTGTTTTGTACTCTTAGTAAATATCTGGCTCATCATAATACTCCTAAATATCTATTTAAGAACCCTAGCCATGTAACATCCTAATTTTTAACCCAATACTCTAGAACATACTTAGGTTAAACATTAGTCTGTTACTTCATAGTTCTCAATTTTACTTAGAAATACTTAGCGGAAAATACGGGTAAATTTATTTTTTTTGAAATACAAAGTGAGAGCCGTGTGATGCGATAAGCGGTAAACCATGCAAGGTAAAACAATTGTCTCACAACATCATAACATAAGGCACAACATGAACATCACTGAATAACATCTCATATATAGCTTGCCCACTTATAAGTGTAAGACTTAATTTAGTACAAGGCAAATACATAAAAGAAAATACATCATAAAACATAAACATAATCTACTCTCCTACCCGAGTGCATCTAATGGGATAACCTCTAAACAAAAGAAGGTTTATCCCCATTCAAGTGGTGTGTGCTCTAACCGGGTACTTCATCGGACGATCGTCACCTCCTACTGGCGTCCATCTCGCGAACGAGGCAAATATCCGGGAAACTGGGCGAGCTCCTCGGACGTGAAGAGGCGGAACGGGGATCGAGGGTGACCCCCGCGGTATGGCCGCATCTTCGGTCGCCGTGCAAGTCGTGGCTGAGTCACGGTATCCTCACTGCCCTCCCTCATCTGTGGTGGAGAGGGGGTAGAGCTCTCGCTATACGGATGGGTAGGCGGGTCCTCGGACGGGTCAGTCTCCGAGAAGTAGGTCCGGGACACGTAATCGGGATAATCTCGCATGGCTAAGGCGGCGGTGTGCCTACGGAGCACTCTCTCGTCATGCGTATGCGCGCGCTCAAAAACCCGCCGCCGCCGCCATAGGTGCGCGATCGGGAGAAGCGATGGGTGTGCACGGGATGAGCGAAGGGGCGTCCTACAAACATGAAGACCCGCACCGTGCACTGTCCCTCAAAATGGTATGACCCGTGAGTCGGGTCATAGTGTACCTCCCATGTCGGCGTGTCCACGAACACTACGAACGTCGCCATCTGAAGACGTGACAGAAAGAAAGAGATAGAGGGAGTGAGAATCTTGCTAAAGAATCTCAGTAGGGCCTCCTACTACCTAGGTGTCATCATCTACGTCCTCAGGAACCTTGGGTTTATTTATACAAAATGACTGAACATGCATTAAGTTCATTTTAAACTTTAAAGTATACTTTAGCCAAGGTCCATTCGTTTTAGGATGATCTTAATGTCATGAATGCAACATAATAGAGGATGTATGCATGGCACTACCTAATGCACATACATAGAACATAACATCAAGTATCATCATACTTAGTGGCATAAAGTGGCAATAGTAACATTCATATGGGACAAAACTTAGTGACATAATCATAATCATGAAACTTCTCTTCCTCATGGGCCACCCTAAAAGACAATCGAACTGGGGGTGCTCGGCCGAACCGGTGTCACCCAGAACGTGTCATACATCTAGGTTATGAGCTCATACTTTAACTAGTCATCACTAGTTCTTACTTACCACTTAACGGTAAGCGTATCATAAATCATAAATCCTGACTATCTGAGTACGGGTTAGGGGGCAATTCTCTTAGGGGTGCTCGGCCGAACCAGTGTCACCTAAGAGTGTAAAATGGTACCGATGTCACATGAGTTCTATGGAGGTGCTCGGACGAACCGGTGTCATCCTAGAACCCATCTTAGTACCTTAATTTTTCAAAATCTCTTTAAGTCTCCAAATTTGTCGGGAATTCGGCGGCACGACGGCATTACACCGAATTCCTTCCAAATTTGCTTTATGCCACATATACATATATCCTCATGAATCCATCATATGAATAACATCATCATCATTTACATAACACATGCATCATCATAGATCTTTCAACCGTTTATCCTTACGGTAGCTTATGCTTTGACCCTTATGGGTCTTAATCATGAGATACGGTTCTCTAACATCCGTCACTCATATTTTATGCACCTAAGGGCTCATAATTAAACATCATTCATCATCCTCATGTTCATACTTAAATCTGAATAGCATAGGGCAGAATCTCTAACTTGTGTTTACGGGGTTCTAGAACTTACGTTTTAGACCCTTTCTCGGTTCCGTCTTCGCCTAAGGCGCTATAAATTAAATCTAAATCAATTATGAGACATCCCTATGCTTAAGGACTAATTATTAATCATGTTTATCATGTTGTAAGGGTGCTGGACAGATTCCAGAAAAATAAATGTTCTAAGAGTTCTACATTGCATTTTTACGGTTTTCTAGTTACTAGTTTCCCTATAGGTGCTAGAATTCAATTCTAACTCAAATGATACCAAGTTTTTCATGTCTAAACAATCTAAATCTGATTAGGTTCCCATTAAAATAGTTTGGATTAGTTCCATAAACAAATGGGTCAAAACTATGTTAAATTCTAGCTTTACGGTATTTCTAGTTAGCTAGTTTCTTACCTATCATGCATAGGATCGCTTCTACATCATCATATGATATTTTCACACATTCCAACACATCAAAACATCATCATACAGCATCACACTCATCATATCAGAACCAAAAACATTTAACTTTAATAAGAGAGTTAAATTGACATTTCTAGGTACATAAGTTAGCTAATTTCTCTTGGGATCAATTTAGAATTTCTAAAACTCTTTGCAAATCATTTTAATTCATCAAGAGGCTAAGAGAAGCCTTAGGTCAATGACCAAAACATATTCCTTCTCCTAAAAGAGAATGAAATCACAACTTGTGATGACATAACCTTTATAAAGATTTGTAAAACTTTAAGAAAAACTTAAAACATAGACTATTGATCCTAGTAGCTAGATGAAAACTCATTGCAAGTCCATCATCACTACTTGGCCGAAAAACATACATTCAAGGAATGGTTTTACATTAAACTTTAACTTGGAATGAAATGGGCAAGTCTTTGAGCTCTAGGTTCTTTAAGTTACGACATAAACTAAACGTGCTCATGCTTTTCATTTTTAATTTTGCTTACAAATTAAAGTGATGACATAAATTAAATATGCAAGGCATAAACTTAAACGGGCAAGCTTGAAAGTAAATATGCGAAGCATAATCTTAAACGTGCAAGCTTGAAAGTAAATGTGCAAGATTCAATTCTTTATTTTAGTGCTCTTGGCCCAACAACAATCGACTTTAAGACCGAAATAGACAGGCATTCGAGAGATTAATTAGGTGATAATGCAAGTTCAATTCTTTATTTAGTGCTCTAGGCCCAACAACAATCGACTTTAAGGCCGAAATAGAAAGGCTTTGAGAATTAAATTAAGTGATGATACAAGTTCCATTTTAATCTTTATGTTCTTAGGTGATAGCTTGAAAATAAAGATGCATAGCAAGAATGTAAATATGAATGCAAGCATAAAATAAATTATGCAAGTTCATTTTATCTTTCTAGAGCTCTTAACAAGACTTTAAAGGAACTTAAACCTTAACCCAAACTCATTCAAACAAGGTAAAGTCAAGCTTGGAGTTCTTAGAACTCAACATAATATTTTTGGGAATCAAACTATGAAACTTAGAAAAATTAAGGAAATGGCTGAAATCTTCAAGGAAAGGAAAGAAATATTTGAAACTCTAGAATCCATGATCTTGGTGATATATTAACACCAACATCATGAGACCTCATCATTGAATCCTTAGAACCATTTTGAAACACCATCAAAACTAGAGTTCTCAAGAGTTCAAGAAAGGAAAAACTAGAAACACTTTTGCTCAAGAACAAAGATCAAGCTCTAGAGTTTGTTTCAAGTGATGAACATCATCATGAAACTCTCATCATCAAGCTCTCATTTCTTTGAACTCCAAGGGCCCATGGCCGAAACATAAAGAGGAATAAGGAGAAGAAAAGAAGTTCTAAAAGGAATCAAGAGAAACTATGAACATAAAGCTTAGAACAAGAACTTTAAAGAAAGAATACATGAAAGAAAATCCCTACTTGGTGTGATGAACTTGAAGATGGAAGAAGAAGATGAAGATGATGAAGAACTTTGAAGAGCTTGAAGAACACTAGAACTTTGAGAGAAAAGAAAGCTTTGAGTGTTTCCTAAACTTAGCAAATGATCTAAAAGTGGTGCAAGCTCCTCAAGGCATTCTATTTATAGAGAAATGAAACAAATGGAGGGAGCTCATGGGGGAGAGTGGCTTCGGCCATGAGGTGCAGAATGGAGGCTTCCATGAGTTCCATGAGGTGAGATAATGTGTTCTTGAGGTATGGTGAGGTATGGTTCAAGGTATGGCCTCAAGCATGGTTCTTTGAGTGAGAAACAATTTAATATGTGGTCAAAGGGGAAAGGTGCTGGCCGAAATGCATCAGCCCATGGGGAGGATTAGTTTGCATTTTAATTGTGGTTTAGAGTTGCGTTTAGGTGTATCTTTGATTATGCTTAAGATTAGGAATTTGTAAGAAAGTGTTTAGGTAAGAGAAATGGGTAATTAAGGTGGTCTAGACATAATTAAGGAGTGGTCTTGCACCATTAGTGAGTTAAATCCTCAATTTAGAGTTTAAACAACTCTAGACACATTTCCTTGATTTAAGGAATTGGGGAGAGAAAATACTATTCAAGATTCCAAGACTAGGAGTCTTGAGTTCTTAAAAGGGATTTAAGTTTAATCTAAGCAATTTTAGGTTCTAATTAACTTTAATAAATTATTTTGACTCTAGATTAATTAGGGAAATAAATTAATCTTTGTTTAGAGCCTAATATTGCTTAGGTTTGCTTAATTACGTCATTAAGCTCAAAAACACTATTCCAGGGGCAAAATCGTAATTTTGCACTAAAACTGCCCGGAACCACCGGGGCTTGAACAAAGACCTCTAGACACATGAAAACATGTTTTCAAACCTCTGGGGAAAGTTCCGGGCTCGAACGGCACCTTTACCCGCGTAAAAACGCTATGGGGGTATTTTGGTCATTTTGACCCGAAACTGTGGAAAATGAAATTTTCGCTTCCGAAAGCATTCAAAGGCCATTCAATCCCCTTCAAACATTGAGTTGACCCTTCGAGGATGACCGAGTTGGTTACCCTCGAGTTCGGGTCAGGAAATGACCTCAGGGGCATTTTGGTCATTTCCCTCGGACAGAAAAATCGGGGTGTTACAAGCCACCTAAGGATTTTTTTTCTAGAGAGAAAAGCATGATTTCTCTCAATTTTCTCTAATTAATCTCTTTTGGTAAGTAATCCTCATGGAATTTAGCCAATTTCTTCCGCTTTTTATCTAGTTACCAGTGTTATTCCTGCCCCTTAGGGTCAAGTTGTCAAAGCACACTCCCGGCTACGAATAGTGGGTGAGTTTAAGCTCATGACCACACCTTTAGTCATTATTATTATTTTTCTAGATTATAAAATTATTTATGAAATTTTAAAATAATTTATGCCTAGAAAACATACTTTTATGGATTATGGAAATTTTAGAAATATTATTATCTTTGCAGTTATCATGAAAATTAGTTATTTTGGAAAACTCATGGGACCATAGTTGCTGTATGTATGATTTAAATTTATTTTATTAGTCAGAAAATTTCATGAACTCCAGTATTGTATGAACAGAAAAAGTAGCGAACTTTGTTGCTATTAGTTTTTAGCCAATAATTAGTAAGAAACAGATCAACAAGTTATGCTGTAGGATTGATCATTAACCTTAGTACCAAGTAGTTTGCTAGAGGACTAGCTTGTTAGCTCTAGAACCCTTCTGAAAGTTTTAATGCAATATGTTTTGATTGACAACAAAGTCAATTTACAAAAAATACTTTGAAGAATAACTAATGGTTGTCTTGACTTTCTTGAAGTAACAAATAGGTTATATCGTTAGCATAACAAGGCTTATTTAAACAAGAATAATTTCACTTTACATGTTCAAACATGCTTTATCTTATTGTAAAAGATATGAATTAAATGAATCTGATAATTATGTCCAAAATACGAGCTTAAAATTCCTAATGAATGAAGAAAAGTAACCAGTACAAGAAACCAAGATTTGACACTTTATAAAGTAGCACTGGACTTCAGAAAGTACACCTAAAAATGAAGATATCAATCAAATACTAAAGCCAAAGTGTTCTACTATCTTCAATCATTATGCTCATAATGCTTTGTTCATCAACAAGCTCTAATTGAATACAAAAAGATCAAAGAATCGTCAAGAAAATGATACCACAAATCAAAAAGCTTACTTACAGTGAAACAGTATGCTATACAAGACAAGGAGGGAAATTTGAAATTCAAATTTGAATTTGAAAAGTCAAAACCCAGTGTCAGAACTGGTGTGACATCTCTTCTGCCATCATGGTCAACTACCCCACGTTTAGAAGAAAGAATTCAAAAACCACGTTCAGAAAGTAAGAGTAGTTTATGAAGGGACATCAGAAACCTTAACCTTACAATGGCTTCTACATCTGCTCTGACAAACAAACAGGTTACTTTTCTCGACTGGTTTTTCAAGACACAAATGGATGATCAAGACGTGTCACTTAGAGATCTGATCAAAGGAAATAATCACAAAGAAGATCATCTATATATAGAGATATTGTGCTTTTAAAGAATAAAATACTAACACTGAACAAAAAAGCAAAAACTGGACAAAAATTTCTCCTCAATCTGTAATGTACATTACATCTTGTAATCATTTTCTTGGTTTGTAAAAATCTTCTTTCTTTATTCCTTCATTGTTCATACATTCTTCTAAGGAAGAATAAGTGGAAAGAAGCCATTCAAGTTATCCCAGGTCCTTCACTGTAAATCTTAAAGAAACTTGAGTGTAGGTTAGTTTGAGTTGCTAACCCAAACAAAAACCTTTGTAACCTCGATTCAGTAGTGATCGGCGTGAGTTAGCTTAGAGAGGTTAGTCAAAGACTAATTTCAACGTGATAGTAAAAGTGTTTTACTTCACGGTTTAGTTTGGAGAGGCTAGTTAAAGACTACTCGGTTTAGTTTGGAGAGGCTAATCAAAGACTACTTGATTCAACTTGAAGAGGCTAATGAATAACTACTTGGATTGTGATAGTAAGGGTTGTCTACTGGTCACTAGTTAGAGTTTGGGAAGATATTATAAAGACTATCTTTGTTTTTCTCTCTAGTGAGAGAAGGGTTTAGTGGAACTCAACAGTTGTTGAGAATTAGATGTAAGTAAGTTGGCTGAACTAGTATAAAAACTCTTGAGAGTATCTCTCTTCTCCTCCATGTTTTCTTTTATTTCTATATTTGGTTTATTAATTATGTCATTTTTAAAAAGCTTTCTTTCATATATTTATCTCATATCTAGTTCAGAAAGTGCACTTTCTGAAGTCACTAATGCTGTTTCCGCTATACTTGAAGCTCATAGCTTGATAGTATCTTAATTGAGTTTTTTAGAAGTAAAACAGGAAAAGAAAAGGCAAAACACAATTTAACTCCCTTCTCGTGCATTTTCTTAGCTACATAGCTCACCCATAGTAAGGAACCAAGTATGGTGTCCATTTGTAGAACCTAGTTAGGTGGCCATCAGATTAGTTATTGGCTCAGATTTAACTATCAGCTTAGATATTTATGTACAGAACATCTTTTATTTCTTTACTAGTTATTGCCATGTATTTAGTTAAATTATTGTTTTCAACACAATTATATGTAATCATATATAAAATGTTTTACATCAGTTGCATGTATAAGTTATGCATTGTTGTTGCCATCCCATGTGGGTCGTGAGTGGAGACTCACTAATTAAGTTTTGATGAACACGCCCTTCTCTTTTCCTCCCCCTACAGATATAGCTATATGTTCAGTTGCACCACAAGATCCTTTCCAGTAGTGTTGTAGCATCTTTTGGTGAGCTTCGCTTTAGAGTGAAGCTTATTATAGGTTATATTAGTTTAGTGGAGCTCCAGTAATTGTATAGGCAGGATCCAGGACATGCATTGTATTATTTTAATTATTTACAGAACTTAAGTCATTTTATTTAATTATGTTTGGCTTTGGCCCATATTATGGTTATTACGCAATTTCTTATTCAAGATCTATGTTTTGGAAATATTTTCACAGTTATGAAATTTAGTTAAATTTGAGATATTTTAAATACATTTGATTTATTTATGCATATTAGTCAGTCACGTTAGTAGAGGCTTTCATGGGGACTGAATACCTCATGAGTTGTGACAATCCCTATCCAGGAGTCCACACAGAGCCCTCTTCTAAAGCCTCTAGTGCTCAAAGAATACCACACACAATAGTGTGGGGCAAAAGGTGCAAACTAGTCAAAGAGAAACCACTAGGAAAATATTTATGCTAAATAATCTAAGTCCATAACTTCCCATCATCATGCATCATAGTCCAAAATAACTTGCCCAATAATGCCAAATTAGTTTGATATGCATCACAAACCCCCATTCTCCTATAACACTTGGGTGTAATTAGTTTCCTCCAAACTAATCAAATTGAAGCTCTTGGACCCATCTTGCCATTTCAAATAAAATGTCAAGTGGTTTGGTTAATTTCCTTACAAATGCTACGTGGAAAATAAAGGACTTGTATATGGTGAACTAGGGTAGAGGAAAGTATAGATTTTCCCAAACAAATTCTACCTGCTTTATTGAGGAGTCTACCTTTCCATCAGGCTAGTCGCCCCTGGATCTTATTAATAACACCTTGAAAAGTGGATCGTTTTCACCCTATCTTTGATTAAAGGAACCTCCAAATATTTACCAAGATCACTAGTGAATAGACGAGATGCTAGTGAAATTTTTCTTACGCAGTCGGAAAACATTATTATAGCAAAGAGCCCTGGACTTATCAAAATTAATCTTCACACCTAAGGCTTGACAAAAATCCTGAAGAGTAACCAAAAGCACATGGACCTGAGAGTTTCTAGCTTTACCAAAGATAATAACATCATTAGTAAACATGAGATGCGAGATTTTGGGCCCACCCTTAGACACCACCATTGGTTCCCACTCTCCTTTTGCCACCTTCTAAGTAATAAGAAGAATGCCCAATTTCTTCATACATAAGATGAATAGGTATAGGGACATTAGATCATGTACCACCTTAAAAATTATTTAAAAATTAATTTAAGCTTTATTAGTCATAATTTTAAAAATTTGATAGTTTCAATAATGATGAAGACGGTCCAACGGATTTGTAAAAAAAAAAGTAAATAGTATCTTGCTGGCCTCACGTGTCTGTCAGGACAGTCAAAACCCTAAAATTGGGGTCTGAAGATGCTCAAAATTGAGAAAAGAAATAGTTAAGGTTAGAAATAGTGAGAATTAAAGATTTTATAATTGGAATTAATTTTCAAGAAATATTTGATTTCCCGGGTATGATATTTTACCTGTTTGGTAAAATTTTGGTGTGTAATTTCTAACACCGAAAGATAGTTTAATCATTGTAAAAGGATAATGTTTATCCTTTAGAGCCAAGTATAAAGCTAGGATTTAATCTTGAATTACATGATCAAATCCTAGCCATTCATTTTGTTTTCTTTTTGGAAAGAATTAAACATTTATATTAAATACTACCTAAAGTCTAACTTAGGATAAAATCAAAACACCAAACCTTATCACTCCACTAAATGCTTTATCGGCCAACAAAAGGGAGCAAAACAACCTTCATTTTTGTTCCTTCAAATAGCATGAAACTTGTTTCAAACTTCCAAGAATCCTAGCCCAAACTTGCCCAAACCTCAAATTTCCTTCACTAAACTTGTTCTACTCATCATAGCCTACAAATCTAACTAATTAGAATTTGAATCCATCAACTTTTTTTACCTTGAGAGCTCATCATATGTTGTGTAAGGAAGGTTTTGGTGTGGGTTAAAAGGCCTTAAAGCGAAATTGGTCAATCTTAGAGTATCCTTTAAAGGCAAGATCTCTAAAGCTCCAAAGAGTAGGGCTTTTGAACCTTTTCTTCTTCAAATCCATTTTTTTTATTTTAATCACTGATTTAAATAGATATTTTTAGTTGTTTTGGTTGATGATATATGGATATTGATGTATTAATTTTGGTGGAGTGTTTGGGTGATGTTAGAAAACTCATTTTGGCAGAAACAATTTTTGAATCATATGCTAGAATTCTTAGATTTGTACTGACAAGTTATGAATCACGAATTTTCTGATATATTTGTATATGTTTTGTAAGTTAGAAAAATTATATGCTGATGTTAACATCCTGAGGTAACTCCATGATTTTTATTGGGTCTTAAAAATGACTTTTACTATTTTATAAAAATCAGAAGCTGAGACTGTTGTTGAGTTGTTTGGATAGCCAATTCTAAAGCTCCGAGTTTGTCTAATTTAGTTACTATACCAAATGATTGAATTATCACTTGAAATTTTTACATGATATTGAGAATATATTGAAGTCAAACTCTAAATTTTCATATGATTTGATATGATTATTTGGTAGGGTAATAAAATTGGGACTTTGGTTATTGGCTGTAGAAGGGGGTTTCTGACCTCCAAATTTGTCTAATTTTGTTAGTATAGCTAGAGAACCTTTTTTGCTCTGAAATTTTAATGAAAGCTTGTGGACAATTGAGATGTCATTGAGAATTTTTATAGCCTCTGAATTAGTTGTTTAATGTGCAAGTTAATTGGTGCTACAAGGTGTGAAATTGTTCTCTATGTTGTATTTATGCTAAGGCTTTATATTTGTGACATAATGACATTTGGCTCAAGTATGATGTATATGAATGCATGCTAGTTACTTTAAGGATTGGTTTGAGACATGATTAATATTGTAAATGAATGTGTATATTGTAACATCCCCTGTTGCTTTATGGATTGACGACTGTCTCCACAAACCAACACGGGCCTTTCCAGCTTGCTTAGTCCTCACTCACACGCTTCCTAGGAAAACTTCCCAGGAGGTCACCCATCCCAAAATTGCTCCAAGTCAAGCACGCTTAACTGTGGAGTTCTTTCAGTTTGGGCTACCGAAAAGAAGATGCATCTTGTTGGTATAGGTAGTACAAATCAATTCATATAAGCCCTCCTTAACTGTATAGTCCCATACCTATACAGTCTCAGGATTCCTCTCATTCGGGTGTGTAATCGGTTCATTCATGTACCCCTCCGCTTTCAAAGTCTGCCAGGAGCCGCTTCTTATCCGTGCCTCTTTGCACCGGCGAGTACTCCCTGACTTCGCAATCCCCGGGCGTTACATACCCACCAGCTTCCACTTGGTTCATTCCCGAACCACACCGTACTGGGAGAGGTGCAGGCTCTGATACCATTTGTAACATCCCCTGTTGCTTTATGGATTGACGACTGTCTCCACAAACCAACACGGGCCTTTCACTATACAGTTAAGGAGGGCTTATATGAATTGATTTGGACTACCTATACCAACAAGATGCATCTTCTTTTTGGTAGCCCAAACTGAAAGAACTCCACAGTTAAGCGTGCTTGACTTGGAGCAATTTTGGGATGGGTGACCTCCTGGGAAGTTTTCCTAGGAAGTGTGTGAGTGAGGACAAAGCACGCTGAAAAGACCCGTGTTGGTTTGTGAGGACAGTCATCAATCCATAAAGCAGCAGGGGATGTTACAAAGGAAGCGTGCGAGTGAGGACAAAGCAAGCTGGAAAGGCCCGTGTTAGTTTGTGGAGACAGTCGTCAATCCATAAAGCAACAGGGAATGTTACCTATATGTGCTTTATGCATGCATTTGGAAAAAGAAAAGTGAATGATACATATATGTGGCAAAATAGAATATGTGAACTTTAATCGTGTATGTTTTAACAAATGGAGAAAACATAAACAAGACTTAAGTTGAATTGAGGGGAAGGCAAAAAGAGGACTTCCCCTGAGATATTGAGTCGATAGACGTATCGGCTAGGAATAGATCTGTGTGTGATTCAGAAAAGGAAAAAATGAAGTCCGATGACCACGTATAGGAATGAGCTCAGTCCTGATAAGCAGTCTATTTCCCTTGTGTGATGTGATCCACTATAAATACCCTTTGAGTATAAACTAAGTCTTTCCTATGTCGATGAAAAAGAGAAAAATGCACTGAATTGAGTTCTATAGTCACAAGAGGAAACTAGAGAATTCCCTTTGATATATCCGGAACAAGTGAAGATAATTTCATTAAAGATTTTGGCATTTATTATATGCATATGCATATTAATTTGAATTGTCTGCCTATGATGATTTACTAGGTGTTTGAACATGGCTGTATATGTGTTAAGTGATTGATCATCAAAAGTAATCCACTTCGGAAGTATGATTTGAAATTCTAAAAATGAATCATTGTTATGAAATGTATGATTATTTTTCTTTTAAACTGAAGTGGCTGGGGCGATGACGATGACATTATAATTGAGTTTTTGGGAAGTTATCCTACTGAGAATTGTATAATTCTCACTTCTATGTGTTTTATATTCCCGTATCGTCTCCAAGTTGATCCAACGGACTATGGGGTTGTTACATGAAAGAACTTGGAATTGCAGTTGTTTAGTAGTTAATATTGTTATTATGTTGTATATAGTGGTAGGCATATGTGTATATAAAAGTAATAGAGATTATATATGGATTAAAGCTTCTTTATGTAACTGACTTTATATTAAATAAATATTTTGCATCTTTATTATATATTTTAATAGAATTATATTTAGTTATTACACGCATTAATCGAACTTGCTATAAATATTTAAAAAAGGTTCCCTAATTAATAAGTAACAACTCTCAAGTACAACATCATGACTTAAGAATGATGTTGTACATGTGAGGATGTTACATGTCACCTTGTCAAAGTCTCTGGATAAGCGCGAAGTTGTCTAGCTTAACTCCATTCAAAGAACTAAAAGTGACTAAGAGCTCACACAATGCCAACGGTGGAAGGCGGAAACATAAACTCAAAACATTTGCTCCATAAAGCTCCAATCAACCTTTTCTTAAATATTTTCAAGATCCACCTTAAATGCAGGAGCACCATGCCTAGATTTGATTTTTTTTCATAAAATGCATTCCTTTTTATTATTTGTATTGTATAAATAATATAAAATATAAAATCATAATAAATAATAATATAAAATATAGCATCTTATATAATATTATATAATATGAAAAGTCTATTAGAACTCGTGGGCAGAACGTACTACTTTAACCCATATATTTCACGATGAAGAAAAAAAGAAAAGTTAATTTGAAACTTTGGATGTACAACTTAACGACGTTAGTCAAAGTGTACATTCGATAGGCATTCTCCGCCTAAACTAGAAGACGGCGGTAATAACGGTCGCTCAAGTCTGACGCTGTTTTGCTCTAATGACCTTGACCCAACAACTTCCTCTCTCTTTCCCATTCTCTTCATTGCGCTGTGCATCTATGACATTTCAATTCCATTTCCGTATACCTTCTCGAATATATTGACATAACCTCCGCTAATTTTGGACCAAGAAAAGTCTCGGTTCCTATTTAGTTTTTATTTTTATTTTTTGAGAAGGTGTACTAAATACTGCTTTTTGCTTCTATCCACATTTTTTGAGTTTTTTTTAAAACCCTTATTTCCCTTCCCTCTGAATGAATATATCTTCGATCCTGTTGTTAGACGGAATCAGGCATCCCAACAAATTTCATTTGTTTTTCTAGGGAAGTGTGAGTTGATTGTTTCTTAGGTAATCAAGTTGCTTTTTCTAGCTTTTTCGTTTCTTAATTGACCATACAACACGTACATGCATTTGGGTGATCGTAATTTTTATTCTTTATTTTTTTTTTGTAATTATTCATCTATTCTTTAAATCAACCAGCACAAATAGAGTTGGATGGGTTTAGTGGTGCAAATTGGCTGTAAATTTAGCAGATCTGGGGTCCTTTAAGGAAGCATGGTGGGTTAGGAGCTGCCCCTCTTTGTTTTTTGCTGCTGGTTTTCTTATTTGAATTGTTGTTTGTGTCTGAAAATGTTAGAGATATCAAAACAGCAGCATTGTGTTGTTTTCCCCCTCAATTTTGATTAGCTTTTATTTCCTCCCGATAAATTTAACTACACACAAGGTTCATTGCGCAGATGTGTTTTTCTTTTTATGGGCTGAACCAGTTGGATTTATGTTTTTCATATGGAATTAGCTACTTCTTGCTTCCTTTTATTTATTTATTTATTTTTCTTATTCCCACTTTTTCTCAACCTGTTTCTTTAATTTTCGACATAGATCTCCCTCCATAAACAATTTCTCATTTTACAATTATTTGTACTTTACAACATTGTTGAATGCTTGAATATTGATATAATTGTTTGATTTATGGCTGCAGGTGACACAAGACTACTGTTGTTCTGACTACTGGCCTACTTGGTGCATACAAGAAAGGCTATCTCCCTTTCTACCCTGTTTCTGCCTTGCGTGCAGAATTGAGAACTAGCATCTGTTTTAACAGGGTCCTCAAACTCTCTGCTGCATGCGGGGTCTCCTTCACAGTGTCACATTTTATCTATGGGGGAGTGGATTGTTGGAGCTTTCATCAACCTTTTTGGCAGCATTGCTATAAACTTTGGGACCAATCTACTCAAATTAGGGCATAATGAGGTATGACACAAAGTTTCTTTTCATTGGAAGCATCTGTGGTGTATGTACAAAATTCACTTTGTCAGCGCATTCTTATTATCATTTCAGCTGACTTCATAATGTTGCATGTATAAAAGATATATTCAGCAAGATTTTTTAGATTAGGGACTAGTTGGATCATAAATATTTGTGACATTGACTTCCATTGTTAAAGTGAAGCACCGAGACTTTCTTATATTTTAATTGCAACTAATTCATTGTCTCAAAATTGTTTTAATTCGCACATATGACTTCTTTGAATATCAATATTAATCTGCAGTCTGCACAAACTGTGGCAATGGTCACAGAGCTCTACTACTATGTCTTGAAAGTTGCAATTCCAAATTATTTGGGAAACATGAAGAGGTTGGACTGTATTTTTTGCAGAGAGAAAGACATTTACTTGGAAGTGATGGTGTAAATGGAAAGATACCTCTGAAGCCTGTTATATACTTCCAGAGTTGGAGAATTGGTATGGTCTAGTTGCAATATATATAGATGTTTTTAACATTTGACCTCTGTGGCTGATTTCTAATTCTTGTTTTGCTTACATAATTCATGATATGCAGGTATCATATTTTTCTTTCTTGGAAATTGCCTTAATTTCATTTCCTTTGGGTATGCTGCTCAGGTAAGTTTTCCATGATATAAATTTTTTTGGGGTTTTGACCCTAGCATTTTATATAATTTATGATAGCATGCGGTAGTTTTATGTGTTTTGGTTGGTTAGCATATATTTAGTTAAATACGTAGTTTCCTTTGGTCTGATTTGACGGATGTATTTCCTTCCTTTCTGATTAGCTATTTTTTTTGTGTGTGCTGTGCAGTCTCTTCTTGCAGCCCTGGGATCTGTTCAGTTTGTATCTAATATTGCCTTTGCTTACTTTGTCTTGAACAAAATGGTGACAGTCAAGTATGCCAATTATGAATTGAGATTACTTTCACTTTTTTGTTCACAACTTTATTGTAGTGATGTGAATTCTTAGGGTTTAATCTTTGTCCTTTTAACAGGGTACTGGTTGCCACAGCTTTTATTGTTCTTGGAAACACTTTTCTTGTGGCTTTTGGCAATCACCAATCACCTGGTATGAAATGTTTTGCTTAGTGCAACTAAATCACTTCTTGAAGATTTCTTTGGAAAAAACTATGTTAATCAGGCTGATAGTCATATAGTGCTTTAGACAATATCAAATATTATCTGTACTTGAACAATTGACTTGAGCAATATGCACAATTTGGCAAACTGCTGACTTAAATATACTAGGCTTTGATGGGTGAGAGATTGGATGGAGCATTTGTGATTCTTCTGTAAATCTCATTTGACATAATGTGTGCTATATGCCTACTGAATGTTGAGATTTCCTTTTGCTAAACTTTTCAATTGTATTATAATAGAAACCAGAAATAGAATAGCAGAAATGGAAGAAGAATAATGCTATATTGCACAATAGAGAATTGGCTCAGTAAAGATAATGGAATACAAGAGAGAAAATTAGGGCACTATAGCTGTCCTTGCTCTCCTAAGCCTAGCTTTTGTCCAAAATGTAAATTCTACTCCTACCCAACAACTATACCCTTCTCTCTAACAAAATTCCTCACATGCACACACTGCACATTCCCTGCCAGCATGCACACGCACAACAGGTGCCAATATGCAAGTTAGTTAGGACCCAGGGGCCCCACATGATTCACCCCAGGCCCTGACCTGTATTTTCCATAATGCCCTTGTATTTCTTTTATCTTTTATACACTTTAATTACCTCAGCTACTTGGTCTCTATCATATTATGAAGCAATTATTGATTTCAATAATGCAAACTAATTTGTTGTTAACTGATTGTATTTCAGTTTATACACCAGAGCAGTTGGCGGAGAAATATTCCAATGTTGCATTCCTTCTGTACCTTGTGGCTCTGATCTCAATTGTTGCCTTGCATCACTACATTTACAAGTAATGAGTAGGATTTAATAGTTTGTTGCTAGTTTAGTCAAACAATTTTTCTTCTTTGTGATTAACATGTGGAATATGCAGGAGAGGAGAATTTATGCTTGCCGTATCAGGACATGACCTCAAACCCTATTGGAACATGCTACTGCCCTTCTCGTATGCTATAGTTTCAGGTGCTGTGGGTTCATGCTCTGTGTTGTTTGCCAAATCGCTGTAAGCTAGCTATTCCAACTCGTTGATATGCTATATGACATGATAGCTATTCTCTTTGGGCTAATTTCAAGTTCATTTTGGCAGTTCTAACCTTCTGCGATTGGCCATGTCAAGTGATTATCAATTGCACAGCTGGTTCACATATTCTATTCTTCTTTTATTTCTTAGTACAGCTGGATTTTGGGTAAGGCATTTTCTTTTGGCCTGGTTAAGGATCAAGAATTTATCAATGTGACCAGCATGATTGCTAACCCAGTCTATTCCTATGTGTGCAGATGACCAGGCTGAATGAAGGACTGTCCTTGTTTGATGCTATTCTTATTGTTCCCATGTTTCAGATAGCATGGACTTTTTTCTCAATCTGCACAGGATTTATATATTTTCAAGAATATCAGGTACTTTTCCTTTCACATTTACCCACAGTTGACTTTTTTTGTGTGGTTTTGTGAACATTGACTATCCTTTTCAAACTGTTCTGTATCCCTTGTCTTTCAAGGAAGAAGTTTTCAATCATGTTATTTATGATACAATATGAAATTTCAGCTTCTAATTTGATCAAATGGAATAATTTGATTAGTTGTTGTAGAAACTCAAATTGATAACATCACTTTCTACAGGATTCAACACACCTAGCGTAGATAACATTACTCAGACTGTTGACTTATCTTGCTTCTTCATTCGACGTTTCCTTTGTTGTCAAGAAGTGATGTTTCATAACATCATTACTTGCTAGGTCCATTCTTTGGTGATGATTGTAGGCCAGTTTGTATGTATGTCATGGTCTAAGCCTACTGAAATTACCACTCAGGTTATAGAAGCAACCTTTGCTATGAATCATTTCGTTGTGCCACTTGAACCATGGCTTGCTGCAGAGGGACAGTGTGAACTACTTTGCAGAATATGCGAGCAAATTAAATGTGTTACAGAAATGAGGAAATAATAAAATGAAAGTAGGAAGGATGGCTAACTAAATCCATCCATTACAACACACATGTAAAATAGTCTAAACTAATAAGGGGACATTATGTAAAAGATGCTAGAGAAACAAATCCTGACATTGAAATATTGTCAATTGTACAAACTGCATAATACTAAAAGTTAAATAAAGAAAGCGAAATGATGAAATGAGAGTTTTTTTTTTCTTTATGTTGAAATTGAGGGTTTTAGATAGTGGAGGAGGGAAAGAGATAGAATAGCAACTCTAGATAATATGAAAATATATTGATATTATGTGTGATTGTAATACAATAAGGTAATCCTATTTCTAAGATAAAGATAAAATCTAATCATAATGACATAATCAACCTAAATAAATATAAATCAATCTTAAGATATGATATGAAATAATCTAAGATATAATAGAGATATTACTAAATATTTCTTTATTTCTAACACTCCCCCTCAAGCTGAAACTTACTAAGTTTTAAGCTTGTTACAATTAAACCCTGAAATATAAAAATAATCTCCATTGAAGACTAGCAAGGTAACTCAGGGATGCTGATACATCCGAAAAAGATAACACAACAAGGCAGCTGGAATGAACATCAGTTTGAACAGCTTGTTGGATAATTGCAAGACTAGGAAAAAGAAGAAACACACAGCTATCACCATCCAACAATGAAGGCCGGAAGAGACACAATGAAGGCTGGAAGATTCCCAATACAAGCAATAATAGATCGCAAGATCAACATATGGAAGCCTTGAATAGTTGAAAAATGGAGATTCAAATAGGCCATATGAGCATATCATTGGCATGACCGAGTGAAGACAAATATCACCATTGGAATGATTCATAATGAGAGGTTGGTAGGAAGCATAACCAAATATTCACTACTCACAGTCATGGGTCACAAAAGGACAAGGGCAGAAGCGGTATTTTCAAAAAACGACTTCTGCAAAGTGCGCGGATGGTGAAGACGAGGGTAGATCCAAAAAGGTCGCCGGAGGTAGTGGCAGGTGGTGGATGATGGTTTTCTAATTCTTGGAAACCAATACTGTCAAACCTAAAATAACATTGAAGGGCTTGACAGGCAGAACGATGGCGGGATAGAAAAAAGAGTAAAGATAGTAGGGATACAGTACAAGTGAGTTCCAAATTAGTGGAATCTCTGCAGTGGAACAATAGACACAGGTCATGGTGGATGGTACCGCTTTGATACCATGTTGAAATTGAGAGGTTTAGATAGTGGAGGAGGGAAAGAGATAGAATAGCAACTCTAGATAATATGAAAATATATTGATATTATGTGTGATTGTAATACAATAAGGTAATCCTATTTCTAAGATAAAGATAAAATCTAATCATAATGACATAATCAACCTAAATAAATATAAATCAATCTTTAAGATATGATATGAAATAATCTAAGATATAATGGAGATATTAATGAATATTTCCTTATTTCTACCACCTTATATTGGCATCATTTGGAAAGAAAAACAGTAAGCATGTTAGCTGACCTGCTAACAAAGTTTGTTATACTACAAACACAACAAAAATATTTATATAAACCAAAGTGTTACGTCTCTACTGTCTGCAAAGAAATTCTCAGGACAATTTGACTACCAGTAAGGCAATAACATCTCAATTTATACATCACATATGTCACTCTTGTACTTTATGTTAAAGTAAAATGAGCAGATGTTCAATAGACTATGAAGCACAAACTAAAGGCAATCACAGGACATTGCCAGAGTCATAGTTGTGGGGACTGCTTTTCTTAATCACTTGGATGATTGTGAGGAAGCTCGTCAAAGAAGGCAGATTTATGTACAGCCATTCAATATCTGCCAGAAGAAAATATATTGCATTAGTCTGTGCCACTCTTTTGTGATTTAGGGTTTCTACCATGCTGCTCTTTAAGATATGTGACAACTTTTAATATGAGCTTACATTCAGAATCAGCCTCGACAAATTTTGCACCTATCGTCAGTTTTCTCCTCTGACTCATCCACATTTCTCTTCTTTAGTAACTTCCTGTCTTCATGGTGCTTCTTCGTCAGCAATGCTTAGAAGAGTTCCCTAAGTGTAATATATGTTATCATAACAAGAAAAGACTAAATTATGTTAGAAAATTGTAATAAGCATGAAGTCAGCCAGATATATGGATAATAACTGGGAAAATGGAAAGGAAATGGGTAAGTCTCTGTCTCAAACAAAATGGATACATTCTTCATTCTTGACTCTTAAAAGGTATATCTAAGCCTGGTCTGGAACAAATCCAAATCTATGCTGGAATGAAATTGATTTCTTCCTATTTTCCTTTCTTACTATACTATGCACAAATTTTCTTTGCATCTGCCCAAAGCTGCCTCTCTAGAGGAAGCTGTCCACCATTTCTTCACATCTGTCCTTAAAATAAACTTTGCATAGCTTTTACCTTACTACCATTGTTTAGATAAAGGGAAAAATGTGTACATTTACAAGAAAAGCTGTGTGACAGTTTGCTTTGATGTACTTGATTGTTAGCATTTGTTTTATTTTTTTGGTTTCCCAGAGTGTCCATCACCGACAGCAGTGACTAATCCCTTCGAGGTATGAGCTCTTCTAAGGGGGTAAACCTCTGGCCACTAGATGCTTAAAGAATTCAGTTAGCTATCAACTGAACTAAGCCTCATGCTTAATTGTTAGCATCTTTACATTTATAGGGAAACCTGTTCAAACCAGTAATCAGAATTTGAAAGAAAACTAAAGAAACTATATTATTTGCTAAAGAGATTGGAAAGGTCAGACATATTAGATAGTTCCCTTACTCTCCTAGGTCAATTACTAATTTCTCAACTCCACCTCTTAATTTCTAATACTCTTTTATAACATTTTTTTTAACTAACTAATTATTATTCCGCCCCCCCTGGCTCCTCTCTCTCATACATTTTCTATTTTAACTGGGCTTGAAATATGAGCTCCAAAAGATAGTGGCTTTCATTAAAACCCAATATCGTCTTGGTTATGATTTGCATTCACTTTGGCCTCATGAGGAGAACTGGTCCCAACTGAGCTAATCCATCCTTCTTATCTGCCTTGATGTGGGCATGGCCCATTAAGGCAAAAAATGAACCCCATGTGGGAACTACGACTTCTAACCCTGGCTACCTTTGCCTGTGGGTGCAGTGGCTTGGTGGCAGTGCCATTGCAATCCCCTCTCCTGATCATTGCTGCCCCATTGCAATGCCATTCCTGTTCCTCTATAGTCGACCCGGTGCCACCCCAAAACTTCTTGGCCATTGTTACTGCCACCATTGGTCCCTGCCTGTGGCTCTTCCGATATGATGTTGAGCTGTCACTGCCATCTTTGTTGGTGCCTCAATTGCTGCAGACATCTCCAGCTGCTGCACTTGGATCTTTGACGGTTGCCCAGTTCAATCCACATTTTGTGATCCATCTTCACCAACCTTGTCGGTGATGTTTCCCTTCTCCCCATCGTGGTTCTTCCTGCATCCGGTGAAACTTTTACCCCAATCGAACACCCTAGAAAGGATCTTCTTGAAGATAGACCAACTGATTGAATAGATGCCAAATTGATTTAACATATTCTAGTCTAAAATAGTCGTATTTATTCAATAACCGTGCCAGAACAAATAGATGCCCTGCAACAACATGGTTAATATAAGTATATATTACTCTTATTGCTCAATATCTATTGTTACCTCCATAGAACCAGCTAAAACTTGTTAAATTCATATTTTGAACGATATAGTAAGGAGATTGATAAAATATATTAAAATATTTATTACATGGAAAAGCATGACCAAATATTGAAATCCAAAATAAAATTGGCAGTTTTTATACCGGAAAATTAAAGACTTCCATATGAATTAGGGGAAAGGAAAGGATTCTATTATAAGAATTATTCATTCTGTCATACTAAGGCAGAGTTGGTTTAATTCATAGTTTCATACCATTCAAATCAGTGTCCTTCTCATATTACTGTTTGAGTCACAAGTTTGAAAAATTATCTTCTTGAAAGCAGGTATTTGACGCGTTAAGGACAACAATGTTTATACTAGGAATGATGTGTGTGTTTATTGGCATTTCTTTGCTGGCTCCTGATGAATCAAGAGGTATTATAAATTTGTAGTTATATATTTTCTAGATTTACTATAATTCAAGGAGTGGCGTGCATGATACGTAGCTTGCTCTAAAATGTTTCAGGTGCTGAGAGTAAAGATAGTTCTCTGGATTCCATGGTGCCTTCTTCCATATCAACAGAAGTGAACAGGTGCAATATGAGCTCATTTTATGATTTGTGGAAACTGAGAACTAGCAACCCCTAAACTTTCCCATATTTATGAGACATCAAATTTAGCTGTATATTTTGTGATCTTAAGTTTTAAACTGTAGGTTTGTTTCAACTTATTGAAATTGAGGGTTTTAGATAGTGGAGGAAGAAAAGAGAGAAAATAGAAATTCAATAATATGAAAGTATATGTGGTATATTGTGTTGTGATAATACAATGAGATAATCCTATTTATAAGCTAAAAATAAAATCTAATCATAATGATAGAATCAACCTAAATAAATCTAAGATATGACGTGAAATATTCTAAGATATAATGGAGATAGTATTAAATATTTCCTTATTGCTAATACTTCCCCTCAAGCTAAAGCTTATTAAGGTTGTTACAATTAAAGCCTTGAAATATAAAATTGATCTCCATTGAAGACTAACAAGGCAACTCAGAGATGTTGAATACATTCGAAAAAGATAACACAACAAGACAGTTAGAAGAAACATCAGCTTGAACAGTTTGTTGGATAATTGCACGGCTAGGAAAAGAAGAGACACACATAACTATCAGCGTTGGAACAAACGCAATGAAGGCGGAGAAAATTTCCTATACATGCAACAATAGGTCGCAAGAACAACATATAGAAGCCCTGAACAATTGAAAGATTGGAGATCCAGGGCATATCGCTGTCATAACTAAGTGAAGACAAATATCCCCATTGGTACAATTCACAATGGAAGGATGGTAGGAAGCACAACCAAATATTTGTTACTTAGTCATTGGTCGCAAAAGGACACGGGCAGAAGCGATATTTTCTAGAACACAACGTCTGCAAAGTGCACGGATGGCAAAAAGGCGGGCAAATCCTGAAAGGGTAGGGCGTCGCGAGCACCGCTGTGGTGGAAGTGGCCGGAAAGGTTGCCGGACGCGCCTGCACAGTGGAGTGGCGGAGCATCAACGGCCAGATCAGGACCGGACCATTGCAGTTGGGCCGCGCAAGTAGGGGTGACGCTGGGAGTGGGGTCAGAGGCTGGAACCGTCGCTGGAAAACTCGTCGGCAGTGAAGAAGAGTGGCGGAAGGTGTTGGAGGCTGCTGGAAGTGTTGATACAGTAGGGAAAATGGGAGTGACACATTGCTGAAGAGGTTGACACGGTATGAAGGAGACCGGAAAGGTCGTCGGAAAAGTGGCCGGAAGTAAAAACAGCAGTGGTGTGATGTTTGAAATTTTAAGTGAGTTCTAAATTATTAGAATCTCTGCAATGGAACGATAGACACAAGTCATGGTGGATAGTAGTGCTCTGATATCATGTTGAAATTGAGGGTTTTAGATGATGGAGGAAAAAAAAAAAAGAGAGAACAGAGACTCAATAATATGAAAGTATAGTTGATATATTGTGTTGTGATAATACAATGAGATAATCCTATTTATAAAGCAAAGATAAAATCTAATCATAATAATAGAATCAATCTGAATAAATCTAAGATATAATGGAGATATTATTAAATATTTCTTTATTTCTAACACAACTTAATTTTAGTTCACACCAAAAGAAGTCTGTTAAGAAGCTTTGACTATATTCTTTGAAGTTCTGCATCGATCTTCCAAAACAGAATAGTTTCTTTTAAATTTCTTGCCAGTGCTGTGTGCTTATGAATGACAGTGAATTTCCATTCTTTTTTTTTTCTTTTCCTCAGTTTGACTTACTCATGATTGATGTGTATGTTCTTGTTGCTGTTGGTGACTCTCTCTAAAGATACTACTGTTTATCTGTTTTAGGCTGGTAGTGTCTTCTGAAGAAGCACAGAACAAGGACACAAGATCATTTGTCAAAGGAATGTTAATGAAGATTACAGATATGTTGGTCAAGGCAAAGGTATTACTAGTTGCGTCAACATTCTTCTCAGATGGCCATATGATTTGATAATTGACTAACTAAGTGTTTATTTCCTCACAGACCTCTTGTGCATTATCTCTTGGTTTTGGGGAGGATACCATCAATGCATCTTCAGTTCTAGTGATGCCAATGATGTCATCAAGAATGACGGGATTCAGAGGCACGGGGCTAGAGCGGGCAAGAATTTTGTCGATGAGGAATTCTGGTTGGAGCAAGATCCCTGTGGATGAAGACGCTGGGAAATTGCTTGAAACTAGTCCAGGAGTCCCTCCTAGCCCTTGATAGTGGATGATAGTTATAGGATCTCCCACGGTCTGAATTTCTTTTTCCTTCTTGTATGATTTTTTTATTTTTTTGGAACGATTGGAGGAGCTGAGATTTTCAAGCCTCATAATTCAATTATTTTCTCTATTGAGAAATTCGTGTAATCTCACCCCAAGGGAAAAGGAGGACCAACATTGTTGTATATTGTATATACATATTGTAAATTTTTGCTTGCATAATTGAAAGAAAAAGTTTCTCCTCAGACTATGGAATGGAACTGTGGAAATGTAAAGGCTCCTATTTTTCATGTCGTCGAAGTTTTTTCAGTACGGAAATTGATACTTGGCATAGATTAAAATTCGATTGTCGCTGGAAATGGGTGAATTGCATTTCTTCGGAACTCGCTCTTTTATTCTCACTCATGATTTCGTTTCATCTGCAGTTCTTTGTTTGCCATGCATTGTTTGTACATATTTCGTGAGAAGGTATTTATCGAATCCCAATATTCACGACATAAATATATTGGGCAACAAGAAAAAGACCCGATTTTCTGGCTTGTCAAGGGTCAGATGTCACATTTTTTCACTTCGCCAACTGTTTTCACTTGGCTGTCTGATATTTCTTGTAATACCTTTCTAAGTATAAAATTATCCTTAAATTATAATATTATATTTAAGAGTTATTTATAAATTTAACGGGTCTTTCTTAAATATCTATAATAAGATTAATTGAATCGTGAAGTAATTAATTTATAATTCTACTAAAATATTTAACAAAGAAACAAAGCATTTATTGAGTACAAAGTCATACAAGAGGAAGCTCTTCTAAAAACTTTACTGTATATATGTATCCATACATATTTACAACCATATCTACTTAATAAAATAGTCTTGGTAAGGAACCTCAAATTATCAAGCTTTTGTAGTAGCCGCCTCATTACTCCCTTGAGCAATTTGGAGATGACACGAAAACACAAAAACATAGGGGTAAAAATTGTAAAATTCTCAGTAAGGCATTCTCCAAATACACAGTTATAAATTTTATCGTTATCGTTCCAGCCACTTCGATTTATTAAAAAAAATGTGAGCATACATTACATAATAAAGATTTGTTTTTAACTTTCAAAATCATCCTTCCAAGAAATGAATTTCTTTTAGTATTCAAACACTTAATTCACATGTATCATAAGGCTCATGACCATAGTAAATAATGTTAAACAAAATAATTCAATATGATATGACTATGCATATACTAAATATAGTGAAATTACCTTAAAGTGCCATGAACACATCAAAGGGGTTTCGGTTTTACAGATTACCGTAGAACTCAATTCAGTACATTTTTCTCTTTTTTATCGACATAATAAAGATTTAGTTCATACCAAATGGTATCTATGGTGGATAACACCACATGTGCATAATAGACTGCTTATCAGGACTAAACTTATTCTTATATTTGACTATCAGACTTCATTTTTTCCTTTTCTGAATCTCTTCCAAGCCGATATATGTACTGACTCATAATATCTCTAGGGAAGTTTCTCTTTTTGCCTTCCCCTCATTCAATATAAGTCTTATTTCTATTTTGTCCATATGTTAGAATATGCACGATTGAAGTTCATAGATTCTCTTTTACCACATATGCATCATTTAATTTTCTTTTTCCAAATGCATGTATAAAGCATATATAGCATTATTCATAATGTAATTTCAATCATGTCTCATAAACCAATCTTCGCTTCCTCTAGCATGCATTTATATCTCGTAGGTCACATGGAAAAATATTTACCGTCATGTATTCATGTCATTTATAATGCCGTTACATCATTCATTCAAGGCATTGGTACAAAATCCATCAAATTGGTAGATTTCACAAATATGTAACAAAAATTAGTTTGCATGTCAAACAAGCAAATTAAAGGCTACAAATATTATCCATGACACATTAATGTGTCTTCAAGGTCCTGTAAAAATTTCAGGATAACAACTCTCTAGTTATGTTAACAAAATTCTATAAATTTGGAGGTTAGAAACCCTCTGATTACAGCTAATAGTCAAAATTCTCAATTTTATTATCCAATCAAATGAATATATAAAATCCTACAAAATTTTAGGGTTGGACTTCAAGATGGCCTTAACACCCTATAAAAATTTCAGGGGAAAATTAAGCCATTTGATATAGTAACAAAATTGGATAAATCCAGTGCTTCAGAATTTACTGTTTAGACAGAAACACTAACCCCCTCAGTTTCTGAATTTTTAAACCTAGAAAAAGTGCTTTTAAAAGCTCAAAAAAATTACTGGAGATACCTTCATACGTTAGCTTCATCATATAAAAATTTTGGCTCAAAATAAAGTCTCCAACTATGTGAATAAAATCATAAAAATTGGGTTGTCTGCTTAATCTGAAAATTCCAGTAGTATGGTTCAAAACTTATTTTGAGAAAAATAATTTTCTAATATCATCTAATCACTCCACTGAATTAAACACATCAATATCTATCTATCATCAATTAATATAACTAGAAGTTCCTAGCCAAATCAATCAGAAAAATTTAGAATAAATTTTGAAAGGAAATAGGACAAATAAAGCCCCACTTATGAAGTTTTAGGACTTCTAACTCTATATGTTCTTCCAAAAATGATTTTTCCTCACTTCAAGCCTTCCAAACAACACTCAATCCCTTCCTTAAACAATGGAGTATGACATATCAAAGTGAGAAATGGTGAGGAATTGAAATTCTAATCGGTTAGTTTTGTAGGTTATGATGAGTAATTGAAGTTTTGTGAAGAGATCTTAAGATTTTAGCAAGTTTAGGTTGGGTTTTGGAAGCTTGAAGCTTGTTAATGGTGGCTTGAGAGAAACAAGATGAAGGTTGTAATTTTGGCGGTCTTGGCCAAATTCATAAGGTAGATGAGATAAAGTTTGGTGGTTCATATATATCTTGGTATAAAAGTTGTAATACCCTAAAAATTAGTTAAAAATTAATTTGAGCTTTATTAGTCATAATTTCAAAAATCTAACAGTTTAAACAATGATGAAGTTTATCTATTTGAAGCCAAATGGATGGCTAAAATTTAATCTTGGATAAAAGATCAAATCTTAGCCATTGATGTTAATTTCCTTATATGAAAAGAATTACATTTTATATTCAACCAATGATGTCACAGCTTATAAGATCAACTTAACCTACCTAACTTCATAATTTCCATCCTCAAAATCTCGGCCAGCAAGTGAGCAACCAAAACCTCCATATTCTCTTTACTAAAAACCTTGAAACCTTGATTTCCAACCTCAAAGTCTTAAGCTTGAACTTGATAAAACCCTAAACTTCCTTCATAAAACTTATTCTACTCCTCAATACCTGCAAAACTAACCGATTAGAATCTCCAAATCTCACCTTATTACCTCACTCATCATTGATTAGAGGAGGGTTTGATTGTGTTTTAAGAGCTTTGGAGTGAAGAACTTCCATTTTGGAGCAAACTAGAGACAAGGATACATTAGATTTCAAGAGTAGGGTTTTCTTTGGCCTCTTCTTTCAAAATTCATTTCGAATGTTTCTGATTGGTCTTGGTCCCAAATTTTTTAGTTTTATTGGTTGATGATATATCGTTATTGATGTATTAATTTTGGTGGAGTGTTTGGATGATGTTAGAAAACCCATTTTGGCAAATTAAGTTTTGAATCATGTGCTGGAATTCTCGGATTTGCACTGGCAGGTTATGAGTCACGAATTTTATGATGTATTTGTAGATGTTTTTATGAGCTATAAAAACTATATGTTAAATATAACATCCTAAGGCAAATCCATGATTTTTCTTGGGTCCTAAAAATGAGTTTTACTATTTTATAAAAATCAAAAGCGAGACTATGTAGGTGCTGCCTGATTTTCTAGTCTTGAAGCTGTGATTTTGTCTAATTTTGCTGCCATAGCAAATGATTGAATTATCACTTGAAATTTTTACAAGCTTTTCAAACATCTTGAGGTTCAACCCTGATTTTTAGTTTGAATTGATTCAATCATTTGCTAGGGTTAAAAATTATGAGATTCTGGTTTTGAGCTGAGGCTGAGTGGTTTCAAACCACAAAGCTTGTCTAATTTTGTTAAACAAGTTAGACAAGGATCTTTGTTCTGAAATTTTTATAGGGCCTTGTGGACACATTGAGGTGTCTTGGAGAATTTTTTTGCCCTTGCAATGGATGTTTGATGGATAGAATAAATTGTACTCCTTATGCATGAATTCTACCAACTTGCTGTATTTGTGCTGAAATGAACTCAAGTATTGATTTGATGATATAGTGACTCTTGATTTAAATATGATGAGTATGAATGCATGCTAGACAATTTAAAGATTGATTTATGAGGCAAAAATGAGAATTCCTTGTGATTAAAAGCCTACATGTGGCTTATGCATGCATTTGAGAAAAGAAAGTATATGATACAGTTATATGAGAAAAGAGAATGTATAAATTTCATTCGTTCATGTTCTGACATATGGAGAAAACATAAACAAGACTTATGTGAAATGAGGGGAAGGCAAAAAGAGGAACTTCCCTAGAGATAAAGGGGAAGGTAAAAAGATGAACTTCCCTAGAGATAATATGAGTTGGTAGACGTATCGGCTAGGTATAGATCTGTGTGAGAATTGGAGAAAGTAAATCCAATGATCATGTATAGGAATGAGCTCAGTCCTGATAAGCAGTCTATTTTCCTTATGTGGTGTGATCCACTATAAATACCATTTGGTATAAACTATCTATTGTGGAGTTGTCCACAGCAGATACCCGTTGGGTATAAACTGAGTTTTTTCTATGTCGATGAAAAAAGGAAAAATGCACTGAGTTGAGCTCTATGGCCACAAGTAAAACCAGGTCACTTTGAGATAAGTTTACTATATTTGGCATATGCATACTCATATCATATTTAACTTCTTGATTAGGATTATTAACTATATATTTGAGCTTTATGATATATGTGTATTAAGTGATTGATCATTTAAAAGTAACCCACTTCGAAAATATGATTTGGAGTTTTAAAAACGAATCATTATTATGTAATGCTTGATCACCTTTTCTTAATAAACTGAAGTGGTTAGGGCGATGACGATGACATTATGGTTGAGTTTTTGGGGAGTTACCCTACTGAGAATTGTATAATTCTCACCCCTATGTGTTTTGTGTTCCCCGTGTCGTCTCCAGGTTGATCCAGAGAATGACGCGACTGCTACAAGAAAGAACTCGAGATTGCATAGTTGATATTTTAGTGGTATTTAGTTGGAGTTATATGTATGTAAATGTAATAGAGAATGTATATGTATTAAAGCTCTTAGAAGAGCTTCCTTTTGTACTTAGCTATGTATTCAATAAATATTGTATTTCTTTGTTATATATTTTAACCAAATTACGCTAGTTATTACACGATCTTATCACATTTGCTATAGTTATTTAAGAAGGGTTCGGTAATTTATAAGTAACAACTCGCAAATCTGATGTCATGACTTAAGGATGACGTTGCACTTGGGAGGATGTTACAAAAGTGGCATTTATGTGGTTATAGTATAGTTTCTTTCTTAAAAAAATAAAAAAGAGATGGATAGCTAGGATTTAATCTTGTTAGTCAAAATTAAATCTTGGCCATCCACTTAGCTTTAAATGGATAGACATTATCCAATTCTTAAAGATTTATCCAATTCTTAAAGACTAAGCCTTCTTTCGGTGTAAATATTGTACACTTAAATTTTATCGAACAGGTAGAACACAGTACTCAGGAAATTAGATATTGCCCAAAATTAAATTCCAGGTATAAAATCTTTATTTCTAACCATTTCTAACTTCAACCCTATCTTTTCTTAGTTCCAAGCATCTCCTAGTCACGGATCTAGGGTTTTAGCTGTCTTAACAGGCCCACAAGGTCACTGTTCACTTTTTTTCAACATGTCTATTAGGTCATCTTCGTCATTGCTAAAACTATCAAATTTTTGAAATTCTCACTAATGAAGTTCAAATTAATTTTTTAAATAATTTTTGGAGTGTTACACTTCTCAATTAGATGTTATTCCCCCTACACCTATTTATTATGATTCATACCCTAAGATATTTTCTGTTGCCTTTAGATACCAATCCTTTTACTGGTGTCCCTCAGTCTCCTATTATCTATCAGCATTGCTTTCGCTTGCCTAAAGTCATGCTTACTATGGAGGATGTTCTTGTAAACTCAACCCCTTCACCAATTACTTCTCCTAAATTGAATCCACCTTAAAAAGTCATCTTATTGATCTTTGAAAAGGTATATGATCCACTCATCATTGTCATTTATGGTGTGCCTTAATTAATAGTTATAATTGCATTTCTCCTCAATGTCATACCTTTGTTTTGAGTTTATCTTCTATTTCTATTCCCAAAACCACATGTGAAGCACTATTTGATCCAAATTGACGACAAGCACCAGAAAGTGTCATTGGGCAAGTCTGATGTTGATTGTTATTTGGTACAATGAAGGTTGATGCTGATGGCATGTTGATCAGTTGAAAGCTCGATTAGTAGCAAAAGGCTATATAATCAAATATATGGTCTTGATTATGGTGGCACTTTGTCTCCGGTGGCAAAAATTGTTTCTATTTTCTTATTTGTTGCCTTAGTTGCTATTTGTTGACGTCAAAAATGCATTTTTTAATGGAGATTTACAAAAGGGGATATACACAGAGCAATCACCTATCTAGGTTTGTTAATCAAGGAAGACTAAACTAGTTTGTAAGCTTCATAAACTTCCACATGGTCTCAAACAATCCCCTTGCACTTGGTTTGAATGATTTTGGTATTTTTGTACAAGACTTTGCCATGACTAGAAGTGAGGCTTATCATTATGTTTGTTACCAATGTCATTCTGCTGATCTATGTATATGCCTTATTATCAATATGTATGACAGTATCATCATTGGTGGGTTTTAACAATGAAATAACTTTTTACCCGGTCAAAAAGATCCATTTAACCTTATCTTTATTTTTTTATCTATGCCCTTATACTATTCATAGGGTCTCATCCTAAATTCCTTATTAAAATATTATTTTTTTTAAATTTTTAAATAATATTTAATTATTTTTTTCCTGAAATCCTCATATTGTTGTGATCATAATTGTGTCTGTCAAAAATTCCAAAATCCTTATAGTTAGTTCACATTTAATCATTTTATCCTAAATAATACTATTAAAAGACGAGTTGTTACAACCTGTTTTCATGGGAGTTACAACACGACTTGGGCAATTGGTCGTACCATTTCATTGATCATTATGTTATTCATCTATTCGTGTTTTTGATCATCCCTTTGCATACCTGTTACTAGCTTTTGGTCTTTGACGGCTACACCCTTTGATGATGACTTTGCTTACGAGTATGTGCTCCAACACATGGAGGACTTTCCCCCTACTTGTCCTATTGCAGCTGCTACAAAAGGATGCCCTGTTTACTTGCCTCGATCGCCACCTTGCCCCTATTTCCTATGGTCAAACCCATCTAAGGATTCACTATCCTAGCGCTCATTTGGTGGTTCCGTGTCCACGATCCCCATGGAATTGGGTAATGGTAGCGATGGCGAGGCCACAATGTTACAGCCACTGAGAGGAGTTACACATGTTCAGAAGGGAGTCACATGCCCACATAGAGCTGTTCACGTTCTTTCGGTTGGTTGTCTTGCCACACCTACTGATCTTGCTCATGTGCTTGGTGTAACACCCTGAAGTTGAGTATTCTGACATATTTGTTAATGGGAATTTGAGTATTCTGATAGACTTGGTGACAATGAGGATAACTTAATGGACGAATAGAAAAAAAAAAATGTCAATAGCACTTTTTAGGCCCCCAGATGAATAGTAACTATGGAACTTCAGGCAGAGGAAGACCGAGGGTGATCCTGTAACGCCCCGATTTTCTGTCTGAGTGGAAAATGACCAAAATGCCCCTGAGGTCATTTTCGGCCCGGAATTCGAGGATGGCCGACTCGGCAGTCCTCGAAGGGCCAACTCAATGTTTGAAGGGGATTGAATGACCCTTGAGTGGTTCCGGAGGCGAAAGTCTCATTTTCTGCAGTTTCAGGTCAAAATGACCAAAATACCCCTATAACGTTTTACGCGGGTAAAGGTACCGTTTGAGCCCGAAACTTTCCCCAGAGGTTTAAAACCATGTTTTTACATGTTTCAAAACATCTGTTTGAGTCCCGGTGGTCCCGGGCAGTTTTAATGCAAAATTACGATTTTGCCCCTAGAATAGTGTTTTTGAGCTTAATGATGCAATTAAGCGAACCTAAGCAATATTAGGCTCTAAAATAAGATTAATTAATTTTCATAATTAATCTAGAGTCAAAATAAATTATTAAAATTAATTAGAACCTAAGATTGCTTAGATTAGATTTAAATCTCTTTTCTAAAACTCAAGATTTCACTCTTAGAATCTTAAATAGTGTTTTCTCTCTCCAATTCCTTAAATCAAGGAATTGTGTCTAGAATTGTTTAAATACTAAAATGAGTTTATAACCCACTAATGATGCAAGAACACTCTCTAATTATGTCTTGACAACCTTGATTACCCATTTTCTCACCTAAACACTTTCTTACAACTTCCTAACCTTAAGCATAATCAAAGATACACCTAAACACAACTCTAAATCACAATTAAAATGCAAACACAACCCCACATGGGCTGATGCATTTCGGCCACCTCCTCCCCCATTTGACCATATGCTGATTTGTTTCTCACTCAAAGAACCATGCTTGAGGCCATACCTTGAGCCATACCTCACCATGCTTTGAACCATACCTCACCATGCCTCAAGACCACATTATCTCACCTCATGGAACTCATGGGTTCCCTCCATTCTGCATGGCCGAAGCCTCCCCCTCCATTTGTACCCTTCATTGCTTCATTTCTCTATAAATAGCTTGCTTGGGTGAACTTGTATCATTTTGGGTTCATTTGCTAAGTGTAAGTTTTCAAAGAGCACTTCAAAGTTTCCTTTTTCTCTCAAGTTCAAGTCTTCAAGTTCTTCAAGTTCTTCATCCTCTTCTCTCATCCTAATCCTCAAATCACTTGGTAGGGGTTTCTTTTCATGAATGTTCTTCTTTAAAGCTTGATGTTTATGGTTTCTCTTGTGTTCTTTTTAGAATTTCTTCTCTATTCCTTTCCTTTCTTGTTTCGCCCATAAGCCCTTGAGAATAGAGAAATGAGAGCTTGATGATGAGAGTTTCATGATGATGTTCATCACTTGAAACAAACTCTAGAGCTTGATCTTTGTTCTTGAGCAAAAATGTTTCTAGTTCCTCCTTTCTTGAACTCTTGAGAACTCTATCTTTGGTGATGTTTCAAAATAGTTCTAAGGACTCAATGATGAGGTCTCATGATGTTGGTGTTAATATATCATTAAGATCATGGACCCTAGAGTTTTAAAATGTTCCTTTTCCTTCTTGAAGTTTCGGCCACTTCCTTTTCTTTTACATGCCAAATGTTTTGATTTTCTAAAAATGTTATGTTGAGTTCTAAGGACTCTAGACTATACCATACCTTGGTTCAATGAGTTTGGGTTAAGGTTTAAATTCCTTTAAAGTCTTGTTAAGAGCTCTAGAAAGATAAAATGAACTTGCATAATTTATTTTATGCTTGCATTTATATTTACATTCTTGCTATGCATCTTTACTTTCAAGCTAATCACCTAAGAACATAAAGATTAAAATGGAACTTGCATCATCACTTAATTTAATTCTCAAAGCCTTTCTATTTCGGTCTTAAAGTCGATTGTTGTTGGGCCAAGAGCACCAAAATAAAGAATTGAACTTGCATTATCACCTAATTAATTTCTCGAATGCCTTTCTATTTCGGCCTTAAATTCGATTGTTGTTGGGCCAAGAGCACTAAAATAAAGAATTGAACCTTGCATATTTACTTTCAAGCTTGCACGTTTAAGTTTATGCCTTGCATATTTATTTTAAGTCATCACTTTATTTCGTAAGCAAGATTAAAAATGAAAAGCATGAGCACGTTTATTTTATGTCATAACTTAAGAACCTAGAGCTCAAAGACTTGCCCATTTCATTTCAAGTTAAAGTTTAATGTGAATGCATTCTTTGAATGCATGTTTTCAACCAAGTAGTGATGATGGACTTGCAATGAGTTTTCATCTAGCTACAAGGACTAATAGTCTATGTTCTAAGTTTTTCTTAAAAGCTTTACAAATCTTTACAAGGTTATGTTATTATGAGATATGACTTTATTCCCTTTTAGAAGATGAAATATATTTTGGTCACTGACCTAAGGCTTCTCTTAGCCTCTTGATGAATTAAAATGATTTGCAAAGAGTTTTAGAAATTCTAAATTGATTCCAAGAGAAACTAGTTAACTTATGTACCTAGAAATGTCAATTTAGTTCTCTTATTGAAGTTAGATGTTTTCGGTACTGTCATGATGAGCTTATGGCTGTATGATGATGTTTTGATGTGTTAGAATGTGTGAAAATATCACGTGATGATGTAGAAACGATTCTATGCATGATAGGTAAGAAACTAGCTAACTAGAAATACCGTAAAGCTAGAATTTAACATAGTTTAGACCCATTTGTTTTTTTGGAACTTATCCAAACTGTTTTAATGGGAACATAATCAGATTAGGATTGTTTAGACATGAAAAACTTGGTAACATTTGGATTAGAATTGAATTTTAGCACCTATAGGGAAACTAGTAACTAGAAAACCGTAAAAATGCAAATGTAGAACTCTTAGAACATTTAGTTTTCTGGATTCTGTCCAGCAACGTTACAACATGATAAATGTGATTCATAATTAGTTCTTAAGCATAGGAATGTCTCATAATTGGTTTAGATTTGATTTATAGCGCTTTAGGCGAAAACGGAATCGAGAAAGGGTCTAAGACGTAGTTTCTAGAACCCTCGTAATCACAAGATGTAATTTCTGCCCGTAACGTGTAAGGCTGTCCAGATTCATTGACGAACATAAAAATTAGTAAGAATTATTAGTTGTGAGCCTATAGGTGCATGAAAGGATAAAAACGGATGATAGCGTAATTAGTTTTCAAGATTTAGACCCGTAAGGGTCAAAATATAAGACACCATAGGCTTAAGAGCATAATGAGCTTTAATGTTTCATGCAAGTGTATGTTTTATTATGAGAACAACTTGAGCACGTGATCTCTTATGAGAGTATATAGTGTTGATGTGTTGATGCTCACGCCATGATGCGTTATGCAAAATTATGGTATTATGACGCTTATGATGCATACGATGTTTATGATGCCTTATGTTGGTATTGAATGGCTATGCATGCTCTATATGTTTGGTGGCATAAAGCAAGTTTGATGGAAATCCGGTATACGCCGTTACGCTGCCAAATTTCAGGTGATCCAAGCAAGTAAAGTATACCCCTCTATTAGCCCATATTAAATCTAGTGACGACTAGTTAGGATTGAGCTCATTCCTAGGCGATAGGTGAGATGTAGTTTGGTGACCAGATTATTGCCGGGCCAGTGAATCGATTGGACTTTTGGTGGATATGTTAAGAGGGTGGTCTTTAAGAAAAAGAACGTAAGAGTTTTACTTATAAGAAAGATATCACATGAAAATTACTATGCCTCTTTATGCCACATATATGATTCTTGTTTCCTTATGATGTGCCCAAGTATTACGACTTTCGTGTTAATGTGCATATGGTATTGTCATGCATTCATCAAATATTTGTTGCATTCATGTCATTAAGACACATACTAAAAGACACCCACTTTGGATAAGTAGATTTGAAAAGCCTAAAACCAACCCTTATGCATATACACCTTTTTCATAATTAAAACCGAGGTGGCTGGGGACGACAATGATGACACTAGTGTTAGAGTCGGGAATCCCTACTGAGAATCTCGAATGAGTTTCTCATCCCTTCCTTTTCTTCTGTGTCGTCTCTAGACGAGGATTACAATGAGGTTCGTGACTTCTTTTGAGGCTCGCGCTTAAGGGTCACACTAGCAGACGGAGCAGGGGGTCGCTGCGGGAGCATAGATAGCTTAGCTTTTGGGTTGACACTTATCTAACCTCATAGGTGGATAAGGATGACTCCACATATATGGGCATGTTTTGATGTAAATGATGGTACAATGATGTTAGTAGTCTATGTATCTATGAAGATGTGATGATATTATGATTGTTATGTATAATACTATGTTTCATGATTATCAATGGTGTGGTTACTTTTCTTGCACGTTATGGTTATGACAAACGTTAGGTTAGTGTGCGGCTCGCGTTTCGCTTTCAAATTTCAAAAAGAAAAATTTATTCGTATTTTCCGCTAAGTATTTTAATGAAAGGTTGTAAGGAATGAGACTAAAAGAGTAATAGACTAATGATTAACCTAAATATGTTCTAGAGTATTGGGTTAAAAATTAGGATGTTACAGATCCCAAGGCCAAAAGAACCTAGACTCGGGGACTAAGATAGAATATTTATGCTCGAGGCCTGAGTACAGATATTTTAAGTTTTTCGAGTACAGTGTTTTACTTGTTTGGTGAACTTTATGTGTACAATTTTAACACTAAAAAAGTAACTTGCTCACTAAATTTAAGTGAGACACTTATGTTGAGCTAGGTGGATGACATAGATTAAAACTTGTCAAGTAAGTTTTAATCTTAGCCTTTCATTAATTTTAATTTCACTTGGGGGCCAATATCTCATCTATTCAGTAAAATTTAGATGCATGATTTCTTACACCGCATGAAGCTTAGAGAGTAAGCTTCTTGGTAATGTGTGGCAAAGAGAATGGCTACACCTCTCATTTTTATTAAGATCACATAATGACCACACAAAAATCCTCTTTTCTTTATTACAAAGTTGTATTTTTGCGATAACAATTTTTAACACAACTTCTTATATCAACAACACAAATTTACATTTCTCACTTTCTTTCCCAAAGAGAATGCGAGTAGCCTTCCTTTGCAGCCATCTTCACTTTCTTCTCTACCAAAAACCTCATGAACTTCCTCAAAACATCATGAACTAGCTTGAAACTTCATCAAAAATCAATGACCTACACACAAAACCTAAGATACCTCTTGAAATCTTCATATCTAACTCCAACAAAGAATTCTCATTTCATTTTACTATCAAAGAGGAGCTACTGTATCATAGCCTGATAGAAGGATTTGGCTGGTTTTGAGTTGAAGGCTGGTGGAAAAACACTTGGAGGAATCAAAACAAGTGCAAAAGTCTTCAAGCTAAGAGTAAGGTCTTGTAACCTTTTCCTTTCAAATCATATTTCTGAAAAGTGTTGAATAGTTAAGCTTGTTATTTTTTGTTTTATTGCATGCTTATACATGGATCTTGATGGTTTGTATTGGTGGAGCAGTTTGATATTGTTAAAAAATCCTTTTTGTTAAAACAAGTTTAAGTTGTATCCTTCATTTCAAGGCAAATCTGACCCAAAGCTTATTTGGAAAGGGCAATAAGAGTAGAGCAAATATTCTCTTGTCATACATATTCTAAATGTAATAGGGTTAAGCTTGATGCCCTTGAATTTAGTGATTATGCTATTATTTGGTGGGATCAACTATAGAAATATAGAGCTAGGAATAGAGAGCAACTGATTAGTGTTAGCTCCAGAACTTTTTGTGCTTATTTGTTTTGAATGACAACAAAGCCAATTTAAAGAAAATATTTTGAAGAATGACTGATGCCTCTATTGAGTTTCTTATAAGATTATAATAGGTTTCTATCGTTTAGCAAGAGTAAGGCTTACTCAAATGGGTATATATTTCACTATACCTGTGTAAGCATATTTATATCATGTTATGAAATCTGAAATGAAACAAAGGTGAAATTATCCAAACAATTGATAACTAACGATAAGAAGAAGAAGCTTTTCAACGCTACAAAGAAACGAAGCTCAGAGACTTCAGAAAGTAGCATGGGACATCATAAAGTACACTCAAGATGAAGATATCAACTCATGTCCAAAATCAACATGTTACTTAATCTTCAATCAACATAATTGCAAAGAAATTATTAATAAGAAGATTAGATTGAAGATTAAAAAATGAAAACAGATTGTGTATATCAGAAAGCTCACTTGTGAGTGGAGCACAGAATGCTACAGGAAAGGGAGAGAAATTTAAATTTTGAATTTTAAATGTTCAAGTCAAACCCAATTTTAAACTGGTACGCCATCTCTTCTATCGGTTTGATCAACCACCCTAGTTTTATGAAGGAGGAGTTTAGAAAGCATGATTTAGAAAGTAGAAAAGTAGTTTCTAAAGGAAGATCAGAAAACTCAACTTTATAACGGCTTCTACAACCGATGTGACAGATGTGTCAACCTCTCTTCTAGTTATTTCTTTCAAAACACAACTGATGATCAACATGTGTCACTTGCAGAACTGATCAATGGCAACAGTCACAAAGGAAGACCACTATTTATGGAGATGCTATACTTAAAGACTGATGAGAGATTTGAACATTCGAGAGAGGAAAATCTGTAAAAATCTCTTCCCACTTCATGGAATATTCAATATTTATCATGTAATCAGTTTTTATCCTTGAAGTGTAAAAAAATCTCCCTTTTACATTATTAGCTAGATTTATGTTCTTATGAAAGAAGTAAAAGAAGGAAGTCATTCAAGTTTTCCCAGGAACTTTTCATGTATATGTTAAGGAAACTTGAGTGTAGGTTATTTTTGAGTGGCAACCCAAACACCTAAGCTTGGAAAGGTTATTGTAAGACTACTTGCAACGCAATAGTAGTGGTTGCTGCTGCTCATGGTTTAGCTTGGAGAGGCTAGTCAAAAACTACTTTCAATGTGACAGGAGAGGTTGCTACTAGTCACGATTTTTGTAACATCCTGCCAAGTACAACGTCATCCTTAAGCCATGATATCAGGCTTGAGAGTTGTTACTTATAAATTAGTGGACCTTTCTTAAATAACTATAGCAAATTCGATGGGACCGTGTAAAAACTAGTGTAATTTGATTAGAATATATAATAAAGATACAAAATATTTATTTAATATAAAGTCAATTACATAAGGAAGCTTTATGCTATGAACTTTAATACATATACAATCTCTATTACTTTTACATACATATGACTCCAACTAAATACGGTGAACTAAAATATCAACTACTGCAATCTCGAGTTCTTTCTCGTAGCAGCCGCGTCGTTGTCTGGATTAACCTAGAGGCGACATAGGAACACAAAAACACATAGGGATAAGAATTATACAATTCTCAGTAGGGCAACTCCCCAAATACGCAATCATAATGTCATCGTCATCGCCCTAACCACTTCGGTTTATTAAGAAAAAATGCTCATGCAACATGTATCAAAAGTTCAATTTAAAGTTCAAAAACCATTCTTCTGAAGTGGGTTTCTTTTATTATTCAATAACTGAAAACGTGTATCTTATGACATTCGAGATCATAGTAATTCATTCAAGACAAATATTTAATAAAATATGCATATACATATGGCAATTGCAATAATCTTTTCGTGCCCTTGACATAATAAAGGGGACTTTCCCGTGCCTTTGTCATATTAAAGGGGACTTTTCATACCCTAAAGAGGATTATCCCATGCCTTTTATAAACAAAAGGGACCTTTCCCATGCCCTTTATAAACAAAATGGGACCTTTTCATGTCCTTTACACATTATAGGGGACCTTTCATATACTTAACATATGCATTATCATCAAGCTCATATAAGTATCCTTTGACAACATGATTTTCAATCACGTCTCATCAACCAATCTTTTAAGTTGCTAGCATGCATTCACATACATTATACTTGAATTAAAGGATATAATCTTATCAATTCCATGCTTTAGTTTACTTTCCAACGGCTTGGCAGATTTTATACCATTATAGCATAAATTTATTTGCACTTCAAACATTTAATTTAGAGTCTATAAAATTTATCCATGACACTTCAATATGTCCACAAGGATCCACAAAAATTTCAGAGTAAAAAGATTCTCTAACTATACTAGCAAAATTAGACAAATTCGGAGGTTAGAAACCCCCTATTTACAGCCAACAGTCATAGTTCCCAATTTTATTACCCTACCAAATGATCATATTGTAACGCCCCAACTTTTACTGTAATTTTTACTATCATTAGAAATTACTCAATTATCGAATTACAGTAGGTAATTATTACATAAGATTTGAGGCCGAACAATCCTCAATAAAGGAATATAACATTAGAAGAGAGGTTAGGAATGATTCATGCGAGAGTCGCAAATCGAATTTACAGACGTATAAAATGACCAAAATGCCCCTGAAGTTATTTTACTCAGAAAATGAGGATTGTGGGCCCCACCTATTCTCAAGGGGATATTTTGAGGATAATAAGGGATTGTTTGTGTTATGTGTTAATACTGTGAAGGATCTCAATTTTTAGTTCCGACTTGAAATGACCAAAACGCCCTACTACTGTTTTAACTCGGATGTGCGTGCCGACTGAGCCCGAACCTCACTAAAATGTTTTAAAATGTGTTTTTAAGCCATGATTAACCATTGGTTAGGCTCGGGTGGCCTCGGGCAGTTTTTAAGTAAAAGTACGATTTTGCCCCTGTTTTTGGACAGTTTTGCGAATTTCGGGATTTTTGATTCGTATACCGAAACCTATGCAATATTAGGCTCAAATTAAAGCTTATTAAATTCTAAATATTAATCTAGAGTCAAAATTATGTATTTAGATTGATTAGAACCCAAAATTGCTCAAAAACACCCAAATTGCTTACTAATTCACTTAAACCCTTAACCGTAAATTCTCTAAATTACATGAATACCTTGCCTACACCTAAATAATGCATGGAACACAAAAATTTCACTTCTTTGGGCTGTAATGGATGAAATTATTGATGCCATTATGCAGCTGAATTATTGCCAAAAGTTGCACTAAAACAAAATGCCAAAATGTCACCATAAGAGACATAATTCCTTAATTTCATACAACTTTGTCTAAAATGATTTTTCCTCCCTTATTTCTCCTGCAAAATTCCGTCCACTACCTCATCATGTTGGCCAATTAGAAGCCTTAAAATCTTCTATAAATAGGCTTGCTTGAGTGGTCTTGGAATGCTTGGTTCATAACTAATTTTTAGGAGCACCAAAAACTTTCTTTCTTCCTCCTCTTTGGCTGAATTCTTTCTTCAATTTTTCAAAGAGATTTTGTTTCATTTCACTTCAAGAAACCAAGTTCTCTTCCTCTTCTTCAACTCAGATTAGGTAGGGAGTAGTTTCTAAATTTATTTCTATGCTTTGAGGAGTTGTGTTTTTAGCTCAAAATGATGAAATTATGAACTTACCTTAGCTTTTCATTTTGGTTTTCCTCTTCAATTTTTCTTTAACCAATTCAACCATATGGCCTAGGTGGAACTAAGATGATGGCTTGATGATGAGGACCTTGAGGGTGGGTTGTAAATCCATCACAAGTTAGGCCTCTAAAGCTTGAAAATTCCACTTGATGCAAAACTTTAAAGAATAATGCTTTATGATGCTAAAACAAAGATTTTTAGTTTAGAACTTGAAAGATGTATTTTCCTTTTATGTTTTATTTCTTGTTAAGATATGTATTGGGTTGAATTTATAATTCTTTTAAAGTCTTGAAGGAGCTCTAGTAAAGAAACAAAATGAATTTGCATCCATGATTAAGTTTATGCTTTGCATAACCATGTTTACCTTCTATGTCATCACTAAATTTTCAAGAATGAATAAATGAACTTGCATTTCTCATGTTTAAATTCCAAGCTTGTATTTCATGTTTATGTTTCAAGTCATCACTTAATCTTTTAAGATAATAAAGAGGTTGCATCTCATATTTAATTTATGCTCTCACTATATTTTATAATGGCTAAAAGAATCAACGCATGGCATGTTTATTTTATGCCATCACCTAAAGATCCTAGAGCTCAAAGACTTGCCCATGTATCACAAGCAAAGAAATATGATTATTGGAGTTAAAGAATTTATTCTTTAAAAAGTCTTGAGATTGGAGCTTAAAAAGATGTAATAATAATTCTCTTCTCCCTCTACTGGTTCTGTGCGGACTACCGCCGCCCCGGTTTCTTAATATTCTCTTCTCCCTCTTTGGTCTGTGCGGATTACCTTGCTCCAGTTTCTTGTATCATGTTTATATTTCAAGTTCTTGCATCATGTTTAATTTTCAAGTCATCACCTTAAATCTTAAAGATAAAGAAATGGAATTGCATATCATGTTTATAATTCCAAGCTATCACCTTATAAAGATAAGATTAAAATAAGGTTGCATAGCATGTTTATAATTCTAAGATGTCACCTAAATCTCTAAAGCTCAAGACTTACTCCTTTTATCTTAAGTGAGAATTTTAATTGTGAAGATCCTCCCAAATTTGACAAAAGAACTAGTTTCTAAATGAGTTTTAAGGCTTTGCAAGGATTTTACGGGGAACTAGTATTTTATATGCACTTAAAATATGATTCTATGTAATTGCATGAGGTTCATGATTCTACCCTTGACCTGAGTTTAGTATCAATGTATGATAATGATTTGATATGATTGAAGTTGTGATAATTATGGTTTATTGTTAAGAGAATGATTCATAATTGGTTTAGTAACTAATTAGTTCTATAATTGATAATTCTATGTAAGGATTGGATGCTTATTAAGTACTTGATATCATTGAATGATTTCCTGGCTTGCATGTTATAGTTGCCGTTGCAAATAATGAGAATGCTTATACATGAAATGTTCTTTATTATGTAAAATTTACCTTTGTTGCTAGAAGAAAGTGTATCATTGTAAAAGTGTAATTTGGAAAGGTTCTGGCTAAGGAGAGACTTGGTATTTAAGCGTGTCCATTGTGACCCACCTCTTTCCCTGGGAATCTCCCATATGCATGATTACAGTTGATATATATTATTCTAGCTTAAGACTATAAATGAGAAAATGTTATGATGTTTATGAATTGTATTGTGATATAACATGCAAAGATTTAACGGTGACTTAAACTTATAAGAAAATGATCCTTTGGAACCATCAGACTATAGGTGGTGAAAAGGTGATTTTAGCCCCCTAACCCGTTCTCTCAAAAGGGTAGAGTCGGGACTTTAGCTTATCAAAAGGGATACGTATATGCTAGTGACGACTAGTAAAGTATGAGCTCATAACCTAAATTACTCCCGAAAGGGTGGAGTATAGGGTGGCCTAAGGAAAATAATGATGATGATAAGATTTTAAGTCACCTAAGGCACTAAAGAAATGAAATATGTGCACTATGTCCACATGTAGCTAATATTATATGACGTTCTTTTATGCATGTTATTTGATAATGATGATGAGGAAAATGATGTAATGATAAAGGAAAAGTTCATTGTAAATATGACATGTTAAGATTATGATGCATTATAAGACGCATGATTAAAAATTGACGAACCTCGGTTAAGTATTTGTCCGAACTTAAAATGAATCTTTGCATGCTCACTATTTTAGAATAATCTCGAGGTTCCTGGGGACTTTGATGATGACCTTTGTAGAAGGAGGTACCCTCGAGAATTCTTTAGCAAGATTCTCACTCCCTTTTCTTTATTTCCGTCATTGTCTCCAGATTCAAATGGCGACATTCGTCCTGTTCGTTGATACCCCTACTTGGGAATTCCACTATGATCTGGTGCATCACTCGTATCATTTTGAAGTGAGGTCTTGTGATTCGTGTTTTTATTTACATAGGTCGTCCATTTGCACATCCTGTCTCTAGTTATCAATTTTCTCCTAATTCTCCCTATGGCGATGAAATGGTTTTCGAACATGCACGTCCACTTGATGAAAGGATGTTACGTTCTTATCCCGCTTCATCTGCTGTCCATGGATTTCAGTATGTTCGAGACGAGATATTCTGAAACTGATCTTTCAGAGGACACTCCTACTCATGTATATTCTGAGAGCTCTGCTCCTACTCCCACACGTGTAAGAGAGGGTAGTGAGGAAATAGTTGTTCAGCTGAGGTTAGTAAGAAGGCCGTCCATGCGACCCCAGCCTGGTGCATCTCGTGTATCCCCTCCCGAGGGAGCTCATCAGTGGATCGGATTTATTCCCCCATTTCCAGGACAGTGGCCATAGAGGGTTCTTAGTAGATTTATGTGTGATCATGCACCCTAGTTTTAGGATAACCTTCCCGGCTTATAGAGTTATCTAGTTTAGGGGCATGTATTTCCTTATGTATATTTTCTTTTGTGGGTTTGCATAAGATAATGATGTATGAACATAACCCACCCTTTGAGTAAGGTTATTGTATGTAAACATATGCTATAATGTGCTTATGGATGTTATATGATGGAGCCTAAGTGATATAATGTGATATATTCTTAAACGTCTTATTATACTCCACTTACTCGTTCACGTTGTACTCAGCTCACGTTTTCAATTATGTATTTAAAAAAAAATGGCTCGTAATTTCACTAAGTATTTTCAAATTATGAAGAAAGAACCAAAGCAAGGAGTAAAGTCTAGTCATTAATCAGATTCAACCTAGGTGTATCTGGTTAATTACTAGGGTGTTACACATATCAAATCATACAAAAATTCAGGGCTGGACTTCAATATGTCCTCAATATCTTGTAAAAGTTTCAAATGAAAATTCAATCATTTGCTATGGTAACAAAATTATACAATTTTACAGCTTTAGTTTCAATGATTTTGACAGCATAAGGACCATTTCGGTATCTGCTTTTTTTAAGGCAGTTTGACTCAAAATTAGAAACCAAGAAAATTCGTGGGACTAGCCCAAGATGTTAGCTCCAACATATTTTTTTAAGTTCACGAAAATGCCTACAACATGCCTAGAAAATTCGTGATCACACATTGCCTATAAGAAAACCAAAAATCCAGCATGTAACACCCTGATTTTCCCATGCACAATGTAACATCCTAATTTTTAACCCAATACTCCTAGAACGTATTCAGGTTAACCATTAGTCTATTACTCTTTTAACCTCATCCTTTAAAATACTTAGCGGAAAATACGGATAAATTTTTTTTGAAATATAAATGCAAGGTGAGAGCCGTGTGTATCCTAAGCGAACGTTATCATAAAACATAGCTCATACAGAAGAGAGCACAAGGTAAGAACATCAAATGACTTCATAACATGGGATGATCATAGGCACACCACAATAACGTCATATTAATATAAGTTTAGTACATCATAGTGCGAAATACAACTAAAACAGAAATACAAGGAAATACAAAGGAAACATAAAGGAAGTCATCTCCTACCCTTGTGCACCTAAGATGGATAATCTCTAGAACAAAAGAAGGTTACCCTAAACTAGTGGTAGTGTGTGTACACTAACGATTCCTAAGAGTACTACTGCTGGTAGCTCGGATAGGGTGGGACATAGCCGATCCACGGACGAAGCTCATCAGGAGTGGGCACTCGAGATGCCTGAGCATGAGTGCCACATTGGGGTTGCATGGCTGGCCTCCGTGCCAACCTCGGTTGTGTGACCGTCTCCTCGCTACCATCCACCCTCAGAGGGGGAATGGAGGCAGAACTCTCAGAGTAGATGTGGGTAGGCGAATCTTCTGACGAGTCAATCTCTAAGTACCTGGAGTGGAGAACGTAATCTGGGAAGTCACGGACAGCAAATCCGAAAGTATACGTACAAAGTATCCTCTCATTGTGTGTCCTCGCACGTTCAAAGACCATGTCGTCGCTGAAAGGAGAGGTCAGAGAAAAGTGGTAACTATGTACAGGGTGTGCGAAGGGGCATCCCAAAAATATAAAAACACGAACTGTGCAGCTCCCCTCAAAATAATACGATCGATGCTCCGAGTCGAAATGAACCTCCCAGGTGGGGGTGTCAATGAAAAGCACGAAGGTCAACATTGAAGTCTGAAGATGTGATGGAAAAGAAAGGGAGTGAGAATCTTACTAAAGAATCTCAGTAGGGAAATCTCCTATGTAAGTGTCGTCGTACACATCCTCAGAAACCTTGGGTTTATTATAAAAAGGTGTGCATACATATAGTTCATTGTTAGGTTTTAAGCATAATTATCCAAGGTCCATTTATTTTAGAATGAGTCTTAGTGTCATGTATGCAACATATCAAATCATGAATGAATGGCAATACTTTATGCAAGAAGATAATAGAATACGTCATCAAGCAATATCATGCAGGTGGCATAAAGTGACACGTAACTTTTCTTGTAGAACTTTCTCTTTTCTTAACTTTGTGACATTAAACTTTATACTTTACATCATGGGGGCCACCCTAAAAACATCTCTAGGTTATGAGCTCATACCTAACTAGTCGTCACTAGCTCTTACTTATCCCTCTCGATAAGCGTAACATAATAAATCTCGACTTCTAGGGTATGGGTTAGGGGGCATAAGGATCACCTATTATAACCTTTAATTTGAGGAGTCCATAGGAATATTTCCTTCTTTGAAATGCAATTACTGGTAACTAGTACTTAGTTGTTTGTCCACTCTGGCAAGCTCAATGTCAATATCCTCACGGTTTTGTTTCGGGGGGTGCTCGGCCGAACCGGTGTCACCCAGGAGTTTTCGAAAACTTTTCTCAAGTCCTCAATTTAATGGAAATTCGGCAGCGTAATGACAGTACACCGGATTTGCTTCAAACTTGCTTTATGCCACAAGAACTCATAGAGTATGTACATTCAATCATAATTCCATATTCAAGATAAGTCATCAAGGTCATATAAACAATGTAACATGTAACGCCCCAATTTTTACTGTCATTAGAAATTACTCAATTACCGAATTACCGTAGGTAATTATTACATAAGATTTGAGGCCGAACAATCCTCAATAAAGGAATATAACATTAGAAGAGAGGTTAGGAACGATTCATGCGAGAGTCGCAAATCCCGAATTTCATGCGTATAAAATGACCAAAATGCCCCTGAAGTTATTTTACTCAGAAAATGAGGATCGTGGGCCCCACCTATTCTCAAGGGGATATTTTGAGGATAATAAGGGATTGTTTATGTTATGTGTGTTAATAGAGCAGAAGGATCTCAATTTTGAGTTAAACGCCAAAAATGACCAAAACGCCTGCATGTTTTAACTCCGATGTGCGTGCCGACAGAGCCCGAACCTCACTAAAATGTTTTAAAATGTGTTTTTAAGCCATGATTAACCATTGGTTAAGCTCGGGTGGCCTCGGGCAATTTTTAAGTGAAAGTACGATTTTGCCCCTGTTTTTGGACAGTTTTGCGAATTTCGGGATTTTTGATTCAGATTATCCGAAACCTATGCAATATTAGGCTCAAATTAAAGCTTATTAAATTCTAAATATTAATCTAGAGTCAAAATTATGTATTTAGGTTGATTAGAACCCAAAATTGCTCAAAAATACCCAAATTGCTTGCTAATTCACTTAAACCCTTAACCGTAAATTCTCTAAATTACATGAATACCTTGCCTACACCTAAATAATGCATGGAACACACAAATTTCACTTCTTTGGGCTGTAATGGATGAAATTATTGATGCCATTATGCAGCTGAATTATTGCCAAAAGTTGCACTAAAACAAAATGCCAAAATGTCACCATAAGAGACATAATTCCTTAATTTCATACAACTTTGTCTAAAATGATTTTTCCTCCCTTATTTCTCCTGCAAAATTCCGTCCACTACCTCATCACTTTGGCCAATTAGAAGCCTCAAAATCTTCTATAAATAGGCTTGCTTGAGTGGTCTTGGAATGCTTGGTTCATAACTAGTTTTTAAGAGCACTAAAAACTTTCTTTCTTCCTCCTCTTTGGCTGAATTCTTTCTTCAATTTTTTCAAAGAGATTTTCTTTCATTTCACTTCAAGAAACCAAGTTCTCTTCCTCTTCTTCAACTCAGATTAGGTAGGGAGTAGTTTCTAAATTTATTTCTATGCTTTGAGGAGTTGTGTTTTTAGCTCAAAATGATGAAATTATGAACTTACCTTAGCTTTTCATTTTGGTTTTCCTCTTCAATTTTTCTTTAACCAATTCAACCATATGGCCTAGGTGGAACTAAGATGATGGCTTGATGATGAGGACCTTGAGGTGGGTTGTAAATCCATCACAAGTTAGGCCTCTAAAGCTTGAAAATTCCACTTGATGCAAAACTTTAAAGAATAATGCTTTATGATGCTAAAACAAAGATTTTTAGTTTAGAACTTGAAAGATGTATTTTTCTTTTATGTTTTATTTCTTGTTAAGATATGTATTGGGTTGAATTTATAATTCTTTTAAAGTCTTGAAGGAGCTCTAGTAAAGAAACAAAATGAATTTGCATCCATGATTAAGTTTATGCTTTGCATAACCATGTTTACCTTCTATGTCATTACTAAATTTTCAAGAATGAATAAATGAACTTGCATTTCTCATGTTTAAATTCCAAGCTTGTATTTCATGTTTATGTTTCAAGTCATCACTTAATCTTTTAAGATAATAAAGAGGTTGCATCTCATATTTAATTTATGCTCTCACTATATTTTATAATGGCTAAAAGAATCAGCATGGCATGTTTATTTTATGCCATCACCTAAAGATCCTAGAGCTCAAAGACTTGCCCATGTATCACAAGCAAAGAAATATGATTATTGGAGTTAAAGAATTTATTCTTTAAAAGCTCTTGAGATTGGAGCTTAAAAACATGTAATAATAATTCTCTTCTCCCTCTATCGGTCCTCATGCGGACTCACCGCTCAGGTTTCTTAATATTCTCTTCTCCTCTCTCTCTTGGTCTGTGCGGATTACCGCTCCAGCTTTCTTGTATCATGTTTATATTTCAAGTTCTTGCATCATGTTTAATTTTCAAGTCATCACCTTAAATCTTAAAGATAAAGAAATGGAATTGCATATCATGTTTATAATTCCAAGCTATCACCTTATAAAGATAAGATTAAAATAAGGTTGCATAGCATGTTTATAATTCTAAGATGTCACCTAAATCTCTAAAGCTCAAGACTTACTCCTTTTATCTTAAGTGAGAATTTTAATTGTGAAGATCCTCCCAAATTTGACAAAAGAACTAGTTTCTAAATGAGTTTTAAGGCTTTGCAAGGATTTTACAGGGAACTAGTATTTTATATGCACTTAAAATATGATTCTATGTAATTGCATGAGGTTCATGATTCGGCCACTGATCTGAGTTTAGTATCAATGTGTGATAATGATTTGATATGATTGAAGTTGTGATAATTATGGTTTCTTGTTAAGAGAATGATTCATAATTGGTTTAGTAACTAATTAGTTCTATAATTGATAATTCTATGTAAGGATTGGATGCTTATTGAATGATTTCTGCTTGCATGTTATAGTTGCCGTTGCAAATAATGAGAATGCTTATACATGAAATGTTCTTTATTATGTAAAATTTACCTTTGTTGCTAGAAGAAAGTGTATCATTGTAAAATTGTAATTTGGAAAAGTTCTGGCTAAGGAAAGACTTGGTATTTAAGCGTGTCCATTGTGACCCACCTCTCTTTCCTGGGAATGTCCCATATGCATGATTACAGTTGATATATATTATTCTAGCTTAAGACTATAAATGAGAAAATGTTATGATGTTTATGAATTGTATTATGATATAACATGCAAAGACTTAATGGTGACTTAAACTTATAAGAAAATGATCCTTTGGAACCATCAGACTATAGGTGGTGAAAAGGTGATTTTAGCCCCCTAACCTGTTCTCTCAAAAGGGTAGAGTCGGGACTTTAGCTTATCAAAAGGGATAAGTATATGTTAGTGACGACTAGTAAAGTATGAGCTCATAACCTAAATTACTCCCAAAAGGGTGGAGTATAGGGTGGCCTAAGGAAAATAATGATGCTGATAAGATTTTAAGTCACCTAAGGCACTAAAGAAATGAAATATGTGCACTATGTCCACATGTAGCTAATATTATATGACGTTCTTTTATGCATGTTATTTGATAATGATGATGAGGAAAATGATATAATGATAAAGGAAAAGTTCATTGTAAATATGACATGTTAAGATTATGATGCATTATAAGACGCATGATTAAAAATTGACGAACCTCGGTTAAGTATTTGTCTGAACTTAAAATGAATTTTTGCATGCTCACTATTTTAGAATAATCCCGAGGTTCCTGGGGACTTTGATGATGACACTGTAGAAGGAGGTACCTTACTGAGAATTCTTTAGCAAGATTCTCACTCCCTTTTCTTTATTTCTGTCATTGTCTCCAGATTCAGATGGCGACATTCGTCCTGTTCGTTGATACCTACTTGGGAATTTCACTATGATCCGGTGCATCGCTCGTATCATTTTGAAGGGAGGTCTTGATTCGTGTTTTTTTATTTACATAGGTCGTCCATTTGCACATCCTGTCCCTAGTTATCGATTTTCTCCTACTCATGTATATTCTGAGAGCTCTGCTCCTACTCCCACACGTGTAAGAGAGGGTAGTGAGGAAACAGTTGTTCAGTGAGGTTAGCAAGAAGGCCGTCCATGCGACCCCAGCCTGGTGCATCTTGTGTGTCCCCTCCCGAGGGAGCTCATCAGTGGATCGGATTTATTCCCCATTTCCAGGAGAGTGGTCATAGAAGGTTCTTAGTAGATTTATGTGTGTTCATGCACCCTAGTTTTAGGATAACCTTCCCGGCTTATGGAGTTATCTAGTTTAGGGGCATGTATTTCCTTAAGTATATTTTCTTTTATGGGTTTGCATAAGATAATGATGTATGAACATAACCCACCCTTTGAGTGAGGTTATTGTATGTAAATATATGCTATAATGTGCTTATGGATGTTATATGATGGAGCCTAAGTGATATGATGTGATATATTCTTAAACGTCTTATTATACTCCGCTTACTCGTTCACGTTGTACTCAACTCACGTTTTAAAAAAAAAAATGGCTCGTAATTTCACTAAGTATTTTCAAATTATGAAGAAAGAACCAAAGCAAGGAGTAAAGTCTAGTCATTAATCAGATTCAACCTAGGTGTATCTGGTTAATTACTAGGGTGTTACATAACATCCTAATTTTTAACCCAATACTATAGAACGTATTTAGGTTAATCATTAGTCTATTATTACTCTTTTAGTCCCATTCTTTAAACCTTTCTTTAAAATACTTAGCGGAAAATATGGGTAAATTTTTTTTTTTTTTTTGAGACGTAAATGCAAAGTGAGAGTCGGGTAACACGACAAACGATGAAGCATATAGAGAAATAAAACACAAGATTGAATAAATATCTGTCAGGACATAAAGCATGTAATTGCACATCATAATGAAACTAACTGCATATATATATATATAATATATATATATATATATATATATATATATATATATATATATATATATAATATGCCCACTCATGAAAAGCGGGACTTAGTTGGTACAACATAGAAACAAATACATCCGAAATGAAAATACAACAGAAAGGAAAATGCAACTGAAAGCGAAAAAGGAAACTCCCCTACCCAAGTGCATCTAAAATGGATAACCTCTAAACAAAAGAAGGTTTATCCTCATCTATGTAGTGTGTGCACTATCTCTACCGACGGGCCTCTACTGCTGCGGTCCTAAAGAAGGTGGGACATATCCAATCCACAGTCGAAGCTCAACGGGAACAGGCATGCCAGAGAACTGCGAGTGACCTCCATGACGTGGGTGCATAGATGGCCTCTGAGCCAATCTCGGTTGCGTGACAGTCTCCTCGCTGCCCTCTCTCATCTGTGACAGAGTGAGAGCTGAGCTCTTCCTATACATGTGGGTAGGCAGGTCCTCCGACGGGTCGGTCTCCGAGAAATACGTACGAGGCACGTAGTCAGGGTAGTCGCGTATGGCAAAAGCAACGGTGTGCTTGCGGAGCACCCTCTCGTGCGTGAAGGCACGCACAAAAACCCAATCGTCGTCGCCGTAGGGTGATGTGGGGGAGAATCGGTGGGTATGTACAGGATGAGCCAAGGGTCATCCGACAAACATGAAAACACGAACAAAACATCGACCCTGAAAATGATATGATCCATGCTCTGGATCATAGTGCACCTCCCACGTCGGGGTATCCACGAAGACCATGAATGTTGCCATCTAAAGACGTGACGAAAAGATGAGATAGAGGGAGTGAGAATCTTGCTAAAGAATCTCAGTAGGGCAACCTCCTATCTAGGTGACATCATCTACATCCTTAGGAACCTTGGGTTTCTTTGAAAAAGGTGAGCATGAATAAACATCATTTATTAGGTTTTAAACTTAATTATCCAAGATCCGTTTCTTTTAGCATGAATTTAATGTTATGGACGCACCATAATAAAGCATGAATGAATCAAGATGCATCAAGCAGAAATCAATTAAGCACTCATAGAGGTATCAACATCATGCAGGTGGCATAAAGTGGCATATTCTTCTCATATAAAAGCATTTCTCTTTCTGTAACTGTGTGACATTCAAGGCATCGTATTGCAACATAGGGATCACCCTAAAATCTTCTCTAGGTTATGAGCTCATACATTAACTAGTCATCACTAGTTCTTACTTATCCTCTGATAAGCGTAATCACAATAATAATAATCATAACAAAACGCGTCGCACCTGTATCAAATACACAGCGAATATTGTCCTCTTTGGGGCGTTATGTATCACCGTTCCCCTCAAGAATTTTTAAACATAGCAAAAGTTCCTAGAAAGACTCCAAAATTTTACTAGAGACACCTTAACATGTTAGCCACATCCCATAAAATTTTCAGCTGATTCCAAGATCTCTAAATAGGTTAGAAAATTCGAACAAATTCCCTGCTTGCTTTAAACCGGGATTTTCTAACAACAATGTTCAAGCAACATGATTTTTTTCAAGTAGAGAAAGTCCTTAACATGACCTAAGAAAAATTATGGAGTTGCCTTAGGATGTTAACTTCAACATATAATTTTTCTAGATCATAAGAATATCCACAATTACCCTAGAAAAATCGTGAACAATCCCTGCCCAGGAGAAATCCGAAAATCTAGCAACCTAGTCAAAACTTCTTTTGACAAAAATGATTTTCTAACATCATCCAAACACTCCACCAAATTAAACACATCAATATATATATATATATATATATATATATATATATATATATATATATATATATATATTTCATCAACCTATATAACAAGAATTTCCAGCCAAGCCAATCAGAAAAATTAGAAACAAATTTTGAAAGAAAAGAGAACAAATAAAATCCTACTTTGAGAGCCTTTGAGTCCTTTGCTCCAAGGATACTCTACTTGACTTCTCTTGACCTTGAGAACTCTTAATCACGCACCAAACCTCCCCTAGGCAATGAGGGAGTGAGGAACCAAGGTGAAAATTGATGGGGAATTAAAATTTTAATCTGTTAGAATTGTAGAGTTTAAGGTGTAGAACAACTTTGAAACCAAAATGGAGCTCTTGGCTATGGAGGAAAGTGAGCTACTATGTTTGGCCAAGAATGGAGCTTCTTAAAGAAGCCAAATGTTAAGATTATCATGTATTTAATGAATGAATATAATATATTATATTTAGATAATTACTAATCCAATAAAGTAAAATGAATGGTTATGATTCAATCTTGCAATTCAAGATTGAATCTTAGCCATTCATTTGATTTAAAGAGATAGATTCATTTGTTTTGTAGAGATCCAATTAGTTTTCGGTGTTAGAATTCACACACCGAAATTTTACCGAACGGGTAAAATAGTGTACCCGAGAAATCAAACATTACTCAATATTTAATTCTAAGTATAAAATTTTCATTTCTAACTATTTCTAACCTTATTTCCATGTTTTCCTAATTTCGGGCACTTCTAGGTCCCGAATCTGGGGTTACGGCTATCCTGGAGGGCCTGCAAGGCCCACAAAACACTATTTACGTTTTTTTTTACAAATACATTGAATCGTCCTCATCATTATTGAAACTGTCAGATTTTTGAAATTACGATTAATAAAGCTCGAATTAATTTTTTAAATAATTTTTAGGGTGTTACATCTTTGATTAGACTTAAATTTAGGAATTTATGAGAAAGTGTTTAGGTGACTAAGGATGTAATTATGGATTTCAAGACAAGGTTAGGGAGTGCTCTTGCTTCATTAGTGAGATAAAAACTCATTTTAGTATATAAACAATTCTAGACACAATTCCTTAATTTAAGGAATTGGAGAGAGAAAATACTATTCAAGATTCTAAGACTAGGAATCTTGAGTTTTAAAAAGAGATTTAGGTTTAATCTAAGCAATTTTAGTTTCTAATTAATTTTAATGACTTATTTTGACTCTACATTAATTATGAAAATTAATTAATCTTCGATTAGAGCCTAATATTATTTAGGTTTGCTTAATTGCATCATTAAGCTCAAACAGCACTATTCCAAGGGCAAAATCGTAATTTTGCACAAAAACTGCTCGGGACCACCGGGACTTAAACAGATAGTTGTAAACACATGAAAACATCATTTAAACCTTTGGGGAAAGTTTCGGGCTCGAACGACACCTTTACCTACGTAAAAACACTATGGGGGTATTTTGGTCATTTTGACCCGAAACTGCAGAAAATAAGATTTTCGTTTCCGAAATCACTCAAGGACCATCTAATTCCCTTCAAACATTGAGTTGACCCTTTGAGGATTGCCGGGTTGGCTATCCTCGAATTCTGGACAGAAAATGACCTCAGGGGCATTTTGGTCATTTTTCTCTCAGACAGAAAATCAGGGTGTTACATTACTCCCCTCCTTAAAATGAATTTTGCCCTCAAAATTCATTTGAAAACAATTTCAAAAGACATTTTTCATAAATCAAACAAGGAATTCACACAAAGCTCAAACAATTCAGTCAAAAGGTAACAATCGAATCCTAAAATGTTCTTACCTAGGATCGGATTGTCAAATGGTGATGTCCCCTTAGTTATTGGTACTATTGTGTGGTGACTTCCTAGCAAGTTTTGTGTATCTCTCTGGACACTCTCAAATCTTATGTCCTGGTTTTCCACAGCGATAGCATACGTTCTGTCCAGCCAAGCAAGGTCTTCCCACATGGTTCTTCCTACATTTTGGATAATCTGGTCTCATGGCCGATCGTTGTTGTGGTTTATCCTTAAACAGATTAGGTTGAAACTGCTTCTTCTGGGGTGGAGCATCCTTATAATCTTGGTCTTCAAGTCCTCGCCTCTTCTTAGAATCATCCCTAGTAGATTTGGTAATTGCTAGCTTCCTATTGAATTCCTGTGTAAGCCGACACTCATTCACTAGCGTAGCAAAATCTTTAATCTCCAAGATACTCATAACTGCTTTAATGTCCTCTCGTAGCCCTCCTTCATACTTCATGCACTTCCAAGCTTCATCAAGATTATGCTAGTAATTAGTAGAAAACTGGCAGAACCCCTCAAACTTGGTCGTGTACTCTGCTACACTCATGGATCCTTGCTTGAGTGCCATGAACTCCAGCTCTGCTGCATTCTGATTTAAGCTCTCCATTATCCATTTGGCCATTGCGACTTGTGCTCTCATCTTTGTAGCCATCTTACATGTCATCTAGCTCAACATTCCCGCTCCTAGCACATCTATGGTTTGCCATTAGTTCCTGGACACACCAAACAAAAATATAGAGTTGATCAGGCTCAACACTATGCTAAGTGTGATAGTAACCAACAACAACACCCCTAGACTGTCATGCATATCTAAACCCTATATCCTATCATATAGATAAGATTCAAGGCATGACTTATCTAAGATTTGGAAACATAGCCAGTCCATTCCCCAAGGTCCTACTAGGATGAACTGCTCTGATACCATAATGTAACATCCTCCCAAGTACAACGTCATCCTTAAGTCATGACATCAGACTTGAGAGTTGTTACTTATAAATTAACAGACCTTTCTTAAATAACTATGGCAAATTTAATGGGATCGTGTAATAACTAGCGTAATTTCAATTAAAATATATAACAAAGATACAAAACATTTATTTACTATAAAGTCAATTACATAAGGAAGCTCTACTATGAGCTTTAACACCTATACAATCTCTATTACATTTATTTACACGATTACTTGCAGCTATATACCACATAAGAAAAACATCAACTCCTAAACTACTACAATCCCGAGTTTCTTTCACGCAGCAGCCGCATCATTCTCTAAATCAACCTAGAGACAACACGGGAACACAAACATGTAGAGGTGAGAATTATACAATTCTCAGTAGGGCAACTCCCCAAAACTCACTCATAATGTCATCATCATCGCCCTAACCACTTTGGTTTAGTAGAAAAAAGTGATCATGCATTTCATAACAATGGTCCATTTTTAAAGTTTAAAATTGTACTTCCAAAGTGGGTAGCTTTTAATAATCAGTCACTTAATGCATATACTGCCCAATGTTCAAGCACTTAGTAAATCATCCTAGGCAGACAATTCAAATCTATATGCATATGCATATGATAAATGCCGAAATCTTTAATGAAATCATCTTCACTTGTTCCAAATATATCAAAAGGAATTCTCTAGTTTTCTCTTGTGGCCATAGAACTTAATTGAGTGCATTTTTCTCTTTTCATTGACATAGGAAAGACGTAGTTTATATCATGCTATAAAACTCAATTCAGTGCAACTTTCTCTCTTCATTGACATAGGAAAGACTTAGTTTATACCCAATGGGTATCTACTGTGGACAACTCCATAATAGATAGTTTATACCAAATGGTATTTATAGTGGTTCACACCACATAAGGGAAATAGGCTGCTTATCAGGACTGAGCTTATTCCTATACGTAATCATTGGACTTCATTTTCTTCCATTTCCGAATCACATACAGTTCTATTCCTAGCTGATACGTCTACTGCTTTAAATATCTCGAAGGAAGTTCCTTTTTTTGCCTTCCCTTTAATTCAATCTAAGTCCTGTTTCTGTTTTCTCCATATGTCAGAATAGGCACACTCAGTATTTTGGGAAAGTTCATACTTTTGCCTTCCCCTCATTCAATCTAAGTCTTGTTTCTATTTTCTCCATATGTTAGAACATGTATGATTACAATTCATATATTCTCTTTTGTCACATGTGTATATCATTCACTTTACTTTTCTAAAGGCATGCATGAGGCATATATACATATTCATTTACAATGTGATTCCAACCATGCCTCAAAATATTCCTTAAAGTCACTCACATGCATTCATATATATCATTCTTGAACCAAAGGTCATTATTCCATCAATTCAAATCATTAATTCATTTTCAGCACAAATACAACATGTTCGTAGAATTCATACCTAAGGAGTGCAATTTATTATGGTTATCAAACGTCCATTGCAAGGGCTGTAAAAATTTTACAAGACACCTCAATGTGTCCACAAAGTCCTATAAAAATTTCAGAACAAAAGTCCTTCTCTAACCATGTTAACAAAATTAGACAAACTTGGTGGTCATAAATCACTCAACCTCAGCTCAAGAGTCAAAATTCATAATTTTTAATCCTAGCAAATGATTGAGTCAATTCTAAAGAAAAATTGCGGTTAAATTTCAATATGTTTCCAATTCTCTATAAAAATTTCAAAGGAAAAATCAATCATTTGCTATGATAATAAAATTAGCAAATTTCATAGCTTCAGCTTCAACAATTCAGGTAGCATAGGTAGGGCTTCAGTTCATGATTTTTTTAACATAGAAAAAGTGCTCAGAATCACTCAAAATTTTTATTGAAGACACCTTAATATGTTAGATACATCCTGTTTCAACTGAATCCAAGATCTCTAAATAGGTCAGAAAATTCGACTAATTTCCCTGCTTGCTTCAAACCTGGATTTTCCAGCAACAATGTTGAAGTAACATGATTTTTCTCAAGCAGCACAAGTTCAAATCAAGATTCAAGAAAATTTGTGGAACTACCTTAGGATTTTAGCTTCAACATATAATTTTTACAGCTCATAAAACAACATACAATTGTGCCAGAAAACTCGTGAACAGTCACTGCCAGTAGGAAAACTGAAAATTTAGCAAGTAAGATTTAACATCTCTTTAGCAAAAATGGTTTTTCCACAACAACAAACCAATCTACCAAATCAAATACATCTATATATATATGTAATCAAAGAATAGAACTAGAAAACATCAATTCTAAACTACCAAAATCTGCAAGAAATAGAATTTTATTAAACAAGACAACAAACCCTACTTTGCAAATCTTTAGAGCTTTATACTTCAAAGGTGTTCCAAGTGATTTTCTCTTCACTTCAAGGACTCCCAATCAAGCCCCAAACCTCCATTAGGCAGTAAGGAAGTGATATGTCAAGGTGAAGATTGATTGAGAATTGAAATTTTAATTGGTTGGATTTGTAGTTTATAATGAGTAGAACAAGTTTGGTGAAGGAAGTTTAAGGTTTTATCAATTGTAGGTTAGAAAAATGGAGGTTTGAAATCATGTTGTTATGGTTTTTCTTTGTGAAGAAGCCATGGAGGGTGCTGGTCCTTTGATGGCTGAGAATGAGAAGATGAAATAATGAGGTTAGGTGGCTAAAGTTTATCTTATATTAGGTTGGAAACATTTATTTAATTACAAAAGATAATTCTTTCTAAAAGAAAATAAGATGCATGGCTAGGATTTGATCTTGTAATTCAAGATTTAATCCTAGCTTTACACTAGGCTCTGAAAGATAAACATTATCCTTTTACAAAGATTAAACTATCTTTCGGTGTTAGAAACTGCACATCGAAATTTCACTGAACGAGTGAAACAGCGTACCCGAGAAATCAAACATTGTCCGAAAAATAATTTCGGATATAAAATCTTTATTTCTACCTATTTCTAACCATAGTCTTATAATTTCTCAATTTTCAACATCTCCGAGGCCCAATTCTAAGGCTTCGGCTGTCCCGACGAACCGGTAGGGCCCACAGGTTACTATTCATATTTTTTTAAAAAAAATCCCTTGGATCGTCCTCATCATTACTAAAATTATCAGATTTTGGAAATTACGACTAGTAAAGTCCAAATTAATTTTTAAATAATTTTTAGAGTGTTACATGTGTCATCATCAACGTCCTCAGAAACCTTGGGCTTAATTACGAAATAGTGGGCATAGATAAGATTCATTTGTCAACTTTTCAAATACCATTAGCCGAGACCGGTATCTTTTTGCATGCATCTTAATGCATGAATGCAACAAGTATCTCATGTATGCATGGCAATACCTCAATGCATGCGACATAAATCCACAACGTATAAATTCAAAACACAAGACAAGGCTAAGCACAAGATTAGGGGATAATCTATAAAACTAAAATAGTGGCAAAAAGATGGATGCATGATAGAGCAATGTAATGAGTAAAACATCTTATTTCTTTCTCATTAGTTCCACCTTCTTACGTCATCACCAAAAATCTAACCAACATGCTAGCCCCGGTGATTTTACAATTACCACCAGAACCAACCGCCCTAACCGATCACCTAGGATGAGCTCAACCTAACTAGACATCGCTAGATTTCATATGGGGTAATAAAGGGGGTAACACATTATTTCTTCTTCGAAACGCATCTACTGGCATCTAGTGCACAGTAATATTGTCCGCTTTGGCAAGCTCAATGTCGATACCCTCGTGGTTTTGTTCCTAGGGGTGCTCGGCTAAATCGGTGTCACCCAGGACGTGTCTCAATACTATGTCACATTTGTTCTTGGGCGTGCTCGGCTAAACCGGCGTCACCCAGAACGTATCTCAACGTGCTATGCATGAATGCAACATAAACACATGTTCTTTTCAGAGATGCAATACAATCATAAATCATTATTTAACTTATCATGCCCATAAACACATAAATCATGCATCTCGATCAATGATAATCATTCATGCAATTTATCATGCAAGCATGCTTTCATATTCATTTCATATATATACATTCACCAAACTATAAATCATCATGTTCATAATCCGAGAATAGACTTGCAAGATCATCAATTCATATTTACACAAAGGAAGGAGCACTTGTCTGCACATTTTAGATACTGGTAATCGATTACATGAGCCTTGTAATCGATTAGCTCTGTTGAAAATGCATTATGGGTCTCAAGAACACCTTAGTAATCAATTACATGGAGTGGTAATCGATTACTAGAGTCCAGAAACATGTTCTGGGTTTCCCGGAACATCATGTAATCGATTACTTGATCTTGTAATCGATTACATAGACCAAAAACTTATATCCGGGTGTGCAAGGCACTCTGGTAATCGATTAGATAAGCCCTGTAATCGATTACCAGTAACCCAAAATGGTGAAAAACTCAAGTTTTGACATTCTTAAAACTACCCATTCATTCTAAAAACCTTTTAACGCTATTCCATCATTTTTCTTATAATCAAATACACATATAATCCCCTTGGGGCCTACAATCTTTCAAAACCATTTACACATCACGAAATCAAGATTCATCATCAACAAGACCTTATTCAAAATCTCCAACTCCTTAAATGGAAACACCCATTTATAAAGGTAAAAGCACAGGGAATCGAAATTCATTTGTGAGTTAAGAGGAGTAAATCTTGAGCTCTAGGATTATTTAGGTGATGGCGTAAATTTAAACGTGCAAATGCAAACCTTATTTTAATCTTGTTATTATGAAGTGATGGCAATGGAAAAGTAAATATGAGATGCAAAACTTGAATATAAACATGTAATGCAAGTCCATTTCTTTATTTTAGTGCTTTAGGCTCCATAACAATCGACTTTAAAGTCGAAATAGGTGAGCTTTGAGATTAATTATTAGGTGATAGCAAAGAAATATAAATATGAAGGCAAGGCTCAAATGTAAATATGCAATGCAATGACTTGAAATATAAATATGAATGCAATCCATTTATTAATCCTTTAAGACCTAGGCTCAAGATCCTATCTTAACTTATAAAAACCACATAACAACTTTATTTGTTAAAAACTCTTAGAAGTGAAACCTTGAGCTTTAAAGGTCAAGTAAATGATAGTTTTACAACCAACATCAAAGATCGTCATTATCAAGCCATAGTTCCTTCCAATGTAGGCCATTATGGCCGAAAATCAAGAGAAGGAAAAAGGAACTCAAAAAACTGAAAAAGAAAAGAGAAAGAGGAGGAAAGAAGAATCAACACTTTGTCATTTCAAACCACAAGCTAAACAAAGACAAAGAATGACATTCTCAACGTAACTCCCTACCTAGGTATCTTCCTTGTTGCAAAGAAAAGCTTGAGCTTTTGTGAAAGAAAATGAGAAGAAATCTTCTCTTTGAGTCAAGAAGAATTTTGGCCAAAGGAAAGGAAAGAGAGGAGGGATTTTTCTTGAGCTTTGATCTTTGGAAAAGCAAGGCTAAGTGTTTAGAAGGTAGTGTATGGTTAAGGGGTGGTTCTTAGTAAGTAAGAAGATGCAGAAGATGAAAAGAACTTTTGAAAGAAAATGAGAAAAACTCAAGAATGCTCTTTGAAGCTTGAACTTAACAAATGAACAAAAGTGCAACCAAGTCCATCTAGGTATGGTATTTATAGAGAAATGAAGATGCATGGAGAAGGAGTGGAGGCCATGACCTCATGTTCCATGAGGTGATAAAATTGTTTCATGGAGGCATGGTGAGGTATGGGTGGCCATGAGAAAGGTATAGGTGGCCATGTCTCTTTGAGTGTTTAAGTGAACAAACATGTCATGCATTGAGGGTGAGGTGGTGCCATTTTGGAGCATCCAAGGGGGAGGAAAATGTCTCATTTAATTATGGTTTAGTGATGTGTTTAGACGTATCTGGGTTGTCTACTAGTCACAGGTGTTAACTTGGAGAGATTAGTACAAGACTATTCGAGGTTCAGCTTGGAGAGGCCAGTAAATAACAACTCAGTTTAGCTTGGAAAGACTGATGAATAACTACTCGGTTCTGTTTGGAAAGGATAGTGAATAACTACTCAATTTGTGACAATAGGGGTTGTCTGCTTGTCACAAATGAGAGCTTAGGAAGGCCAATGTAAAGACTATCCAGTTTTTCTTTCTCGTGTTGAGAAAGATATTTAGTGATACCTCATGTGTTGAGTATTGGATGTAAGCAGTTTTGACTAAACCAGTATAAAAATATTTGTGTCACATCTTCTTCTCCTTGATCTCCTTTATTTTTCCTTATTATGTTTTCCATTTGAATTTGTGCTAGCATAATGTTTAAGCTATTATGTTACTTATTGTTTACTTCAGAAGTCTACTTTCTGAAACTACTAATCACAATTTTGCTGCACTACAAGTTTTAGACTTGATAGTTTTTTTGTTAAAAGTTTCAGATACTCAAAAAGAAGTATAGCACGATTCAACTCCCTTCTCATGCATATTTATACAGATGTATTAGCAGTACAATAGGATTAAGTTTGCACCCTTTCCTAATCATAATTAAACTCCTAGACTCACATATTCTAAAAGATTAGTTTTGATCAAATCAAAGGTTTTCCAATTTTAGCAAGAATTAAAATTGATGGCGACTCCATTTTTAAAATTTATTTATTTTAGAAATAAATTTTGATTGTCATTTTTGTCATAATGCCTTCTAGGGACATTGTGACAGTGTTCATATGTGCTCCACAACTCTCCTATTTAGCTCCCCAAAATCTCCCAAATTGAACACTACTTCAAGGTTCATGCACCAAAATTGTAACATCCTAATTTTTACCCCAATACTCCTAGAACGTATTTCGGTTAATCATTAGTCTATTACTCTTTTAGTCACATTCTTTAAAACCTTTCTTTAAAATACTTAGTAGAAAATACGGGTAGAATTTTTTTTGAAAATATAAACAAAACGTGAGCCGCGCATAATGCAAAAGGTCATTAACATAAAGCGTAAACATAAAAAGAATAACATAAACAGAATCATCAAATAGGCTCCATAAAAAGGACAACCATCAGCACATCATCATATAACATTAACTTCAAATATCAAGTCAAACAATATTAATAGTATTAATGATATAGGAATATTCCACAATAACACCACTTCAAATATACTGAGCCCGCCTGTAAAGGTTGAGCATACAACAACTCAAAACTACACATAACTATGATGTAAATAAGCTAAGACTATGTCCCCGCTTCTGCCATGCCACTCTGTTCTTGACCATCAAACTACTTCCATGTCGGCACCTCAGGGCAATCCACGAATGTCGTTGTCATCCTTGTCTAAAGATGAAGATGGAAAAGAAAGATAGAGGGAGTGAGAAACTTATACAAGAATCTCAGTAAGGCTTTCCTTTTCACACACTTGTCATCATCATCGTCCTCATGATCCTTGGGTTTAATTATGAAAGTAGGGGGCATAAATAAGATTCATTTGTTAAATTTTCAAATACCATTAGCCGAGGCCCGTATCTTTTAGCATGAACCTTAATGTATGAATGCAACAAATATCTCATGTATGCATGGCAATACCTCAGTGCATGCGACATAAATCAACAATGTGTAAGTTCAAAACACAAGGCAAGGTTAAGCACAAGATCAGGGGATAATCTATAAAACTAAAACAGTGGCAAATAGATGAATGCGTGATAGGGCAATGTAATAAGTAAAACATCATATAACATGCATGGGCAGGCAAAAAAACCCATGGTAATTTCACTCTTCATGAATGAATTCTCACATTTCTTTCTTATTAATTTCACCCTTTTACGTCATCACCAAAACCAACCAACATGCCAGCCCTGACAATTTTCACAATTACCACCAGAACCAACCAACCTAACCGATTGCCTAAGATGAGCTCAACCTAATTAGTCGTCGCTAGATTTAATATGGGGTAATAGAGGGGGTAACACGTCATTTCCTTATTGGATCATTTCTTCTTCGAAACGCATCTACTGGCATCCAGTGCACAGTAATATTGTCCGCTTCGGCAGGCTCGATGTCCATACCCTCCACGATTTTGCTTTCTCCTCACCATAGCAGGAGAAATGCATCTCTACATGCTATGAATGAATGCAACATAAACACATGTTCTCAAATATCAACATGACATATCACTCAATACATCATGCTTATCAATTCATTATCATCATAGCATGCCATAATTTACAAAATATTCATATCTCATATTCATATATTCTTATGCACACATCATCAGCACTTTCTACAAAGCGATAGACATGCTCCTACCCAGCAAGCCGGAGTAAAGGACCGAGCTCAGCTAATGCAAATGCTAAGCTTAGCAAGTCATATAAATAAACAATCGCACACTTGAAATGCTAACTCTCATTGCCTCCCCTATCTTACAGTATTTTATACTTTTGATCCTTACGGGTCTTAAACTTACGATCTAATTAACCTAACATCCAAGGTGGTTCTTTTATGCACCTAAGGGATCATAATTAATAATTCTCGCTAATTTTTATGCTCATGAACAATACCAAATAGCATCACACAGTTTGGACAGAAATATTAAACTTCAAAAATGAGGTTCTAGAAGTCACGGCTTTGGCCCTTTCTAAGTTTCATCTTCCACTAAGGTGCTAAAATTAATTCCTAAACCAATTATGAGTGGTTCCTACACTTATGCACTTAATATCACACATTTCTCCCATTTTTAAACATACTAAAACAGAATCCACAATTTCATCCATAAGAGTCCTAGAATTCATATTTTTTTTACGGTTTTCTAGTTACTAGTTTCACTTTTAGTGCTAAGGATCAATCTTACACCAAAAGTTACCAATTTTTTCATGATCAAACAATCCCAAACAGAATTCCATCATACCAAAATAGTTTTGGCATTGGCTAAAATTAAATGGGTCAAAGACTTGCAAAATTCTAACTTTACAGTTTTCCTAGAAGGCTAGCTTCTTTCTAACATGCATAGGATTATTCCTTCATCAATAATTATAATTTTTACACATTCTATCACATCAAAACATCATCATACAGTAGCAAACTTGCTAAGATAATAACTGAAAAGTTCAAATATAAAGAACACATAAAATCACGTTTCTAAGGCATATAAATTACTAGTTTCTCTTGGAATCAATTTAGAACTTTTAAAACTCTTGAAAGCTAATTCTATTTTCTCAAGGGTACTAAAAAAAGCCATAGGGCAGTAGCTAAATTAAAACATTCTTGAAAGGGATTTAATTCATGAAATCATGTTTGTAACTTTCTTTAAACTCTTACTACCTAAGAAAAATCTTAGGACATAGATTATTGGTCTGTATGACTAAATGAAACTTATACCAAGCTCATCATCATCACATGGCCGAGATTATGCATTCACAAGAATGCCTCCATATCCAAACTTTTTCTTGAGATAAAAAAGGCAAGTCTTTGAGCTCTAGGAACTTTTAGTGATGGCAAAATTGTAAACATGCTATGCACTTCATTTTATTCTTCATTATAAAATAAAGTGAGAGCTTCAAAGTAAATATGAGATGCAAGTTCATTTTTAATCCTTGAGTTTAGGTGATGGCAAAATCTTAAACATGCTAGACAAGAAATATAAATATAAAATGCATGTTCATTTCTTATCTTGGAGCTTTAGGTGATAACTTGGAAATAAACATGATATGCAAGTCCAATTCTTTATTTTAATGCTCTAGGCCCCTTAAAGTATTCACTCTAAATCAACAATCAACTTTAAGGTTGAAATAGGTAGGCTTTGAGATTAATTATTAGGTAATGACAAGGAAATACAAACATGAATGCAAAGCTTGAATATAAATATGTCATGCAAGGACTTGAAATATAAATATGAATACAAGTTCATTTTATGTCTTACTAGAGCTCATTCAAGACTTTAAATGAACATAAACCTCAACCCCAAACATATTTTAGCAAGATAAAGCAGGTTTTAGAGTTCTTTGAACTAAGGTTTCAAATAAAACCTTATGGTGTGAACCTTATCATCAAGCTCAAGGAAATGGATCAAGAGATCAAAAAAAATATCAACCTTTCTTTTAAAATCAAAAACAAAACAAGGAAAAAGGAACCAAAATCCATTCCAAGGAAAAAGGAAAAGAAAATCGAAATCAAAAGGAAAGGAAAAGAAAAGGAAACTGAAAATCATGGTCAAAGAAAAGAAAAGGGAAAAACCAAAATGTGTTAAGATCAAAGCTAAGTTCCAAGCTTTAGAGGTTTCTCAAATGAAAGCCATAAGACCATTATCTTGAAACCTCATCATCAAGATAGAAATCTTCCTTTCAAATCGATCTTCATAACCAAAAATAAAAAGGGAGAAAAAGAGTTTGAACCAAGAGAAACTAGAACTTATCATACCAAAACATCAACATTGAAGTTCAAACTTTTGAAAAACAAAACCCCTACTAAGGTATGTTTTCTTGGAGATGAAAGGGACTCAATCTTGAGAAGAGGATGAAAGGAAAATCTTCCTTGAAGCTTGAAGGAGTTTTCGGCCAAAGGAGAAAAAGAAAGGAAGAAGGTTGTGTTTCTTTGAGTTTGATCTTTGGTAAGGCTAAGTGTATGGTTGAGAGGAGGTGGCTCTTGGTGAGTAAGAAAAAGGTGAAGAAGAAGATGAAGAAGATGAAAAGAACTCTTGAACTTTGAGAGAAAAAGAAAGAACTTGAAGTTGCTCTTGAAAACTCAAAGCTTAGCAAATGATCTAAAGGTTCTTACAAGTTCATTTACATGTGTATTTATAGAAAATAAAACCAAGGGTATATGAATGGAGGGGGGCCGAAACCTCATGTTCCATGAGGTGAGAGAATTGGTTTCATGGAGGCATGGTGAACTATGGTGTAGGGATGGCTAGGTATCGTCTTGGGTATGGGCTTAGGCATGATTTCTTAAGTGTGTAATTTCCTACATGTGAAGGTGTGGTGGGAGGTATGGGTGACCATCATAAAAGCATGGGCATGAGGAGATATTTTTCTTTCTTTTGTATTAGGAATTGAATTTAGAGGAAAACATGATTAGGAATTGTCAATGAAGTGTTTGGACTAGTAAGTAAGTGATTAACTTACTCAAGACATAATTAGAGGGTTGTCTTGCTTACTTAGTGAAGTCAAACTTCATTAAATAGGAATCCAATGCCAACATGTTTCCTTGATTTAGGGAATTAGAGAGAGAAAACACTATTTTTATATCCCTTTCTTAAAGAATTAAAACTAGAAAAGAGTTTTGAGTTTCTCTAAGCAATCTTAGGTTCTAATTAACCTCAATTAATTATTTTGACTCTAAATTAGTAATTAGAATTTACTAATATTTAATTAGAGTCTAATATTCTTTAGGTTTCGCTAAACATATCATTAGGCCTAAAATGCACTATATAGGGGCAAAATCGTAATTTTTCTCAAAATTGCCCAGGACCTCTGGTACTTAAACAAACCTTAAATAGCTCTTAAAAATGACATTCCAAACTTCCGAGTAAAGTTCGGGCCCAAAACGGCAATTAATTCTGTGTTAATTAGCCGCAGGGTTATTTTGGTCATTTGGCGCATCAGAACTCAAAATGAGATTCTTCTGCTCTATTAACACACATAACACACATAACCCCCATCTAACATTAAAACATCCACTCGAGGTTTTCCTAGACCGGCTTTCCTCGATTCCCAAGTAAAAATGATCTTAGGGGTATTTTGGTCATTTGTATGCAGGGGAAAAATCGGGGCGTTACAAACATAAGATGTCCTTATAAGCAAATAACACTCACAACAATGGTTTAAAAGCATAGAAAACTCCAAAGCATATTTTTTCATTAAAATAATGCAATTAACCATGATTTTATTCAATAACGCATAATTAGGACTAAACACAAATCAATCAAATGTCAATCATTTTAGCATACAAAATGATACAATATACCTAGAGATATAGAAGAAAAGGGGAGCATGAATGTGACCCTAGTAATAAACCACAAAATGGGCCAGATATCACATCTTGACCCTAAACCTTATAGTAATGAGTTTATGGGTCCTCCCATCATATATACTATTCACCAAATCCAAACTTAACCAATGTAAAACTTCAAACTCACACTTGAAACCAACAATCTTCTCCCAAGCGTGAAGCCTAACATGGTGTACTCCCCTCAGTAGAAGTTTTCATAGCAAAGCCAGACACAAAGTTTTGCCCCAATGCTCTAACAAAAGGTTGGCATCACACCCTAGCACAAACAAACCATTGTAACCCAGTCGAACCATCGACTCTAATACCACTTATTGAGTAAAGATGGTCAATGGGCCTTAAATTCAGAAGACTTAAATAAATAAGTAGAGTAATAAACCACAAAAGTGGGCTAGATAGCATATATTGAACCAAAACCTGAAGGTAATGAGTCTATGAGTTCTCCCGTTATATATGTTATTCACTAAATCCAAACTTAATCAATGTAGGACTTCAAATTCATACCTGAAACCAATACTGATAGGATAATACTTGATAAACTTTTGATACTATATGATATTTTTTGTAAAACTATATAAGATATTCTATTTTATATTACATAATATCATTATTTACTTACAAATAATTATAATGCCTTATTAAATAAAATAAAATAGGAATTTTTATTAATTATTTAAATATAAGTTTCAAATATTATATTTATGTAAATGTCAATTAATCAAAATTTAATTTATATTAAATTTTATGATTTATTTCAATATTTTATAATTATAAATTATTTCAATAAATTCTATAAATAAAAATACTATTTATATATTTTAATTTTTTTAATCATAATTATTTAAGTTTAAATTATTAATCCTTACTTTCATATATTACATGTTATTTACTACTTATTTATTTATTTTGTTAGTTAATGATTTATAATTTATAATATTATATATTATTTATTCTTTATTTAAAAGATTTATTTGTTATTAAATATTCATTATTTTATTTTATTTATTATTTATCAATTATATTTTTATTTTTAATATATACAACTAAACTTATATAATATGTTATTTTATTTTTATAATTTATTTTATTATTATTTATTTAAAAATTATTTTATTTTAATAAAATATTAAAAATAAAAGTGAGTTTCTACATTAAAAGCTAATATGATATTTCTATATGATATTAAGTTATACAACATTTTGAGTGTAAGGGATTGTGATATATTAGCTTATATAATACGTTATTTGTTCCTAATAATAAATAATAACACAACATATAGTATTAACTTATACTATTATGCCTAATACATCATACCAAATACACCCTTAGGCTATGTTTGGATTGGTGGAGTTAGATTGGTGGAGTTGGATTGAGTGGAGCGAAGTGAAATAATAACTCTGCTACATTATTTAGGTATTTTTCATTCCATCCTATTCCATCTAATTTAAGGGAAGAAAGTTGAGAAGAATGAATGGAATTGGATGGAATAGAGTCTATCTATCTCTGCTACATTCTATCAAAATTTGACAAATCCAAATAAGAAAGCAAGGTAAAATACCACTGTACGTTGTGTCACTCCACCCAACTCTGCAAATCCAAACATACCTTAATAAGAATGGGGTAGGATGTAGGTTTTCACTTCATTTTCTTTTTATTAAAGGTTGTTTGGCTTCATCATTTTCCATTTTCATTTTCACTGAAAATGAAAAACAATCATGAAAATATGTTTGATTTGGTTTTATTGGAAATGTTTTCGAAAAACATTCCCAAAATTAATTGAAAATTTAAAAACGTCAATTTCATGCTTTTTGCTCTTTTAACAATGTGGTTCCAAGCTAGTTCTACAGTGGGGAAGAATGATTTTGGGATTATATAGTCTATAATATTATTGTAATAAAAATGAGCATTAAAATTACAAATTTATCCTTTTTCTTAACTTTCCTTTCTCTCCATTTCCCCTTCCCTCCTACTTTTCCCTAAGCAAGATGACCTCATCCTTGCCATTACTAGCATAAGGGAGCCACTAGGGGAGATAGCAATAGTGTTGACATAGCTAGAGTAGCCGGCAAGGGTGTTCCTAAGCTTGCAGTTGGTGAGGTTCCAAGCTTCGATAGATTAGGACACGAATTAGGAGCATGGCACCCTTGTCATTTTAATATTTAATAGTGATTTGGGTCTTGCCATCAAGCCTCAACCATGGGGCATCAAGCTTGGTTGCAAAGACATGGCTCAATGGCATTAGCTTAAGGGTCTCATCGGTTGCATATGCAAACATGTGACCTTGATCACCAACACCGACCTCTTTCGGCCTCATTGTGAGGTGGCCGTGGATGCCTTGAGCGATGTTGGGGCTCTACTACTCTATGTTCCTGAGGACTTTGCAGTTGTCGATGTCAAGGCCAGCATCATCGGAGACGAACTCGATCGTCGGACTTTGATGTTTCCACTGGTGTCGTGGACAATCTTCTCATAGTTGATGTTGGCTTTTGTGGTGATCTCACCAAAGACCATGACCATGTTGGTCTTTGTGCAAGTCTTACAGGTGACCTTGTTTTTGGGGTCCTACTATAGGTAGGCATCGAGGACAGCATTGGAGATTTGGTCACACAGCTTGTCTAGGTGTCCCTCGTTCCTTGCTGTGGCTGACAAAGCAACCGGCAAAGGTGCTAGAGACGAGGTCCTAGAGGCTTAGCAGTGGCTAGTGAGGCGGTAGCAGAAGAGTGATAGGTTTGGCACTGGTGTAGAGAGAGGAGGAGGTGGGAAGAGATAAATGGGTAAAATAGGTAATGTGATTTTTAATAAATAATAAAATATGAATATATTTTATTATGTAATTATTTTTTGTGATAATAATCTTTAATCTCAATCGTTGGATGATATTTTAATGGTTAAAATTCATAAACCACATGATCCTAAACTCATTCTTCTCTACCTAGAACTCGCCTAAATTTCCATGTGCTAGTGAAAACATTTTCAAACCCAAACAAGATGGTTCTATTGTAATTATAACAACTTGTATTTCTATTCTCAAACAAGCACAAATCGGCCATTCTAGAGACAAAGATGTTCCTTTTTTGAACTCTGTTTCCTCACTTAGCATCATCACCTGAGACTGTCATTGCACCATTACCCAGCACCACCAGAGACCAGCCGAGCTACTTGCTCTATCACTAGATTACAATGCCCTGCCTATGCAACTGGTTCGAGATGTCGGGATTTGCTCTACTATGTGTACATTTTGCTCTGCGTAATTGGTGTAGTGGTGAGTTATGGTGGTTGATAGTAGTTTCTACCTAGCTTGTGGGCAAGGATGAGTAAGGCGGGAAGTGGTGGTGTGATGGCTTGATGGTGGCTACGCCAATATTTGGTTTGACGATGGTGGTAGGTTGCATCATCGAGGTGGGTTACCGCTAAACAAGGACAAGGTTGAGTGGAATTGTTGGCAATTTATGGTAAAGCAGGAAACATCAAGGAAAGCTATCCATTGCTTGGATTATGGGGTTGTCATGGTGAAGAAAGTAATGGTGGTTATGATTTAAGGGGCTGGTAGTTGTTCTGGAAACTTATTTATGATTTAGAGAAAGTTTATGAATTTTTGTTTAACGTAAAACTTATTCAAATCAAAACTGAAATTTAACCACATCAAAAATTTGTAAATGAGTAAACATTTGTGATGATAAATTTTAAAAAATTATAATTCTATTATTTTAAATTTAGTTTAAAAAAATTAAAAATGAACATACCAAACATATTTTCAATATTTTCTTTATTTGGAAATATGATCTATTTTTACAAATCAAACACATTTCTAAATTTTCTATTTTTTCAGATGAACCAATGCAAATAATGCATACATATACATACATACGTGTGTGTGTATATATATATATATATCTTTTATTATTTAGTAAAAATATAACATTATCATCTTAAACTTGGCTTTGAAAATATATTTTGAAAACAAACAAACCAATCATATTTTTACTATTTTCATTTTTTAAAATAAAATCTACTTTTTTAAACCAAACACATTTCTATATTTTGAAAATCTAAAAATGATAATCTTTTTCAAGGAATGAAATAAGGAAATAAAAACAAAAAATATTTTCAAAACCCAAGATGTTATAAAATAATCATAATAGAGAGAATAATGGAGAAGAAGAGAAAGAATAATTTTATTGATAATCTCAAAGTACTATATATGGAGCATCTAAAGGGCTATTTATAGCCAAAGGAAGAAAGATATAATATCACTTCAAATCTTAACTGAATCAACTAAAAATATGGATATCCATAAATTAATAATATTTCATAGCACTCTCCCTTAGATGTCCATCAAGGATATACCTCATTAAAATCTTACTAAGAAAAACCCAGTGGGAAAAAATTTTAATGAAGGAAAAAGAGTATAATATCCTCATAGTGGGAATATAGGACTGCCTCGTTAAAAACTTTATCAAGGAAAAACCCAATGGGATAAAACCTTGATTAAGGAAAAAAGAGTACAATATTTCTCCCCCTCTTCAAAGTATCACTTAAAATCTCATAATGGTGTATTCTAATTTTGTGCACTACTTCTATAAAGAAGAAATAGGTAGTAACTCTATCACTTGAACAAATTGGATATCAATTCCTCTCTTTAGTTGAACTATCTAAACCGTATTGTCCTTAGATAAAGTTATGTAATTTTCTTCTAAAAGAATCTACATGATAGTTTGAACATGTAGATCCCTTACCTTTAGCCAGAAAGATTCATGAGCTTCACATATTGCACTAATTTCTCTGTGATTTGAAGAAACAGTAGCTATCGTTTATCTTGTGTATCTCCAGCATATGATCATATCTCCATAAGTGAAAGAAACCTGTTTAATGTCTGCCTTTATGCAGATTTGATAAATATCCCCCATACTAATATACTTGAAGAAAATATATGCAATTTATTCATATAAAACTTCATTAGAGTTATCTCTGTGTAAATTGATTGACAAACAAACATCTTGTTTGTTAAATGCTCCATCTGCAGGCCGAGATAGAATTTTGTCCTTCCAAGATCTTTCATCTCAAACTCTTCTATTAGATCTTTTATGACTATCAGAACTTCCTCAGGAGTTCTAATGATATTCAAGTTATCAACATACGCAGCTATTATATTGAATCCAAATATAAACATAGGGCAAATGACATCATTTGCAAACCCCTTCTTAATCAAATACTCATTGAGATGGTCATACCTCATCCGTCCAGATTGCTTAGACCATATTATAGATCTTTGCAACTTGATTGAGTATGTACCTTTGGGACATTCATTAGATAATGATGATATCTATAATCCTTCAGGGACTTCTCATGTAAATATCATTATCTAATGAACTGTATAGATAGGTTATGACAACATCTATCAGATGCATATTTTGCTTATTATGTGCAGATAAGCTAATCAAATATCAAAACATTGTTGCATCTGCTACTGGGAAATGCATTTTGCCATAATCTATACCAGGTCTTTGTGAGAAATCTTGTGCTACAAGTAGAGCCTTATAGTATGCGATTTCATTTTTCTCATTTCTTTTTCTCATAAATACCAATTTGTATCCCATGGGTTTCACACCTTTTGGTGTTTGGACTACAAGTCCAAAGACTTCACGTTTTGCAAACTTGCATGGCTTCTTTCCATTTTTAGCCAATCATTTCTATGTAGTCATTCTTCAATAATTCTTGGCTCAAGATCCTCATTTTCATACATAATATCAGCACTATATTATATGCAAATATATTGTCGACAATTACTACTCGTCGTTCCACCCTTTTTCTATATAGACATAGTCTATTAAGATCTCATCATTTTCAATGATTATATTCAGGTACTTGAATGCTTTCTGACGTTTCAAATATATCAAAATTTTGGACTATGACAATGTTCTTTCTATGTCTCTATTCTCTTCAACAGGAAGAGTATCATTTGCCTCTATAACATCACTTAGCCTCTTTGGCCCCTCTTTCTTTTTGAGGATTTTATTTTTGGAATTGACTGGTCTACCACGCTTTTGGCGTGCAATTTTTACATTGACCAATTGTCCAACATGGACATCAATTCAGATTGGGACATTTTCAGCTAGTATATAGGATTTAATTATCCTTTTGTATCATAAAAAATGCATCTGACAATTCATTTGCTATTCTTTGCAAATGTATCATCGTTTGAACTTCTAGTTCACATTGCCTTGTGTGAGGATCTAAATAGAATATTAATGCATTCCAATTTATTTTCTTTTCTAGCTGTGTCTACTTTCCTCCCCGATGTTGCAAACATTATTTCTCACAAACTGAGCCTTAAAGCATCTCTTATTTATATTTCAATGTTTTTGACCATAAAGGGAGAATCATATCTAACATATATCTCTAATTTTCTTTGGAGTCCCATTTTAAAAAAAAATGGCAGTTAAGACATATACTGCACTTCTGAAGTTCATAAATGGGAACCTTTTGGCTATAGGCTCAAGTAATTGTAAGGGAGAGAATTATTGGCAATTTGTTAGCCTTATAGAAATAAGTGCTACAAAATAATATGTGCCCAACTTGAAATTGGGAGATTTGTTCTCATGAGCAAGCAATCTCATAATTAACTGGAGGTCTTTTATAAATTAATTATACTAGCCAACTTTTTCTATATGTGAACATAAAAAAATTAGATGTTCAACATTTATAACATTAGCCTGCAAGCAATAGAAGCTTGAGAAATAAATTCACCAAAATCATCAAGATTAATTATTTCGATTAGATTATCACGAAATTGTGCTCCTAATAATTTGTGCAATTAATATCGCAAGCTTCAGGTTGCGAAATCATAATGAGCACACATGTGACCATTTCATAGACGAATCTATTAAAATCATAAAATATTTGAAAGGTCCATATGGTAAATGAATTGATCCACATATATCACCTTTAATTCTGTCTGGGAATTTAAGAGATTTAAATCCAATCTTTGCAGGTGAAGGCCATATAATTAATTTACTTTGAGAACACGCAACACAAGAAAACTCATTACAATGAAGAATCTTCTAGTTCTTCAACAGATGCTTATATTAGTTTTTAGTAATTCTTTACATCATTATGACTTCAGGATGTCCCAACTAGTCATGTCAAAAGATAAAAATCATTTAGGCTTGTAAATATTCGGTTTACAATAGCATGTGATGATTCAATTGTACTCATATTAGTTCTATAAACCAGATGAAACTGCATATAAACTTTTCTAAAGCAACTTTCTTACTTGAAGCATAAGTTGTGATATGGAATCCACTATTTCCTTCACTTACTATCACAATGTGACATTCGTTCAGCGAATACCTTTGAAACTCACAAAGTCTTTTTATTAGCTTTGTATCCAGTAGAGAATTATTTATATTTCTTCAGGAAACAGAATAGTAGCTCTTCTGGAGCATTAATAGTAGCTCTTCTAGAGTCTTCACAAAACTAATAATCGAGTTAAAATTTTATTATCTTATTACAAGATGAAAATATCAAAATATGTCTCAAAGTTTTAACATATCATGTAAGTGAAAAGAAATTTATTATGATATGATGGTGATATAAATACACATATCACAATTATCCCGAAAACATTAGTATCATATATTATTATTTTGTGCTATATTAATCATGCTAATAAATAAGATTATCATGTGATATAAATCAATAAAGTAAATAATATCACATAAAAATATAATTAATAATTATGAAATATGCCACAAATAGCATATCTTTTTTATTCAATATTGATAACAATCAGTACTAAAAGTTTTGAAATAAAATATTCCTTGAAAATAGTATCAAATAATATATCTAATAAAAACTTTCATTATTAAATCAAATAATCAATATTTATATAGAGGATAGAAAGATATATTCAAATGGCTCATATTAATCACGAAATGATTTCATAATAGATCTTGAAAAAGAATCACCTTTGCATTTTCTCATTTTCCTTTAATGATACTTAATAAATATCAAACAAATATCTCAATGTATAACAGATACATGCCAAATTTACTTTGATGTCATAGCAATAACATTCATAAAATTTATTACACTTGAAATGAACAATCTTTCCAAAAGTGTGAGGTCCAACATGGTTTGCTCCCCTTAAATGAAAGCTGTCACGAACAAATCAAATATAAAATCTTGGCCCAATGCTCTATCTAAGGGTTGATACCACACCCAAGCATAAACAAACAGTCATGGCCCAACCAAACCATCGGCTTTACTACCACTTCTGAGATTATAATTTTTTTTTCTATCACATTCACTTCAGGGAATAGAGCAGAACCAATTGGGCAAGTTTCATGAATTTTTTTTTATTTTTTATGAAAACTCATTATTTGATATCTTGTAAAGCCATTTTCTTGACAGTGCCACCCCAAAAGCACATATAAGACATAAAGGTCAAGAATATTTTTTAACATGTATTTATTAATAATGCAATTGCAAGTGCTATCATAATGGGCTCATAAGATCAACAAAATCTTTTAAAAATATTTAGACATAATCCTTTATTCTCTTTAGGAGAATATGAGTATTTAATTTAAATACTCAAAATTGAAAAGTTATATATTGTAAATATTTAAAATTATCCTTGGAGATACATCCATTTCAGGGAATGTGAATATGAAAATATTCATTCTAGGAAATATACAAACTTATTTCAGATTATAATGTCACACACTTGATGTGATTTGAATAATAGATTCATTCACTTCGGAAAATAATCTTTCAACATATTCACTTCTGAGAATATGTAAATCTCCTTAAATAGAGAAGTAAATCTATTATAATTTTTTCGAATAATTTTGAATAATTCAGATGTATTCACTTCAGGGAATGATTATCTATTTTCTGTATAATTCTCATTCACTTCAAGAAATGATTATCCATTTTTCTGTATAATTCTCATTCACTTCTGAAAATGATTGTCATTTACTTCCGGGAATGATTGCAATTCACTTTTGGAAATACAATATTTCTTGTTTATCAGTCTCAAAACTCATTGAGTAAAGATAAATTTCAATATGTAGTATTTAAGATAAATATGGTTAGAATGTCTCATCTCAAGTTTTCTTATTCATCATCGTATACCGATGCTATAATAATAATAATATAGTGGGAAAAAAAAACCAAGAAAAAGTACCTCCATAAGTGTAAAGGTCACTGGGAAAAGAATTGTGACTTATATCAAACTAGTCGTTTAACCCGTGCAATGCACGAGATGATAATAAAAAATAGTTTATTGACCATTATTCAAAATAAATAATAATTTATTTAATATATCTTATAGAAAATTGAGTATATAAACTTATTTTGAAAATAAGTTAACAGTTAAATAATTAAATAAATGAATAAAATATAAATGAATATGGATCTTAAATGAGTCATTTTATTTTATATTTTATTTTGAATATTATGTTTATAAGGTTGATAATATCTTGATAGATGACCTTTAATTAACAATAAAAAACCTATTTTATGAAAAATTTTGCACGTTTTGATAGTTAAAATTAATGAATAATGAAATAATATAAGTGGATATATTTACATTATCATATGCCATTAATATGGATGACAATGGATATCCATGATAGAGGAAATATGGCTCCTGCACCCTAACCCTGTTTAGAATTTTATCTCTTATTCCTATCTTCATCCCCGTCATGAGTTCATATTCCCTATTTCTCATGAGGATTTGAATTCGTACAGGGTATTTGTAGCTTTATTAAAATAATTTCAAAAAATTTAATATTCAAAACATAAATATGCATAATACTCATTCCCTTTTAGAATATCTGTCCACCTTTAAACAACTTTATATTTCAAAATATCTGTCAATTTTACATTTCAATAAAACATTAATGTTTTTTTTCGAAAACTACCCCTAATTAATTTCATATTTTCAAAGCACTCCATTTAATATTAGTGTACTATATTAATTAATATATAGTAATATATTAGTATATTCACTATATTTTACTCAATTAATATCTGTGTCTCTTTAAAATTAATAGATATTTTGAAAAGAATGGAATAAAAAATACTACTAATGCAATATAATCCAAATTAAAAATGAAAATGCATGCATAATGCAAATTCAATAAAGATAATTAAAAAATAAATGTGTTCTAAGATTTTCTTATATATATATATATATATATATAAATGGGGAATTATTAGATCTTCATAGAAAAAGGCATAAATTCATTGTCCTTATCTTGTTTTAATAAGCGGTATTTCACTTGCCGTCGACTGCATAAAGGCTAAATGTGTTCGTCTAGATTCTTTCTTCAGGTAATCCTCGTGAGTATCTACTTCGATGATTTTTTTAATCATCCTACCCATTTATATATGTTTAGTAAATCAAAATATTTAATTCATAAAAATATACAAATATATTTTTTAATTAATAAAAAATAATGAATAAATTTAATTTACATGATTTCTATTACATCTTATTTCCTTCCGCATCATTTTATTAAATATTTTTCAAATAAATATTTTTCAGGTTCCTCCATAACTATATACAAAATTAAAATCTTATTTCCTAGTGGCTATTGAGTCCATTATATTATCATTAATTATCCTCTAAATTTCATTTATTGAAGATAAGTATTCTTTAAAATTATTAGATAATTGCTCTCTGTCATATTTTAACTCTCCAACTAAGGATTAATGACTTTGAAATTAATTAAGTGGAGAATCATTTGGGCATGATATGGACTTAAACTCTTTCAAAGAACTTTCATTTGAATTAATTAAATTTTTAATTTTAATTAAAGATAAATTCTTTAGCTATGAACTTAGGATAAAAAGATACATAAAAAATAATAGTTTTTTTAATAACAATACGAAACTTCCAACTTATTCTAAAAAGTGCAATATTTATCTTTAAAATTTGGAAATATAAAATAAAAATCATTGATAAAAAATTTAAATTACAATTTAAAAGCTACATTAATTCTTTAATATACTTGTTCGGTTATATAAAATTTTATCTTCTTAAAATTTCCAAACATGCTCCCATACAAATTGCGACATACTTATTATGTTTATCACTATTAATATAACAATGAGTTTTCTTAATTGATTTTCAAGCACTAGCTCAATAATGCCCTTTATACCTTCAATAAATTTATTGTTTAGGAAATATATAAGAAATTTTTGATAAATTCTATTCATATATTAAAGTTCTAAAATGAAAAAAAATAGTTTTCAATAACCTTAGAACATGAATTCATTATTTTTTTTATGATAATTTGAAAAAAACTTAAAATCACGTTAGCTTGATAAATAAGGATCAATTTTATATTAAATGCAGAAATTATAATTTCACAACTTACTTAATCTAGGTCATTTTGAATTTGGCATATATAAATATATTAAATATTTATTTGACTTTTATGAATATTAAAAATTTAGTTTTTATATTTTAAATGTTTTTAAAATTCTCTTTTAGTTTTTATAAATGTCATTATATAAAGTGATAACTAACTGTGAGATAATAAATATAGTACTAAAAAAAGCTAAAAAAAACCAATAAAGATGATAAAAGAGTTATAAAATAAAGCGATAAGCAATCATAGTGAATACTCTTCTATATAATGAGTCATTTAAACATATTTTAATATATCAAATTTGAATTTTTAGTTTATAACAAATATTATAAATTAACGAATATATTGATTAGATATAATGAATCATATTACTGTGTGTATATATATAGATATAGATGTATATACATATATATACAGATATAGATGTATATATGTATATAGATATATATATGTATATATATATATAAAGTAACATAACTTATTTGATTTAAATTTTTTTCAAACATTTATATTTTAAAAAACAAACTATATAATTTAAAATTGCTTTTGATTATTTATATCTTTTACTTATCACTAATTATTTTAAATAACTCCAATATATATGGTTATCAAAATAATACACAACATTTTTCGTCATATAGATTTCAGCATAGATTGCCTAGATGTTAAAAATAATTATTATAAATATTAAAATTATATAAATTAATGATAGCAAAATAATTATATATAATAATTATAATTATAATTTTTTTTAAAAATTAATTATTAAAGTTATGAAATTTGTGGGCTATAAATTATTTTAGAAGCTACACCTAAAAAATTTAAAGGAGTGTTGAATATTAATATTATAGATTTAATTAAATGTTGATAAGTTTTAAATATGTTTAATTTTGATAGTACAATCCTACTATTAAATACTAATGATTGTCGATGATATTGTTATAATATGTTATAATTACAGTTTTATTTTTTCAACAAAATAATTAATGATTAAGCTTATTGAAAGCGTGGCCAAAGGCCAATCGTTACCGTTCACGGACCAGCACAGAAAATTTTCTTCCGTTAGATCACGAAATATTAGTATTATAGATGCTATCCCAATTTCCACCATAAGCTGAGAGTTTTAGAAAAAGGAATCATGCTTGTTGCACTGTATTAGCAAGCTTTTTCACTTTAAAAGTAAAATCGTGCTGATAATGTGTTATAAAATAATCAAAATAGAAAAAATAATCGAGAAGAAAAGAAAAATAGTTTGATTGATAATCTCAAAGATACTGTGTATATGAAGCATCGAGTAAGTTATTTGTGAAGATATAATATCATTCCAAATTTTAACTGGATCTGGTAAACACATGGAATTCATAAATGAAAGATGCTTTTTAACGCACATTTTTTATGCCACACAAATCCAGAAGAACTCATCTCGTAAAACCACCATGTTGCGTGTCTGCAGCCCATGCTGCTTTGTGATCACTTGTAGCGCCCCCCTCCCCCCACAACCAAGAGAGAAAAAAAAACAAAGGGGGGGAAAGAAAAATCTAGGTTAAGCCACTAACCATTCAACAGAAGTACTATATATCGTGTTCCCTTCCCTTCTGTTATCTGTTCTGGACTTGTGGCACTATTAACTACTTTGGCCTAAAGATGTTGGCCTCCACTGTCCTAACATCCCCTAAACTCAACCTTTCGGGTTTCTTCCCTCCGCACGCATCGAACTCCATCGCAGAAATTAGTCCAAGAACCCCGAGAAGCAGAGTGGCAATATTTGGCAAATCAAATTCCAAAATTGCTGTGGTTGCCAGGGTCAGTAGTAACGGTCGCGATGGTGCCGTTGATGCTACCTCACAACAGTCTTCATCCCCTTCAGTATGTTTAAATATACACTTTCATTTGTAATTTTTTTGGTTATTCGTGAAATGTCCATTGGTCCACTTTTTGTAATGTGTTCATTGGAAATGCTTTCAGGTTTGTTTATGTTATGTGTAGATTATAGTTTAACACTATCCACCAAAAAAACAAAAGAAAAAAAAAAAATTATAGTTTGACACTTCGACTGTTTCTGTGCATCTCGGCTTGAAGTTCTTTTGGGGTCCAAATTTTTTACTTTGGAACTGAAATTTCGTATGATGAACACAGAGACATAATTGGACATACCAGTAAATTTTGACGGTAAACAACTAAGCATAAGTGCGATAATTGAAACGAACTAGTTGCTTGACTGGAATCTGAACAATTTTCAAGGTCATGGTAGGAGAAGGGCCAAATGACATTGAAATGGTTTGAGATTTTGATTCATTACAGTTAGCATCACAATTTGAAAACTGGAAGTTTCATAATTTTATTATAAAATGGGAACTAGGCCAAGTGGCTTGTCTATAAAAATGGTTTATGATAGAGTACAACGGTGTTGTTTGATATTTGTAGCCAATCCTGCCTACTAGGAAATAGGCTTAATTGTTGTTGTTGTTGTTTAGGAATGAGGTCAAGTGGAGAAGTGGGAGTTGCTGATTTTGAATCCCAGCAGAGCAGAAATTTTGTTGAAGTTGATTTTCAAATTTGAGAGCTTTGAATGACCATATCTAAATGGATTGTAATTTGTTGTAAAATTTTGTATTTGTGATCCTTGAGAATCTTGTGAGCATATTTGAGAAATTTTACAAATGACAAAACCCTCAATTACGGAAATTTCAATCTTAATCATGTGATTCTACTAGTATGGCATGTTACAATTGTCCTACAAGTTTTTGAACTGTTTGGGAGCTAATACATATGCTTCTTTATACATTATAAAAATTTCGCTAGTTTTTTTGGTTTTAAGAAGAGATACTAGCCTTAGCCCCCTCCTAACATTTTTATTGTTATTCGAGCATAGAAGTATGTGGGTATGGACTAAGGATTAAAGTTTGCAGCTGAGTAACATTCTGTGTCAAGCTTTGAGTGTAATATTTTGGAGCCTTGCTATTAGAATTCTATTGTCATGAAGATGTCTACTGTGCTAGATTTCCAAGAATTTGCTTTGCAACTTAAGGTTAAAAGGCGGTCTAGTGCCCAAGGCTTCCACCTGATGGGGTTTGGAAAAGGTAGCTTTATGCATCCCTACCAAGCGGAGAGGTTGTTTATAGAATTTGAACCTGTGATCTTTAGGTTACGAGGAAATAACCTTATCATTGTACCAATGCTCACCCTTGTTTTGCAACTTAAGGATCAAAGTGATATTTAAATTTTAGTGATGTGTTTTTGACATAACATTCCAAGAACAACTTTTTGTTCTTAAGTAGTAAAACTTAGTCTTGATAGTTTTTGAGGCTGCAAATGTGAGAAGTAAAAGGGCGGCCCAGTACATGAGGCTCCCACCAGGTGGGGTCTGAGAAGGGTAGATGTATGCAGTCTTACCCCATATATTGGAGAGGTTCTTTCTAGGATTTAAACTCGTGACCTCTAGGTCACAAGACAGCAACTTTATTGTTGCGTCGAGGCTCATCCTCTAAATGTAAGAAGTAACTCTAAGTAATATTTTGATTGAAATAACAAGGAAACAATAATAATTATGGAAAGTACTTGGTGCTTCAAGAAGCTTAAAGACAATGCTTCCCTTGGTTTTGAGTTTTTACAATGGTTGTTCGAAGTCTTTGTATCGCCAACTATTGGCTTTCTGGTTACTCGATTATTTATGAGCTAAGGCATGAATTTAGTTAGCCGACCCTACTTAGTGGGACAAGATTTAGTTGTTCTTGTTGTTGAGGAATGCATTTAGTTCTCTAGTCCAAGTAAATGTTATTCAGGAAAGAATTCGATTGGATAGTACTTCGTTCATTTCCTTGAGATGTTTGAATTTATGCACAATGTACATGTATTATTGATATGGTTTACAACATTACCCTGTGTTGTCATCTTATCTATGTAGTTGATCCAACCTATTGGATCTAGGCATAGTTGTTGTGTTATAGTATTTATATTCTTTTTGCAGTTTGTACAATTGATAGCGAATATTAGCCCAATTAATGTTAGGAAGAGATTGAAATGAAAGGTACAAGATTTAATGGGAATGCAGTGCAATCTTGTGTTAAACAATTGTTTAGCTAAATTATCAACTTTTGTTTAAGGTGAGTTTTATAGCTTGTAGAGTAGGCTTTCTTCTTGATTCACTCTAGAAGGAGAGGCAAAATTGAAGTTATCAGAGGAGGAAGGAGATTTTGTAGTTTAACGGATCTAGACCTACTTATGGGTGGACCATGAAAGTGATGGAACATTTTGAGGGAGAAGGAAAACCAAAATAAGAGAAGTTATCGTAAATGGTGAATGCTCTTAGAGGAAGAGCATTTGATTGATACCAATGGTGGAGGCGGCGAAATCTTGAGGTGACTTGGTGGAGCTTGATGAAGGCTGTGGTCAAAAAATTTCAACCGAATATGATTTTGATCTACCAGTGTGGTAAGAGATGAAAAGCAAGATTGGAGCTGGTTGAAGATAGTGAGACCAGAATCAAAACCAAGGAGAAGGGATAAACCAAGGAGAAGGGATAAACCAATGTAGGAGAGTAAGCAGAGCTTAAGGCGAAGAGAACGTGGGTATTATCTAGTCTCTTATTCGTGACATCGGAGGGAATCTTGGACCAATGGCTTTTCAATGGTGCAAGCAAGGAAAAGGAGCTAGATTAGGCAAGAAATCTAGAAGAGGTGAAGGACGATCTATCCTTTATGGGGGAGCTCGAGCAGAAACATCCTCTAGAGAAGTAAGAAGATGTGGGAGAGGTGGTTTATGACTGCCATTTTCAGAACCCATTTTCATCTGAGACAACGGTGGTTGTGGAAGAATGTGTCAAAATGTTGGGTGAGGAGATGGCAAGAGTGGATGAAGAATTGAAGATAGAGACTAAGAGGGTGGGGAGTCCCAACATGACAAGTGTTGGGAAGAACATGACCACTGCCAAATTGGTTGGAACAACCATGGAGGAGGTTGCCACGACCTTTGTGGCGGAGGTGCTAGCGGAGATGGCAGCAAAATGAGCTTTGCCGTGTGGCGATGTGAAGGAGCCAAAGGAAGAGAAGGGGGTGAGTGCTGTAGACATCCGATTTTGGCCGGGCCCAGTTGCATGACCACCACCGCCCAAGCCGTGGACCCATACCCCTTTGCGATAGTCAGCGGTGGGGTGTCTTCACCCATGATGGCAGGCAAAGGAGCTATGGTTGGTGAGGTTAGCCCATGCCCATTGCTTGAATTCCTAGCTCTCGAGGCTATTGTGTTCATGGCAGCGGAGGTGTGAGTAGCGAAGGAGGTGACCGAGCAAGTTCCATCAAGCTACTTAGTGAAAGAGGGAGAGGCTAAGGCTACAGTGGTCTCATTCTGTTGTAAAACAGAGAAAGAGAGAAAGTCATATGAGGAATCCGTGTGTCTTAACTACAAAATGGAGAGAGAATATATAAACATTGTGTAGTAAAATACACAACAATTACAAATATATGATTTCCCTAATTACAGATATGATATTTCTAATTATAGATATTTATAGATTTTAACACTCCTCCTCAAGTTGGAGCATATAGATCATATGCACCTAACTTGTTACATAGGTAACTTACCTCTAGGACCTCTGAATGATTTGTTGAGAATATCTGCCTGTAGATTATTTGAATTGATGAAGTTTGTGGTGATGTCTTCACATAAAATCTTCTCTTTGATGAAGTGACAATCAACTTCAATGTATTTAGTCCTCTCATGAAAGACTGAATTCGAGGCAATATATAAAGCAGCTTGATTGTCACAAACAGGTGTCATGTGCTTGGTCTCTCCAAATTGAAGTTCTTTAAGGAGTTGTTTAAGCCAAATAAGCTCACATGTGGTTGAGGCCGTGGCACAGTTCTCTGCCTCAACACTAGACCTCGCAACTTTAGTTTGCTTCTTACTTTTTCAGGATATGAGATTGCCTCCAATAAGTATACAATACCCGAAAGTGAAACCAAGAAAAACACATTTAAGTGAGCGTGCAGAAAGAGCGAAGTTGTGAACAAATAAAGTTGACCTGAAAAAGTGCGGGGAAAGGGAATGCAAGGGCTCATGGGGAAATAGTATGGAGTGGGGAACCTGGTTACCAAAAACAGAGGAGGGCATGCGATTAATTAAATAATAGGCTGTTAAAGTAGCATTTCCCCAAAAACGAAAAGGTATATGACTATGAAGAAGAGCATGTGTTTTTCCAATGAGATGATGGTTCTTGCGCTCAACATCCCCATTTTGTTGAGGTGTATGAACACAGGATGTCTGGTGAAGTATGCCATGAGAAGTCAAAAAGTTTTGAAAATCATTAGACAAATATTTCTTTGCATTATCACTACGTAAAGTACGAATGGAACACTAAAATGGGTTTTTATTTCTCGATAAAAATTTGTAAAACTAGAAAACAACTTAGACATGCTTTTCATTAAAAATAATCAAGTACAACGAGAATAGTTATTGCTAAATGTAACCAAATAATAGTCTAAACTAGACACTGTTTGACTAGAATCCCAAATATTCGAATGAACAAAAGTAAAGAGAGACGCAACTCGACTATTGACACTATTAGGAAAATGACTCGGCTTGTGTTTCCCAAGTTGACACGTCTCACAAGGCAAACTAAACAGTTTGGACAGGCTAGGCACCATGCGTTGTAGGTTGGCAAGGCTGGGATGGCCTAATTGGGCATGAAGGGTAAGAAGATTGGGTGGGAAGGGAGCAAAGGGTAAGAGGATCAGTTGGTGAGGGAGCAAACACTTGATGGGGAGCGGAGCCAGTTGAGGCCACAAGACTCATATCCGGTGCCAATCATCCATTTGATGCTTTAATCTTGCAAGTAAATAGAATATTTAGTGAATCAAATGATACATTTAGAGGCTTTAGTTAAGCGATAAATAGAGAGCAGGTTGAATGGAGAACTAGGAACATAGAGGAGAAAGTCAACTGATATAGAAGGTAAGCGATGGGCAGTGCCCACCCCTCGTGAGACTGTGTGTGAGAATTGTTGGCTAATGTGATCGTGGATAAATATCTAGAAGTAGAAAGTGTGGAAAATAAAGCTTTATTACCGGAGGAATGATTAGTGGTAGCGGAATCAAGAACCCAAGCACCCAATGAGGCCGACTGAGAGAGACAAGCAAAGGAATTTGCACAACAGAGGCAGTGGAACCAGAGTTTTATCGTTGCTCAAACCACTTCAGAAAATCAGCATAGTTTGCAGGATATGGCTGATGCGGAGCAAGTGAGTATGAGGTAGCGTGATCGCTTATCTGGGCAACGTTAACAGTAGGGTGCAAGTGACGATGCAAAGTGTAACAACGATTAATGGTGTGGCCTAACATAGGCTTGGGTTTGGTACCAGTGAAGCATCTCAAGTATGTTTCCAAGCATTTGTTTACAACCTTCGTTTGGCCATTGGGTTGCGGATGATAAGCTAGCTGAGTGTCTGCTTGTTTGAATAGCTCATATATTCTGTTCTTGTCACTAACTATAGTGTAGGGGAACCCATGCAACCTCAATTTTCTTGACAGAGCTAGCAGCTACTTCCTTGGCTGTATAAGGGCGGGAAAGTCCAATGAAGTGGGCATGTTTGATTAAACGATCAACCACCACCAGAATTGTGTCCCCCGTTTGATTTTGGAAGCCCCCCTATGAAATCCATAGAAATGCCTTCCCAAACCTGTATGGGAATGGAAGTGGCTAATGTAAACCAGCTGGCTATTGGGCTTGGTGCTTGTTGCAGTTGTAGTTGTCACAATTTTGCTCAAATAACTAGGTGTATGTTTTCTTTCCTTCCCACCACAGCAAACCCTGCAATGCGCTTGTAGGTTCTAAAGAATCCTGAGTGACCTCCTAGAGCTGTATTGTGGAACTCTTGGAGAATTAGAGGGATTTGTGGGGAGCATGTAGGGATCACCAATCTCTTCTTGACTGTTTTCCCCTTGTAATAGGGTCTGCATAATTCCTTTCAGTTTGCTGTCCTGCTGTGTCTCCTCCTCTAAACCCTCCCAATCCTGGAAGGTGACTGCTGAAATAGCATTATAATACATTTCCCGAGATAAGGCATCTGCTGCCCTGTTTTCCTTGCTAGCCCTGTACCTTATTTCAAAGTCAATCCCGAGAAGTTTAGCCATCCATTTCTGCTGCACAGCTCCCATCATGCTCTAGTCAACCAGAAATTTCAGGCTTCTCTGGTCTGCATGCCCTGCAAACTTCCTTCCCAGCAAATAATGTCTCCACTTTTGGATGGCCAGCACTATAGCCATGAGTTCCCTCTCATACACTGACTTTGATTGGGCCCTGTCAGACAATGGTTGGCTCATGTAAGCCACTGGTTTCCCTGCTTGCATCAGAACTGTCCCGATTGCTTTTCAGGAGGCATCTGCTCCTATCACAAACTAGTTATGAAAACATTGGACGGCAAGCACATGCAGTGTAGTCATAGCCTGTTTTATTCTCTCAAGAGCTACTCATTCCTCCATTGGAAATTTTATGTCTTCAATAGTTGAGTCAATGGCCAGGCAATCTTGCCATACCCTTGGATGAATCCTCTATAATAACCCATCAAACCAAGGAAACCTCTTAAGCCCTTTAAATTTATTGGGGTTGGGGCAGGACATCATGGCTTCAATTTTATTGGGGTCTGCTGCTACCCCCTTGTGCTGAAATGAGGTGACCAAAGGTGCTCCAATTGCTTCTGCTCAAAAGTACACTTTTTCCTGTTAATTTAGAGACTGTTTTTCCTCAAGAACTCCAACACTTTCCTCAAATGCACCCTATGTTCCTCTACTGTTTTGCTGTAAATAAGGATGTCGTCAAAAAAGACTAGCACAAACCTCCTCAAGTAAGGTCTCAACACCATATTCATTAAAGCTTGAAAGGTTGAGGGAGCATTAGTCAACCCAAAAGGCATTAGAAGGAGTTTTTAATGACCTTCATGGGTCCTAAATGCTGTCTTCTCACTATCCTTCTCCCTAGTCCCTATTTGATGATACCCCAACTTTAGGTCAAGCTTGGAAAACACCCTAGCCCCTTCCAATTCATGTAGTCACTCATCAATCACCGGTATGGGAAATTTGTCTGGTATGGTGACCTTGTTTAGGGCCCTATAGTCAGCATAGAATCTAGAACTGCCATCTTTTTTCCTTTTTCCACTAAAATTACTGGGCTAGAGTAAGGGCTTATACTTGGTCTAATAATACCAGCCAACAACATTTCCTCGATAATCTTTTCATTCTCATTTTTCTGAAAATACGGGTACTTGTAAGGCCTCACGTGAGGAGTGGCTGAGCCCTCCTTTAGGTTGATAGCATGGTGTAGCTCTCTTGCAGGTGGCATTTCACTTGGCCATTGACAAATATCACCAAATTCTCCTAGCAACTTCAAAGTTTTAGATGAGATTGTGAGTCCACTTTCAATTTTTTGGTCCTACCCCAGTAGGGGAAATGAAATACCCCTCCCCATGTGCCTTGAGGGCATTTAATGCCGCCTTCTACAAAGCCTTCGACCTATTAAGAGCTAGGTCTCCCTGAAACATCTTCAGCTACCCATTCTCCTTCCAATTCAGCATCAACAATTGGAAGTTACTTGCAAACCACCTCAGACTAGAATTCGATTCCAAGCCCAATTACCACCTCCCTCCAAGATCCAATAAAAATAGCAGCTGCCTAATGTTGATGCCTTTCTCCTCAATGCTCACATTCTTACACATTCCATGACTTGGCTCCTTCTGACCCGTACTCACCTTTACTATGTACTCTAGGTGTCCTCCATTGGTAGTCCTAGTTGCTAAACTAAATAGGTGGCTATGAAATTATGGTGGCCCTAGTATCAACCAGAATTACAATCTCCACCTTGAAGGATTTAGTCAAGGTCAACACCTTGAGGTTGTTAAGAGAGATTTGCAGAGTCTCTGCTTCGGCCTCTTCCTCATCCGTGGGCTGGTCTATTTCCACTTGAGAATCGTCATCGATATCCTCCACCAACATCAGCCTATAATGCTTGAGTTTGCGAATGTGATCCAATCCTCACCGTTCTCCACATTTGAAACATAGTCCCTTCCTACTTTGCTCTTGCAACTTGGATTGGGAGAGCTTCCTTCTTGTTGTCCTAGGCTTTAGCCCTTCCATCCCCAACACTCCCTACTCTTTTTGTTCCCCTTCATCTTTGTTTCACCAGACCAGTGTTATCAAATGGCGGCCATGGCGGCGCCATGGCGTGGCGGATTTTAGCCCTCCCGCCATGAGAAGATTTGTACATTATGGCGGCCATGGCGGCACCATGGCGGTCTTATGGCGGGCATAAATGGCAGATTTTTGGTCTACCGCCATGAGCCGCCATCCGCCATTGACAACTTTGCACCAGACTAGTTTGGTGGAGGGCCTTGCCCTTTGCGTGATAGAACCCATAGAAAACCCATTCCCCTTGTTTGGCTCATACCAGGGTTCTTCCAATTTGTTCAATGGTTTGCGTTTTCAACATAGCTTTGATTGACTTTAACTCATTAAAGTAGACATGTCCATGGTTAAGATATAAGATTAGTTGACAAAGTCCAAGATTAGGGAGCCAGTCTTTGGTCTTTGCCGGTCAGAAGTTGCCTAGTTGGGTAGTGACAACAAGGTTTTGATTAATTTCATGGAAAGCACATTCTTCCCAAACAAGTGGTTTAAAATAAGCCACTTTTATGATAATCATTTCTTCCTCTCCTTGTCTTTTATGCATATTGCTTCATGTGTTGTTTGTGATGATTTAGAGCATGGGGTATTTTGTTATGTATCTTTATTCACGTGCTGTGTATAAATCTTCATGCATGCGTGTGTGGGTGGTGGGTGAGTGTGTGTATTAGAGCATGGCTTATTTGTTTGCCTATGTTGGTGCTCGTGTGCATAGGTATGTGGGATTGTGTATCTAAGTTAGACTTCATGTTAAATTTCTATTGATAGATAGAGAAATTAATTAAGAAAGTGTGTAAGAGAGTGTGTGTGTGTGAGATATATTTCATGTGGATGTGTGAGGTTGTATTTGGGTTATACTTACATGTTATATTTCCTTTGATAGAGAAAGAAATTAATTGAGAAAGATGAGGTATTTGAGTTAGACTTTGTTATATTTCTTTTGATAGAGAAAGAAATTAAGAAAGAAAAGGATTACAAAGATAGGAGGATAAGATTTCAACAACAACAACTAAGCCTTGTCCCACTGAGTGGGGTCGGCTAAATGCATCAAGCGACGACATAAAGCTCTATCATATATCATATTTATGTTAAAATTATTGGCATTTAAATCTTTTTTGATTATTTTCCCTATAGTTTTCCTTAGCTTCCTCTACCTTTTTTTATGGTGCCACTCTCCATTTGTTCTACTTTCCTTACTAGGGCCTGTATAGATCTCCTACAAATATGCCCAAACCATCTGAGGTGAGATTCTACTATTTTTTCTATGATAGACGCTACCCCAATTTTCTCTCTAATGCGTTTATCCCTTATTTTATCATGTCTTGTGTGGCTACTCATCCATCGCAACATCTTTTCTGCCATGTGTAGCTTATTTTCATATTGACCTTTCATCACCCAACATTCAGTCCCATACAACAAAGCCGGTCTTATCGGTGTGCGGTAAATTTACCCTTAAGTTTTAGTGGTATTTTTTTCATTACAAATAAGACTCCAAGTGCCTCTCCACTTTGACCATTCCACTTGGATCTTATAGTTAACATCTCCCTTTATCTGTCCATCATTTTGAATGATAAAACCCAAATATTTAAATTGACTTGTGGTATGATATCATCCTTAAGTTTCACTTCAAAGTTAGAATGTGTGTCTTTTAACAAACTTATACTCCATATACTCCTTCTTACTTTTGTTTATATGAAACCCTCATACCCCCAAATCTTCCCTCCACAACTCTAACTTTCTATTTATTTCTTCTCTTGATTATGCTATTAGGATTATATTGTCTGCCAACAGCATACACCAAGGTGCTAGGTCTTGAATATGTTCCATAAGCACATCAAAGACTAGTGTGAAAAGATATGGGCTCAAGCTTGACTTTTGGTATAGTCCGATATGTGTAAGAAAATCCTCTATTACTCCATCTTGAGTCCCCATGCTAGTTTATTTTGGATTGTTTTGATATAAACTATCCAAACTCTCTTTCTCTTTGTCACTTTCCATAGAACTTCCCTTGGCACCATATCATATGCCTTTTCCAAATCAATGAAAACTATACATAAATCCTTCTGATCTCTCTGATATCTTCGCAACAAGTAGATCGCTTTCATGGTAGACCTTCTAGATATACAACCGAACTGGTTGTCGGTGATATCGGTCTCTCATCTCAATCTCAACCCCATTATACTCTCCCACAAGATTTCATCCATCAGAAAAATTATAGCTGGAGAAAACTACAGAGAAACCAAGAAAACAAAACTCAAGAAAAACAATGCAAGGTGGCTGTTCAATCTCTCTGCAGATCTGGAACTGCAACCCCCTTAAAAAGACCATGGGTTGAAGAGAAGACAGAAACCTTATTTTATCCCCACAATATTTCTAAAGACATTGATACACCTTGAAAAACCCAGGAATTCCTCTCCAACTAGATGTGCCACAGATTTACAAACACTGCACAGCTTTACAGAATCTTAACCTCTCTTCTTCTCCCAAATATTTTAGATCTTATTGTTAACATTTCATGTGATATTGAATGCTTGAATTTTGTTTCAGGATATTGATGCAGCAGAGAGTACATCTTCTGGACTTGGTGATGGTTATGTGGCCTTATTTGTTCGGATGTTAGGCCTGGATCATGATCCTTTGGATAGAGAACAGGCTATAGTTGCTCTCTGGAAATATTCCCTTGGTGGAAAGAAGTGCATTGACACTATAATGCAGTTTCCTGGTTGTATTAATCTTATTGTGAACCTCCTTAGATCAGAGTCTAGTTCAGCATGTGAGGCAGCTGCGGGGCTTCTGCGATCACTATCTTCAGTCAATCTATATAGGAACTCTGTAGCAGATAGTGGAGCCATAGAAGAAATAAATAGATTATTGAGGCATTCATCCTTGGCTCCTGAGGTATAGGATACGAATTTGTATACTGCAACTTGGATTCATGTGCACATTTTTCCTTGGTGTATAAAATTGAGAATCTTTGGAATTCTCTTTTGCAGGTGAAGGAGCAGAGTATGAGTACAATCTGGAATTTATCCGTTGATGAGAAACTTTGCTTTAGAATTTCAGAGAGTGATATTCTGCTATTATCTATTAAATACCTTGATGATGAGGATATGAAAGTGAAGGAAGCTGCAGGAGGCATTTTGGCAAATATAGCATTGAGTCATGTTAACCACAATGCAATGGTTGAAGCAGGTGTTATACCAAAATTGGTGAGATTTCCTTGGAGTTTAGGATTACTTTTGTAAGAACACACACACACACACACACACACACACACACACACACCCCCACGCATGCCATTCTGGTTATACATGCTGACCTATGAGCTGTATGTAATTCCAGTTAAGATGAATTCTATTAGTGATAAACAACTGATACTGGGTTTATTCTTGGAAATTGATGTGCATTTATTCTTGGTGGCAAATTATATGCCACCTTCATTGCTAATGGGGTGGTGGATTATGTGGGAAGCCGGAGGAAAGAGGGAGTTGTCTTAAAGTTGGACCTTGGGGTTTCCAGTTGATAGTGATGGTCTGAAACTTGTTTGCAGTTTCCATTTGTTGCTTTGCCTTCTAGTTTCTATTATTGTTTGTCAGGAAATTTTCATTTCAACAACTAGCTCTTCTAGCTGACATTCATTACAGCCAATCTTGATGAGTTATCCTTTCAGTTTGATGCTTCTTAGCATCCTTGAATTGCCATGCCAATAGTGTCTTGAGAAGTTCAATTTGAATTTTCTTATTGTTGAAGGTTTATTTTTAACAAGCTTAAAGTTTAGTAAGCTTTAACTTGAGTGGGAGTGTTAGAAATCAAGAAAAACATATGGTCTTGTATCTTAGAATATCATTGAGTTTTTAGGAATTCAAGCACCTTCCCAAAGGTTTTTGGCTCTCCAAAATTTATGATTGAATTTGCTTTTTGCTGTTTATGGCTTCCTAATGATGATTTTAGAGAAGTTATTTGGTTGCTTTTTGGGTTTGTTGTTTACATGGTCTAGAAATGTACTTCTATTACCTGCTGTTTCTTTTGTATTCTTGAGGTGCATGTTTCCTGTGGTGCATCCTTCCTATAGTCTTAGCGCTTTTACATGGTGCCTCCTACCAGAAGTGTTGTTTCTCTTTGTCTGTACATCATTCCAGCTGTTTTCCTGCTGTGTGGTCTCAATTCTCAAGCGGTGCCCTTTCTCTTCGTATAATTGTGGCTCAAATCATTGTTTGTAAACACATTGCAGAAACAAAAAAATTTTGGGATTAAGTTTGATGATTTTATCCTTGATAAGGTGGTCTGTAACATGCTATAAGATTTGTTAGTTTAACTTGTGAGGGAGTCCTAAAAATACAATTATTATTATGTGATAAGGTAAGTCATCTGATAGGTACCAAGCCAAAGGAGATAGATATAGATAGAAAATGCTATAAGAATTCACTATAGAAGATGAGTGTGTATTACGTGTGTATTTTGAACAAACAGAAAATGCAAAGTAACTAACAGTATTAGAGAGATTCTGAAACTCTCCTAGCCCAATCTTGATCTTTCTGGTAATCTCCCTACCTCTCCTCTTTCATAAGCTATCCTCTCTACCCATAACAAAATTTCCCCCAATTCCTCAATCCTCTCTCTATGCCAACTCAGCAAGTTAGTTGCAAAATTCACATTTCCCACATTGGCACCCACTTCACTCTTCTCATCTCACACACACACACCAATTACAATTAAGTCACCAATCTATATTTGTTTACGTACCTAACAATACTCTCCCCTAAAAGAATCACCTTGTCCTCAAGGTGATGTGTGGAAAGGAAAAACCAAAGTGCTGAAGAAAGACTTCCTCCTGGATCCCATGACTTGAAAAAGGGTACACTCCCTTATGATGAAGGTGATCCCTGTGATGGGAATAAGAACACATACTCCTTCAAAACATGATGCATAGGAAACACTTCAGGGAAGAAATCATCCAAAAGAAGTGCTCCTTCAACCTTAGGTTCTGCCTGTAACCTCGTGTTTAGCTCATGCGTACCATAATGCCTTGAGCTCCATTTCTGATTGGTTCCATTAGCTAGTGATTTCAAATTTCCCAAACCCCTTTCCTTATAATTCCACTCTTTTGTTTTGATATGCCTGAATTTTCATGTGGTGCTGAGCCTCCCTTAACTGAAGCTTTAATTCTTTCAGCATTTGATTCTCCTCTTCTGTCATTTGGCTCACCCCTTCAACTGCAGCAATTTGCAGAATGTCTTCACTCATATAACCCCAACCATCCTAGGAAACAACACTATCCTGATTGAAGGGATATGTGACATACTTGGAGGCTCTTATGAGACCAAGATATTGATTTGGCAGAGGACCTTGGTCACAAGGTAGTCCAACCCCTCTATTGGATGATGCAATTATCCAAGACAAAGCTTCCTCACTAAATGTGTGGCCAGTCTGATTCCCTATATTCAACTGCTCTAAGGTCAATCAAGTACCTGTCTCTTTTCATTGTCCAAGCTATCCTCAGAGGTTCATTGCTAGCAAAAGACTCTTGAGTACCATCTGTACGATAATGCAGAAGTAGGTTCCTCAGAAAACACACTAAAACCAAACTCTTTACTCTGCCAAGACGATCTATTACTATTTCATGGTGCAGGCCAAGAGAGCTTGCAATGAACTTTTCATTTAGGCATCTTCTACGAACAGGTTCAGTGACTTGGGCAAATCTGAAACCCAATGAATCATTTATAGATGTTAAGCATTTTGGGATAGGAAGGATACCTTTTTCTAAATTCGGGAGTAGCAACTTCTCCTTAACAAGCAACGGTGTACCAAAATAGAACCATTTGCACCAATTCTTAAGTAGTTTCCCCTGGACACCACTCTTTTCCATGTGCTTTTTGGTCCTCCTGACTCTCCTTACTCCGCTGGCCATTCTTGGCAGCTTTACCCTTGAACTCCAGGTTGGGATTACACGTTGAAGCTACTAGCTTAGTAATTCCCACATTAGGATGCCCATTGTTTACAGGCCCAAGTGTTTTTCTATGGCCCTTAAAGACAACTAGAGCTTCTCCACATATCGAGCCCTGGCCCATTGGATCAAAGACCCAAGGCCGCTGGGTTTTATCTGTTGTCTAGTTCTGCATCCAACTTTCCCCTTTTACATGGAGCTTCCAGGTTTGGGCTTGAGCAATTAACTTTAGAAAATGTCTTCTTTTGGCAGAACTCCAACCTTCTTTGCTTTCTGATTGGGCCTAGCCCATTAGGGTAAAAAATGAGCTCTCATGCCAAAATGTCACTTTCACCCTGCCTCCCCCTTGTTCATTCGCGATGCTTCTGATGGAAGGGAATGGCGCTGCCGTTTCTTGCTTCCCCATTTCTGATCGGTTCGCCCTTAGCGGTGGCTCTCCGGTCGCTACACACGAGTCCCGCTCAGGAGATTTCAGCAGTGGGAGTTGGGTTAGCAATCTCAAAACCTGAAACTCCTCCACTGTTACGTGCTCTTCTCCCTTCTTCTTCTCAATTATGTCGCTGCCTATGGCAGTTCGCGTGGCCGCCTTCATGCTAGGCTTGGCCTCTCGATTTTCCCGCCATTGAAGCTTAGTCGCCATCCTTGAAATTTCTGTTACTTCCTTGCTGGACTCCGTCACCTCCAGATCTGGTGGTCTTGGCTGCGGACGTCGGTCAACCTCAACACCCATACCAACCTTGATGGCGTTCCACTCACCATTTCTTCTTCCACAACGGAATTCACAGAAGTGTGACCAAAAGTCATTTCTCCCATTTCCTCTTCTTCCACTGTTTCCTCCATCTCCATCAAATCAGAGCGTGAAAAATGGTGAACAATCTCCACTTCGACATCTTTATCCGCTTCCTCTGCTTCATTCTGCATGATTTTAAAAAACTCATGAACATTAGGAGGCCAATCAGCCATGGAAGATCTCCTTCTTCTCCTCCACCACCGATCTTCATCACCTTCCCAAACAGAGAGTCGATGATGCCGTTGGTATTGGCCTCTTACTAGATTTTTAATTTTTTTCAGATTCTGCTCCATCTTCTTTATCTGCTTCAACTTCTTCTTTGACTCTGACTCCAACGCAGTAGCAACTGGCATGGGTTCTGACATAGGGCTCCTAAGATCGGGAGCTCTGATTCTATTTGATAGGTACCAAGCCATACGAGATAGATATAGACAGAAAATGCTATAAGAATTTGCTATAAAATATGAATGTGTATTATGTGTGTAATATGAACAAATAGAAAATGAAAAGTAACTTAGAGTATCAGAGAGACTTTGAAACTCTCCCAGCCCAATTCTGACCTTTCTAGTAACCTCCCTCATCATACCTCCCCTCTTTTATAAGCTATCCTCTTTACCCATAACAGAATTTTCCCCAATTCCTCAATTCTCTCTCTGTGCCAACTCAGCAAGTTAGTTACAAAATTCACATTTCCCACATTGGCACCCACTTCACTCTTCTCATCTCACACACACTCACCAATTACAATTAAGTTCCCAATCTATATTTGTTTAGTTACGTAACATGATCTTGGTTAATTTGACAGTTACTTGTTGTGCACCTAAAGTAGGGTAAGTTTGTCATTTTTGTAGTCATGATTTTAGTACAAGTAAAGCTGTTAGATAAGTGTTTATGAATATTGAAATCATCCAGCATCTCATTAGTGTAAAGTTTTATATTGTTAACATAGCTATTCTCTTTTGCTTTTCTGTAATCCCTAAATTTCTACAGAAACCATGCCATTAATTTTCTTTCAATTAAAATTTAATGGAAAAGAAGGACGGGGAATGACATTTTGGAAAATTTCTGATATTTTAAATTTCACAAGACTTACCCAAGATCCTTTCTCTTGATTCCTACAACATTCCAGAATGTGATAATCTTTGATTTTTATTCAGGCAAAGTTCTTAACATCGAATTTGGAAGGATCTAAAGTTATTAAACAGGAAGCAAGGAATGCATTGTTGGAACTTGCTAAGGATGATTACTATAGAATTCTTGTTATTGAAGAAGGTCTGGTTCCTGTGCCATTAATAGGTGCTGCAGCATATAAGTCATTCACCCCAGGTTTACATGTGTGGCCCACATTACCAGATGGTACTGAAATTGAAAGGACTTCTAGACAACCTTCCAAATTTGGTGCATCAGAATTACTTCTTGGGCTAAATATTGATGTCAAGAATGCTAACATAGAGGAAGCAAAAATCAATGCAATAGTTGGACGGACACAACAGCAATTCCTTGCTCGTATTGGGGCCATAGAAATGGAAGAGAAGACAGTATCTCACTATGAATGCTCAAATGATCAGCGACTTACACTTTTACCTTGGATGGATGGTGTTGCTCGTTTGGTACTTATATTAGAACTTGAAGATAAGTCTGCAATTATAAGGGCTGCAGAGTCAATTGCTGGTTCATGTATCAATGAACATATGCGTATTGCATTCAAGGAGGCTGGAGCAATTAAGCATTTAGTACGGCTTTTGAATTGTGATCATAATGCGCTCCAATTGGCAGTAATACAAGCTTTGGAAAGGCTGTCTGTTAGGTAACCTATTATTATAAAACTTTAGTTCCTAGTTTTACAAAACTTCTTGTTGTTGTGAGATGATTTTCTAATAGTTTTAGGTTTACTGGGTAATCATACGTGGTAAACTGAAGCCATACATAATGATTTCTTCATGCAGCAATGTTGTTTGTCGGGTGATTGAAGATGAGGGTGCTTTAGGTCCTTTAGTCAGTATTTTGAAATGCTCAGAGATAGCTGGACCTGTTGTGGACAAGGTATTTGTATTTCTTTTGTTTTATTTAATTCTAGCATGGTCCTGGGATATTAAAATGGTTGACAATTTATTGAGGTTTTGATGATTGTATGCTCAGTCATTGAACATACTTGCTCGGATACTAGACCCCAGTAAAGAGATGCAATTGAAGGTTTGTATTGAATATCTTGCTGCAAATTTAGTCAGTATTTTTTTCCGATTGATTAAATGTCAGGTACAATGATTCTTTTCAGTTTTATGACAGGCCACTTAATGGAGCTGAGAAAACAGTCGATAGAGCCAAAAATGATGTTCGGACAGGGTTAAGAAGCTCTGAACAAGTCATATCTAAAACAAACAGCAGGTTAGCTAAAAGGATATAAGCTAGAGTTCCTGGAAGGGTGTTGGTATTATTGAAGTTTAATTATACAGTGTTACTAGATTGATCTCCATACTATTTATTTGAGAAACAGATCATAAGTGTTCTGCACAGTGGTAGTTGACATTGTCTTACTTTCTATTCGGTGAGTACTTCAGGAATGATATACTGGATTCTGTTTTCATTGCGCACATTGTTGAGATTCTGAAGTCCTCTTCACCCAGTTTGCAATTAAAAGCTGCATCTGTGCTCGAGTTTGTGGCACTAGCTGACCCAACTCTGGCCCCTATTATTGCTGTTGACATTGAATCTGGTCTCAACTCTGTTTTTCAGAAAAAAAATTTGAAAATTTCAGGTAAGAAATCTCTGTCCTGTAATATACAATATGTGATTTCTTTTTGGTACATATTCTTTTAATTGTTCGGCATGTTTGGTTTTAGCTTTAGGATGTATACTAACTAGCTAGAATGAGCAAATATGATTATATTTGTCATGAAACCATCTCTCTTAAAAGCTTAAACTGTTGGTTGTATATCTAATATGCCCCCTTATATGAATGCATCGTTCGGACTTATAGCGTGAACAATTTATTTTAATAAAGAATAGCAAGGATTCAACCCCAGACCAATTGATTATGGAGGTTCTGATACCATGTCATGATAATAGAATCCTCATCATCTGATACTTCAAAGTGAGGGTCATCCACTTTAGGAGGTGTTCCCTATTTGTGGATTAATTTCTGGCAGCCTTGAGAGTACTTTAGAAGAGCTGAACCCACTGCATATAAGTTTTCCTATTTAGGTGATAGGAAGGGGGTAGGACAGGTAGGTCATTAGGGTTTAAAGGTATGGGTGGGGTTACAACAAGTTGGGGAATTGTTTTGGTGGGTTGAGAAGTGTTTTTTAGGGCTTTTGGATGATGTCATGGTGGCTGGAGGGGAAGTACGTGGTTGGCAGTGATCAAAGATGGAAGGTTGGGCAGAGAGGGGTGGTCACGAGTCTTCACATGCTGTGAATGTGTTAGTGTGTGAAGCTATGCACAGAAGGTTGTGGTGGCGCATCTGACAGTGGTTCTAGCTAGGACTTGGTAGGTAGGCTGGTCTGGGGGTGGCAGGCCAAGTGGTGGTGTTGGTCAGAAAGGCTGCTGGAAGGTTGCTTGGTGGCTGTAACAGTGGTGGAAAGACAGAGACAACATAGAGAAACTAGGAAAAATTAGGGAGAAAAAAGGAAAGGCTCTAGATGAAGAAGTAAGGGGTTTTAGGAGTGCAATTAAGACGATAACATGGTTGTCAAATTGGGATCCGAATGGTGTATCGGAAACCTTATTTTTCGAATTGTGTATCGAATCGTATCGAGAATCGTAAGATACATGATCAACGATTAGAAATCATGTAAAATTATTTTCCATGTAAATAAACATAAAGAATAACTATATATTAGCTTTTTAAAGTCAAACAAGTGATTTTAAACTGAAGTATTGGACCATATATTCTTTTTGGCTTGACCCATCTAATCAAAATACTAACACAACACAAAACAAACAAATAAAAAAAAAGTAAAAAACACATTAAAACATTATACAAATAAAAAAAGAGGCAGAATATTAAAACGTTAGAACCTAGAAAAAGAAAAAGAAACAGAGACGAAGTTTGAAAATAGAAGAAGATGCCAATATAAAAGAAAAAAGCAAAGAGCTGCACAAAAATTAAAAAGGCGCTAACAAGCAGAAAATAAAAATAAAATAAACTATATATAAATATAATAATATACTTATTGTAATAAGTAATAACGTGAGTTATAAAACAAGAAGAAACACAGAGCACATGCTCTGATTTCACGTTTAGAAATAGGGGAAGAAGAAGATTCAAAATAAAGCTTTGTAAAATGATTAGCACCAAACAAAACAAATTATTAAAGGAAGAGAAGTACCAGCTCAGCCACAAAGATGGATAAAAGTCATCCACAAGGGGGACTAGAAGAGAAAAAGGAACCTCTGTTTCTTCTCAGATGGAGGGTTTGAAAAGGAAGAGAGGAGAGGTTTTGTGAATAAACAAATAATGGAAACTGAAGAGACATGCAGGAGCAGCTGTTCCCTCCATTTTTCCACAAAAAAAAAATGCAAAAAACACAAGAAAAAAGTAATTTAGGGCTTTTTTTGAACCGGATTGCGCATGACCTAATTGGTTTTCCGAGTCGGACAACGGCGATACAAATCGCGATTTGTCCGATACAGATGCGATTCGTATGAAACACTCACCGATTCATGCTCTGCTTTGATACATCCTCCAATTTGCATCGCTAGGCCTTGGAATTGTATTGAATCGCATGTCGCAATTCTTACAATTCCGACTACAGTGGGTTGCAGATGTCTAACAATGAGTGGCGGACGGCAGCTGAAGGTGATCAGGCTCCCAAGTCGTTAGCTCTTGTACCAACTTGAAAAGGAGAATAAAAAAGTGATTGGATATGATTTTCACTAATGATTAATCTGTACAAGGAATTTACAATATAGACATTTGACAGTTATTACCAAATAATTGGTAATTATCGTCCAACACTAATTTCCCTATGTTAAGGTGGTAATATATGTAACATATTCTATCCTAATTAATGGTAATATGAAAATAAATCTATACACAATAATATATAATAAAACACACAACATCTCAACATATCTGTATTACTATGAATGTGTGTGGTTTTTAAGAGAGACATGAAGGAACGGGTGAAGATATATAATTGGTTCTTATTAGCGAAATTTAGGTAAAGGAATCGCTAAGATGATGATGTTAGTCATCCTCGCATTGTATTTAAACTGAAGAATTAAACACAGGAGAAAGTGTAGTATAAGAGTAGTGTAGGCCTAATCATTAACACTAAATCAACTAATACTTGTTCTTCAAAGCTCTTGCCCATGTTGTACCTTAGATATTGATCATGCTTAGCTGTTCTAGTTATAGTTTATTGTTGTTAGAAACAAAGACATATTTAGTAATATCTCTTTTACATCTTATAATACTATACAATGTTGCATATCGTATCTTAGATAATGTCTTAGGATTAGGATTCATATTTACTTTTATTTCTTGATTAGTTTCCTTATTTATTTAGGAGTAGGATTCTAGTATTATTATAAACAGGGATTGGTTCTTTTTATTTTGTATCGCACTACATCACAACGTATTAATATAGGCTAAATACCCAAATTGGTTTTTCAGAAATAAATCGGGGGCAAATTAGTCACTCAAAACTTGAAAGTCCAAATTGGTCTCTCCGTACAAATTCGTACAATTTCAAAGTCTTTATTCCTTCTTTTCTTCCTCCACTATCTAACCCACATTTTCAACATGCTATCAGAGTAGTAGCATTGTTCGTGACCAGTAACACCCTTTTCCATTGGCAAGTTCCTACCTAACAATTGGAAATCTTTGAGTATGCTTCTCAAATCGAACCATTGAATGTAACACCCTAAAAATTTTTTAAAAATTAATTAAAGTTTTATTAGTGTGAATATAAAATATCTGACAGTTTTAGCAATGATGAGGGTGGTCCAACGAGTGTGTAGAAAAAAAAAACGACTTGTGAATAGTGATCTTGCGGACCCCGCAGGCCCGTTGGTGTAACATTCCCTGCTGCTTTATGGATTGATGACTTTCCCCACAAACCGATACGGATCTTTTCAGCGTGCTTTGTCCTCACTGACATGCTTACTAGGAAAACTTCGCAGGAGGTCGCCCATCCCAAAATTGCTCCCAAGTTAAGCACGCTTGACTGTGGAGTTTTTAACTAATGGACTACCGAAAAGTAGATGCATATTGTTGGAACTTCTCTTTTCCTCTTCATGTTTCAGCTATGAAGGCCTTTGGCACTTAGCAAAATGAAAGCTTGATGATGAGGGTGTCATGAGGGTGCTAGTCACGTAGACAACCTCTAACTTAAATCTTTCTTAAAAAGAAATCTCCATCTTTTCCAAAGTTGAGCAAAGAATGAGTTTATGTCTCTCTTGAACACTTTTTGGATTTCTCTTTTCCTTTAACATTTCGGCCATGGAGGCTTAAAGGACTTAGAAAAAAGGAAGCTTGATGATGAGGGTTTCATGTTGACGCTTGTCACATGAACAAACTCTAAAGCTTGAAACTTTTGACTCCAAACCAAGCATGAGTTCGGCCATCTCCATGATTCTTTGAGGTTATAATTTCTTTTGTCGGCTCAGCACTAATAATTTTCTTTTCATGTGAGGATGAGTTTTGGGTTGGAACTTTGTTCTTTCTAAAGTCTTGTAAGAGCTCTAGACAAGATATAAAAGTAAATTGTATTCACGTTTATTTTATGCTTTGCAAAACATGTTTACTTCCTATGCTATTACTAAACCCCAAGATAAATAATGAACTTGCATAATGCACGTTTAAATTCCAAGCTTTGCATTTCATGTTATATTTCAAGTCATCACTAAACTCAAAGACTAAAAATGAATGTGCATTTCATATCTACTTTAAGCTATCACTTTACTTTCTAATGAACTATAAAAACGGAATGCATGACACGTTTATTTTTATGCCGTCACCTAAAACTACTAGAGCTCAAAGACTTGCCCATTTCATCTTGAGAAAAGATAAATCAAGGAGGTATCCCCTTGAAGATACATTCGGCCATGTGATAAAGGTGGCTCAAGGATGAGTTTCACCAAAGGGCCTATAAGTAACGTCTTAGGATTTTCCTAAGCATAGAAGTACTTAAAAAAATTTTTAAATGAATTCCAAGTTTTAATCTTACCCAAAAGCAAAATCAAATAGCTACTGCCCTATGTGTTTTATGATGGTTTTTGATAAGATAAATTTTTCCTCCATGAAGTTTTGAAGCCCCAAAAAGGTTCCAAGAGAAACTAGCTACCTATGTACATTGAAAAAGAAGTTTTATACATGATTTGATGATTACTAATTTTCGGTTCTGCCATGTTCATTTCCAGCACTTTAAATCATGTCTTGGGTGGTCTAAATATGTTTAAATACCTTGCCAAGTATATGATAATTGTTCTAGACATTTTGGAGCACGCTTAGTTACTTTAATTGCTTGAAATGTGAATTCTAGAACCCCATAGGTACAGAAATTATAGATTCTGTTCCAGCTTAGTTAATGTCTATAGAATCACATTATATAATGTCTAGAAGAGTAAGAGTGACTCATAATTGGTTTAGGTATGAATTATTGCATCATGGAAAAAGTCGAAAGTAAGAAAGGACGTAGAACGCATTTTCTAGAACACCCTAATTCATCTAACTTAGCTTACTGCCTAATGCTGTCCAGCCATAATTATTTAGGTTTTAGGACTTAATAAATTATGGTAATGAGGTTAATCAATCCCTTAGAGGTGTAATGAAATAATTTGGAAGTTTGAGGTTACCTGATTAGGGGTTTTCACTCTTAAGGGAAAGGTTTATGCATTATTCTATAAATGATGAATTGGTGTTTACCTCATGACTTGTATGATGCTATGTAAATTATTATTCTTAAATGATAGTTTCATTATTGCATGTGATTGTTCTTCAAGGACTTAGAGATGCTTATGTTATAATAACAGAAATGCGACATGTATGAACTAAGTGGTATCTCAATAAACCATGCTAAGACTTAAGGTGACTTAAACTATGAGGAAATGATCCTTTGAACCACCAAACTAAGGGTGGGGATGAGGTGATTCCAGCCCCCTAGACCCGTACTCCAAGTCGGGACCTTTAACTTATCAAAAGGGATAAGTCCATGTGCTAGTGACAACTAGTGTGGTATGAGCTCATAACCTAGAAGTTTCTCCAAAGGGAGATCAGTTAGGGTGGCCCCAAGAAGAAAATGATGAGGCTTAATGTCACCTAAAGTAACCAAGATAAATTATCACGTATCATGTTCCAAGAACTATGCTTCTAGGTACCATGAATTATGAATTTATGTGCCATGATCCATGGTATTAGGAACCATGATTTATGACTTTACGTACCATGACTTGTGATTCAAGTTTTATGACTTATAGACTACGCAACTAAGAAGTTTTAGAATTAAAAGGAATGGGCCTCAGAGGGTAACATTTACGAACTTCATAATTGAACCATTATATGTCCATGTTTTTACTAAGAAACCGAGGTTCCTGGAGACGTAGATGATGACACCTAGATAGGAGGAAAAAATCCTACTGAGTTTCTTTAATAAGAAATCTTAATCCCTCTATCTCTCCTTCTGTCACATCTTCAGATTCGGATGGCGACGTTCGTGCTCTATATTGAGACACCTACGTGAGAGTTCCACCATGATCCGGAGCATGGATCATACCATTTTGAGACCCGCTGCACAATTCGTGTTTTCAAGTTCCCCAGATGGCCATTTGCTCATCCTGTAGATAGCTATTTTTTCTCATCGATGTCGCCTTATGGTGACGATATGGTTTTTGAGCGTGGTCGCACACACAACGAGAGGATTCTCTAGACCTACACTGTGGGCTCGGGCGCTGTACCTGAGTACGTTCCTCGTTATCAGCATTCAGAGGAGGACCCCTCAAAGGATCTGCTCGCCCATATGTATGGAGAGGATTCTGCCCCCACTCCTCCACGTATGCCAGTGGGCAGCGAGGAGATGGTCACCCAGCCACGGAGGGCCTAGATGCCCGAGATGCGACCCCGACGCGGAGGACATGTTCAAGTATCCACTCCTGCTGAGCTTCGCCCATGGATCGGCTATGTCCCACCTTACCCATGACTTTGATCATATGGTTTGGAGGGTAGTCCTTAGTGCACACACGACATGTAGTTAGGATAAACCTTCTTTTGTGTTGAGGTTATCCACCTTAGATGCACTTGGATATGGGTGTTTCCCTTCGTGTTTTATTTATGATTTCATGTATTTCCTGTTTTTTGATGTATTTGCTCCCTATGTATTGAACAATCCTGCTATTTCCAATAGCTGCTGGAGTTCAATAGGGATGGCATGCTATACTTCCATTTGCTTTAGGGCCGGGCACAACTGAATCATATACCCATTACCGTCCTCTTCTATCTCCTTAAGAGTTGTTCTCAGGGTAGTTTCCCCAAAACTCAACTCTTGATCACCTTGTAAAACGCGCCATTCCTCATGTAAGTTAATGGTGAGCCTGTTTTTGCCAAAATTGGTCACTATATCTCATAATTCATCCAGCCATGCTAATCCTAAAACCAGCTTCGATCCACCCATAGGGAAGAGGTAAAAATCCTGGGAAACTTGCAGGTTAGGAAATTGCACTTGCAAGTTTTTGCACACTCCCTTGTCTAAGATTGCTTATTTCCTGCAACAAAAACTAGGAATATGGTATTTTGATCCACCAATAAGCCCACTACCTGTACAAAATTTGGGCAGATAACATTGTAAGATGCTCCTGGGTTAATCAGGACTCTTACTTTCTGCCCTGCAATTGTTGCCCAAGCCTTCATTGACCTCTGTCCCCGTTGCATGGTTTTAAATTCCATGTTCAGAGGTTGGGGCTCCTTAGCCTCAGACTCATAACTAGCCCCTATCTTAGAGACTTCTTCCATGATCATAAAACGCAATCCCTTATTCTGGCATACATGCTCTGGTGTATAACGTTCATCACATAAAAAACACAGCCCTTTGGCCCTTTTTTCCCTGTATTCTTCATCGGTCAACTGTTTAAAGTTCCTGCGACTAACACTCTTCGTGTAATCCTTGGTTGTTGATAGAGTGCTTACTACACTAGTATTCCCTAATGGATTGAACTTGTTCTCAACGAAAGAGTTTCCTCCATTGCAGTTGGTTACTTTGCCGTTGAATTTGAGCAACATTTTGTTTCTGCTTTCTATTCGTTCAACCAGTTGCATCAATTCATCAGGCATAGAAAACTTATGGAGTTTGAGCTCAACATGTGCCTCGGGTTTCAATCCATTGAGGAACAGTCCAATCAAGTACCTTCACTCTTTGATCTTCAAGGGGTTGGCATATATAGCTCAAATTGCTCGCGGAATTCCCGGACTGACCCTTCCTGGATGATCTCTAAAAGCAGCTCAAACGGATTTTGAAGGATTACTACTTCTTGGAAAGAAGTCCAAGTTGGATCTAGCGTAGTGTTTTCCCACCACCTGAACCAAATCAGAGCTTTGCTTTCCATGGCAACTTTCGCCACCACCAGCCACTGGCTCTCTGGTACTTTGCGCACTTGAAAATAGCGTTCCAAGCTATCGAGCCAAGCATAGGCGTCATCGCCATGGAATAGGGGGACTTCAATTCTTCGCCAATGTTCTGGCCGTTGGCAGAACCCTAGCAACGCGTCGCTGTCGCCATTACTTCCCGGACTTGTGTCACGCTGCCGATTCTGACGGTTCTCATCGCAATTCCTGAAGTCACGGTTCGTATGGTCGCGATTCACGAAATCGCGATTTGCATGGTCGCGCTTCTCCCTGGCATCGACGCGTTCCGTGAGTTTTTGGAGCGATGCTATCAGTGCCAGGATGTTCGCACACATTTCAGCGGAATGTGGGCGATCTTCATTGTTCTGCTCGCGATCCTCCTCGCGCAGCGTTTGCAATGTTGTCATTGCTGACTCGATCGCCTCAAGCTTCTTCTCAACTTTCGCAACCATGGAAGCTTCCAGGATCCAAGAAATCTGATACCAGTGATAGTACCGATTCTAGGATAGGAGAAAACAGTGATTTTGTTGATCACTGATCCTGGCAAATCACCAAGGATCTCAGAGTTTGTACAAGAGCCCTAATGGAGAGATTTTCCTCAATTCTAAGAGAGAACAAATGAACAAATGAATCAACAACAAAATGAATTAGCTAATCCTTATTTATACCTTGCTAAATTAACTACTTTCCCCTCCAATTCTAACTCTTTTTACTTGTCAATCTGGGCCCTTGGCAGGCCCAGTTGCTTCCTTATTTCTTCTAGGGTAAACCTTACCATACCTCGGATCTGTATCATAATCATAGCTTAGGCTAATAGGTGAAAGATCGATGAAACTTTTTCTGAAGACTTTGATGGTGGCAGGTTTACTTTTGACACCCAATGATATTAATTACTATCAATATGTCCACTATCTTTATTCTCAGCGATATTAATCACTGTCGTTACTTCCGATGAATATATTCAGAACCAGCTCAACAAAAAGGCTCAAGTCAGAAGTTTTTACATGCTCTTTGTGCGACCTCTGCATGGCGCATGTAAGAATTTCTCGCTCGCGCCATTAGGTGAAAGTTTGACAAAACTGGTTTGATTTCTCTCTGACACAGGGTCACTACTTTTGGGAAAAAGATTTCACGTTTTGTTTTTCCTTTTTGGTTGTTTGTTGATCCTTAACATAGTATAATTACATTTGTCACTAACCTTGTTCTACTTCTCTCTACCTATGGATCAATATATGGCTCATAATTTGTCATGCCATTGCAGCAGACTTGGAATCTGATGTAGAAGAACAATTTTCAGAAGCATACACATTCGAATTCGAAGAAGCTAGTCTTGCCATATCTGCAGCATCCCGGTTGATGACAAGACTACTCGACAGTGAGCAGTTTCGGCACAAAATAAACTTGTCCCATTTCATTGGTTTGCTTCGTGAAATCCTCCGGTCAGGTATTCCCCTCCAAAACAAAGACTGGGTAGCTGCTTGCCTTGTTAAACTGAGTTCCCTCTCTGGTTACAACATGAGTTCTAACCCAGTTAATGTGGAAGTTACACTTTATGAGACAATTCCAAGACTCCTAGAACAGATAAAAAATTCACTCTCTCCAGAAGCGCAGGAAATCGCTGTTGTAGAACTTAACAGAATAATATCTGAAGGAGTGGTAGATTCCACCAGAGCCATTTTTTCCGAGGGGGCAATATATCCATTGGTGAAGCTGATTGAAGAAGGGAGTGAGAGGGCTGTTGAAGCAAGCTTGGCGATACTGTACAATCTGAGTATGGACAGCGAGAATCATTCGGCACTTGTGGCTGCTGGAGCAGTCCCGGCCTTAAGAAGAATTATTCTGGCGCACAGACCACATTGGGAACGGGCACTTCTTTTGCTTAGAAGTTTGCAAACTTGATCCGAGGCAACAAATCTTGAATCTTGGTTCTTGTGTTGTATCTGCTTCAAATGTAATTATATCTATTTTTAATTTTTATTGGTCAGCTGTGATAAAAGGAAGAGGAGAGTGGAAACAGGTCTAAACATTACAAATGCTGTTCAAGCCTTACCGTTATAAATGTTTTATGAAATTCATTGAAGATAATTTGGTTTAAATAAATTTTTTATACTTGAAAATATATTTTTACAGAATTTTATTTATTTTGATTCAAAATTTTTAAAAATTTTGGCTTTTCTATTTTAAATTTTGATTCCTATAAATATTTCAAAATATGTGCTTAGTATTGATGAATATTGAAAATACTGGATTTGATCTTTATAAATATTTTAAGAATTTTTTATTATAAATGTTGTCATTTAACAACTGGACTGGACAAAATCATGCACTTAAAAATTTTGATCAAAACTAAAATAAAATTTATTGGAACAAAACCTAAAATTTCTCTTTTGTTTTTCATAACCACGAACAAATTTAAGGCTGAATAATTTAATAAAAAAGAGTGATATTATGCTTTCTAAAACAATTTAATAAATTTGGTGTATTTATTCTTTTCGTATTGAATTTTAATTTCAAGTAATAGCATATTTGTGTAACTCCTATCTTAAATATTCGAAGATTTTCAAAACATCAAATTTTTTCAGCAAAATGTACACCTATTAGGCCCTAAAATGATAATACTGATATCAAAATTAATAATCTACAAATTAACTGTCTTTTGCTTGAGACCAAAATTGGTATTATTCAACTTTAAAAATTATCTTTTAAAGATTAGTATCTAAAAGAATCAATAAAGTATTTGATAATATAAGTGTCTGGGTACGTCTATTATTTTAAAATGTCCGTGAATTATACATTGGGTTTTTCTTCTATGTTCATTAAAATTTTAGAGCATTGAATTCTGATACAAAAATATTTTTGACTAGTGAACAATATTTGAAAAATTACTATAAATTTTGTAGGAAATTTTAGTTGTGAATTGAGGACTAGCAAACATTCATTTGCTTTTTTGGTGCGGACTACAAAACATTCAATCTCTAAATTTTAGTCATTCTCGCTTAATTCTTTTATATAATTTGGAGAGTTTTAGTTTATGGACGAGGAACTTTTTCTCAAAAATTCACGTGTTCAAATGTTAAATCTGCATTATATAACTATATTTCTCCAACAATTTTGAACACTAATCTTTATTCTATTTCTTGAAAATTTCTCTTTATGGACTTGAGAGAGAAAAAAGTTGAAAGGATGATAATCTTTTTATTCCTAATTTATAATTGAAATTCTTCTACAATTAAAATACTATTCCTAATGTTATTTTTTTAAAAAAAAAGAGAAGTTTCAATATTTCACAATTTAATGAGTACAGTAGCTTTTTCCTAATTTAAATTAGTTTAATGTTACTAATCTTTGATAATTGAATTGATGCTTCAAATGTCTTCTAGAGACTTATCAAAATTGGTGCTCAAAAAATGTTATGTCACATAGGATAAGTTGAGGGTATGGGAACCTCAAAATAAATTATTGAAATAGATATATAATAACTATGTAATCTAATTATGACGTGACAGAATGTCACATATTAGTCATTTGATCGGTGAGATGTAGGGCATAATAATAAAAAATAGTTTGTTGACTATCATTAATAGTTAAATAATGAAACAAATGAATAAAATATAAATATGTCATTTTATTTTATATCTTATTTTGAATACTATGTTTATAAGGTTGAAAAAATCTTGATAGATGATTTTTTACTAAAAATAAATAGCCTATTTTGTGAAAATTTTGCAGGTTTTGAGAGTTAAAATTATTGAATAATAAAAAAGAATAAGTGGATAATTTTACTATATTATGAGCCACCTATAGAGTGATGATGAGTGTCCATGAGAGAGAGGCAAGTCCCCCCTCCCTCATTCGCATTTAGAATTTTACCGCTCATCTCCATCCTCATCCTTGCCACGAGTGTTAACTCTAGAACTCTTTAAAAAGTATTATTGCTTAAAGTTTTGAGTGATAACAAATCAATTTTGTTAAATTTTTTTTTTGGTAGAAGAATTAATCTTTTACTTGAGTTTTTTGAGTACTCAATTGAACTATTCTCGTTAGTACACAAGTTCCTTAAATAAGTTTTATTTTTCACAATATCATTGTGAACATGTTTAATTTCATTTAAGGAGAATCAGAACTCAATTGAAGTGAAATATAGTCCTTGAAACGAATGTTAGTATGTTTGATACACAAAGAAAGGATTTCAAGAACAAGAAACCAAGTTTTTCAAATCTTCAGAAAGTAGCATTCATCTTTAGAAAATGATACACAATGAAGAAATCCATCCTCCTCTGAAGGACATTATGGTTACCATCTTCAATCGTGATGAGAAAATCTCCAACAAGCTTTGATTGAAGCAATGAAGATTTATGAATAGTCCAGAAATTGAATCAACATTTCAGAAAGCATGTTTACTCTTAAACGGTGCACACTTTACAAAATAGGAGGAAAATTTCAAATTTAAAGTTAAACCCAAAAGGTGGATACTGTGACCTCTCACCTTTTACCTTGGTCAACCGTCCTAACTTCTAGAAGAAAAAGCTCAGAAATCTCATTTAGAAGCAAAAGTGGCTCTGACATAGTCGCGTTAGTCTTCTAGACTATATTTCCAAAACATAAAAAAGAGATCAACACATGTTACTAGGAAACAGATCAAGGGGCAACAGTCTGAAATTAAAGATTAAGTATAAAAAGAGGTCATGTGCTTACAACTTAGGGTTTTTGGCTAATACATTTGAAAATCTCTCAAGAACATGAGAATCCTCTTTCTTCTTCTGTAAAGTCATTACTGCTTGTAATCATTTTCTATTTCTATAAAAATATTTTTTCTAAGTTCTTATTAGGTAACATCTTCTTTCTAGGAAAAATTGTTAGAAAAAAGTTATTCAAGTTCTTAGCTCACACACTATTTTATTTTGAGAAGACTTGAGACTTTGTTAGTTGGAGTGAACCAACCTTCAAAAATCTTTATACTCTGATCCAGTAGTGATAATTGTGAGTTTAGCTTAGAGAAACTAGTCAAAGACTACTTGGGAATGATAGTAGAGTGAGTTACTGATCACGTAAGATAGCTTGAGAAGGCTATTAAAAGACTATATGACTTTCTCAGGGTTGAGACAAGGGTTGATTTAGTGGAACTCAACAGGTTATTGAGAACTGGATGTAGGAAGATTGGCCAAACTAGTACAAAAACTCTCTGTGCAATATCTCTTTCCCCCTCAATCCTTTTTATATTCAGCTATATGTTTCTTTATAACGTATCTCTGAAAACTTCCTTTTAATTAGTTTATTCTTTTTTCAACTTAGTTTAGAAAGTTTCTTTTTCTGCTACACTTCAAGTAAACACTTGATAGTTTTTATTTTAAAGTGTTGAGAAACAGGGAATTGTTGTCATCCCAATCACTTTGGGTTTATTATAAAAAGGTGAATAGGTAAAGATTCAATTATCAAAATTTTAGCAAACGTGATTAGCCAAAGTGCAGTTGCTTTTAAAATACTCCTAGAATAATAATAGAAATATCTGTTCCGTACTTCATCAAGCATACACCCAAGCATATCATATAAAATTAATAATGGGCAATAATAATTTAGGAGATGCATGTATTTCATGATTACTCATCATCAACATTTACTTATTTAATGATTATCATCTTTCTTTCATTCCATTTTTCTTTCATTAACATATTTCTCAATCACTCACGGGATGAATGCATCAAGGCCTTAGACCACTCTAAAGGGTAATGACCTTATACTGTGGCCGTCGCCACAACCTTTGGGTTTTCTTTTCATTGCCGTAATCTCAACGGCTTAGGGTGTTAAGCCGTGAGCTTAAGTCCACTTATCTAGGCTTTACTTTTATTTTCTTTCCGTTGCTGTAATCTCAACGGTTAAGCCGTAAGCTTAGCTTAAGTCCACTTTTCCTGACTTTCATTGCTACTTTCCTAGGCTTTACTTTTATTATTTCATTTGTAAGTGAATGTATACATATTATCATGTAATCATAAATAAATCATGGACAATCAATCATTCATCCTCATCATTTCATAACTCATCATCATACATTCACATAGACAATATCTCATATACATCGTTGTTAGCTCCAAAACCCTATGCACTTATTTGTTTTGAATGACAACAAAGCCAATTTAAAGAAAATACTTTGCAGAATGACTTATGTCTCTATTGAGTTTTTTGAGAGATTATAACAGGTTTTTGTCATTTAGCAAGAGCAAGGCTTACTCAAATGTAAATATATTTTATAGTGCATGTGTAAACATGTCTATCTCATATTAAGAGATCTAAAATGAAATAGAAGTGAAATTATATCCTTATCCAAGCAATTGATAGCTAATGTTAGAAAAAATTTTCAACACTACAAGAAACCAAGTCCTGAGACTTCAAAAAGTAGCACAGGACATCAGAAAGTACACTCAAGATAAAGAAATCAACTCATGTCTAGAAGCAACGTGTTACTTAATCTCCAATCATTACAATCACAAAGATATTGCCAGCAAAGAAGATTGGATTGATGATTAGAAAGTGAAGAATTCTTCAAGGAGCTAATTGCACACATCAAAATGCTCACTTCACTATGGAGCATAGAATGCTACAAGAAAAAGAGGGAGATTTGAATTTTGAATTTCAAATGATCAAGTCAAACCCAGTTTCAAACAGATACATCATCTCTTTTGCTTGGTTGATCAACCACCCTAGCCTTGCGAATGAGGTGTTTAGAAAGTAGAAAATTAACTTCTAAAGGAAGATTAGAAAACTCAATATTATAAAGGCTTTTGCAACTGATGTGATAAACCTGTCAATCTCTCATCTAGCTGTTTCTTTCGAGGCATAACTAATGATTAATACATGTCATTTGGAGAACTGATCAAGGGCAAATGGTCACAAAGGAAGATCGCTACAAATGGAGATGCCGTGCTTAAAGTCCGATGAGAGATTTGAAAATTCAAGAGAGGAAACTCTGCAAAAATCTTTTCTCACTTCCTGAAATATTCAATATTTATCATATAATCAGTTTTTATCCTTGAAATGTAAAAGATCTTCCTTCTACATTCTTAATTAGACTTACGCTCTTCTTAGGGAAGAAGTGATAGAAGGAAGTCATTCAAGTTTTTCCCAGGACCTTTTTATGTATATGTTAAGGAAACTTGAGTATAGGTTAGTTTGAGTGGCAACCTAAACACAAACCTTTGTATCCTTGATCCGATAGTGATCAGTGTGAGATAACTTGGAGAGGCTACTGTGAAACTACTTACAACACTACAATAGAGGTTGCTATTGATCATAATTTAGCTTTAAGAGGCTAGTCAAAGACTACTTGCAGCTTGGAAAGGCTGGAGTAAGACTACTTGTAGCTTGGAGAGGCTGGTGCAAGACTACTTTTAACGTGATAGCAGAGGTTGCTACTTGATATGGGTTAGGCTTGGAGAGACCAGTGCCAATACTACTCGAGTTAGCTTGGAGAGGCTAGTACAATACTACTCATGTTAGTGTGGAGAGGCTAGTAAATGAATACTCAACTTGTAACAATTTCTGAGTTTGTCTACTGGCACAAGTAAAAGCTTGGGAAGGCTAATGTAAAGACTATAAAGTTTACTTTCATAGGTTGAGAAAGTTATTTTAATGGAACTTCAACAGTTGTTGAGTACAGAATATAGGCAGTTTGGTCAAACCAATATAAAACCTTTGTGACTTTTCTTTCTTTCTCTTTCTGATCTCTTCATATTTATCTGTTGCGTTTTTAGTATTCATACAGTGATATATCTTTCTCGCCACTGTGTTATTCCTTTTAATAATGAATGTTTTATTTAACAAGCTTCAGAAATCTACTTTCTGAAACTGCTAACTATGTTTCTGCTGTACTACAAGTTTTATACTTGATACTGCTTGTCTTCAGACATTTCAGAAAATGCGAAAAGAAGCAATGCACGATTCAACCCTCCTTCTCGTGTACATTTCCACCTACAATCCTTATATCAAATAGCAAGTTTTTCATGATAAATCACATGTCATATTTCATCATTTGAATCCAATAAATCAAGTACCCTAAGGTTCTTAAAAGGTTATGGAAGTCTTAGTGCTCACACATTATGGAGTCTTATTTTCTATTCTTACAAATTCTAACCAAATCTTTTTCTCATTGTTATCTTTATACTCTTAGCATTCCATTAATATATTAATGCAATTTAAATATTATCTTTGGGTATTTAGAGCTTCTTTATATATGTTCAAGTCCCTTCATGAGCATTATATATATTTTTTCCCTTTTGAAGTTTTATTTATAACTCAAATCCTTGAAACTCTTTCATTTTACAAGACTTGAATCTTCTATTTATAGTTTTGACATATTTTACAAGAAAATTTGTAACTTTTTGTATACTTGTTATCTCAGCCTCCTAAAAGTAGTTCCAGATTCCTAACTCATCAAGCTTTCCATTAAGTTTACCTTCATTAAAAACACATTTATGGTTATGTAATAGTACCCTTGCAAAGTTACCCCTCTCCAGACTCTCTCATCACACTGTCCCACAAATTTATTCCTTATTTTGTATCTTCGTGGTGATAATATTTATGCATACCATACATGGATGTGTTCCTCCGTGTGTTAGCTTTCCAACAGAATTGAAATTAGGCTATTTGCATTTTTCTAGAGTGAGTTACATCTATTTTACTATTGAAAGGTCAGATTCAAAGTTTCAGTCTTGGCTCAACTTTGAAAATTTATATAATGAGCTAGAGAACTTCATTTTAAGTGATTCTTTTTAGAGTGTTCCATAATGTGTCTAGTTTATGGTAAAAATATTTTCATTTTGAGATACATCATATTTTATCAACATTGCTTTTCAAAGTGCCTATTGCCAGAAACAACTAGAAATTCCAGCACCTACCACTTTCATGTCTTAAGTCACCTTTATTAAATCAAGTTTCACATACCATCTTTTTAAGCTACATTTGAGTATGATAACATCATTAAAGTGCTAATAATAGAATAGAACATATTGTTCTATCTAAAAATATATTTTATAAATAATCATTCAAAACTTTTGACAATAACTCAAGCTTGAGGCATTCTATCCATGGACAAGATTAGAAGCCAACAATGGTTGAACAATTAAAGATGAAGCTCTTACCTCTTATTTAAGGTCTAAAAAAATAGTCCTTCTCTTCTTTCTTGAGCTTGAGCAAGAGTCCTTGCAGTGGATGGCCTTCCTTGAATCTTGGCTCTAGAACTTAAATGCTTAAGAAAAATATTTCTCACTAGAGTTAAAGATTGTAACTCTTGTGAGGGCTAGTGAAGGTTTGAGCTTAGGATTTAAGTGTTTAGATGAGGTTTAAAGGGTGAAGAGAACTCTTTGGAGAGAAGAACATAAGAAGAAATGATAGAGAAAGAATAAGAGAGAAAGAACACTTAGACAGTGTTTGGTTTGTGTCCCAGGACACAAATACAGGGACAGACTGTCCTTGTATCATGTTTGGTGGCAAAGACGGGGTATGGAGACAGAAAAATTTTCTGTCCCAGAGACAGAAATTTTCAATATTTCTGTCCCTCTAAAAAATGGGGATAGTGGAGACAGGATACAGAGATAGAAATTTGACTCCTTTGTGGGGAAAGTGGGGAAAATGGGGATAATAATTTTTATGTCTCTGTCTCCACTATGCTTGTATTTCTGTCCCAAGACACTAACCAAACGCTATCTTAGGGAGTTTCTAATGCTTGAAGACTAGTAAGAGTGTGTTATGAGCAATGAGTTCTGTAACATTCTCTCAAGTATAACATCAGCCTTAAGCCATGACGTTGGACTCGAGAATTATTACTTATAGATTAGCGAACTTTTCTTAAATATCTATACCAAACTCGATTAACGTGTGTAATAGCTAAGCGTAATTATATTAAAATATATAACAACGAAATAATACATCCATTTAATACAAAGTTGAGTACAAAAGGAAGCTATACTATATGAGCTTGAATACACCTCTATTCTCTAATATATTCTCATACATATCCATTCCAATAAATATAACACAATAAAAGCATTAACCACCACACTATTGCAATTTCGAGTTCTTTTGCGTAGCAGCATCAAAATCCTCTGGCTTAACCTGAAGATGACACGGAACACAAAAACATAGGGGTGAGAATTCTAAAATTTCCAACAGGGCATTTCCCTAAAAACACAATCGTAATGTCATCATCATTGTCCTAGTCACTTCAGTTTATTAAGAAAAAGGTGATCAAACATTACATAATAATAGGTCATTTTTTTAAGTTCCAAATCATATTTTCAAAGTGGATTGTTTTTAAAAATCAATCACTTTGTACATATTTATCATAAGCTCATAATCATAGTAAATAATGTCAATCAAAATGAATCTTAATGATACAAATATGTATATACAAAATGTAGGGAAATTATCTTTAATTGCCATTGATATATCAAAGAGGTTCTCATCTATCTTTATTTGCCCTGACAAGTCGAAAAGGATCTCACCTCTCTCTATTTACCCTCGACAAGTTGAAAGGATCTTATGTTTCTTATTTTCCCTTGACAAGTCAAAGACGATCTCATTTTTACTTATGGCTACAGAACTTAATTCAATATATCATTCACTTTCCTTTTTCCAATGCATGCATAAAACACATATAGGCATTCATTTCACACTGTGATTGCAATCATGCCTCATAAACCAATCTTTACTTCCTCTAGCATGCATTTATATATCACAAGTCATAGAGCCAAATATTTAACACCAAGTATTTATGTCATACTAGAACCAAAATGCTATTAAATTATCAATTCAAGTGTTGGATTCATTTCCAGCAATTAGGCAGATTTCACACCATTGTAGCACAAATCCCTTTGCATATTAAACAATCAATTTGGAGGCTATAAAAAATATCTAAGACACTTCAATGTGTACACAAGGTTCCATAAAAACTTCAGAGGAAAAAGTGTTCCCTAATTATGTTAAGAACATTAGAAAAATTTGGTGGTCAGAAATCACATAGCCTCAGCTCATAACTGAAATATCATAATTTTTAACCCTAGAAAATGATTGAATCAATTGAAAATAAAAATCAGGGTTGAACTTCAAGATGTTTACAACACCCTGTAAAAATCTCCAGTTCTAATTCAATCATTTGATGTGGTAACAAAATTAAAAACATTTACAGCTTCTGTTTTGACGTTTCAGGTAGCACATAGATCATTTCAGTTTCTGATTTTTCAAACATAGAAAAAGTACCTAGAATGGCTCCAAATTTTTATTAGAGACACCTTAACATGTTAGCTACATCCTATAAAATTTTCAGCTGAATCCAAGATCTCTAAGTAGTTCAGAAATTTGGAACAAATTCCCTACTTGCTTCAAACTGGGATTTTCCTGCAACAATGCTCAAGCAACATGATTTTTTTTTCAAGCAGATAAAGTCCTTAACATGACCGAAGAAAAATCATAGAGTTGCCTTAGGATGTTAAATTCAACATATAATTTTTCTAGATCATAAAAATATCCACAATTACCCCAGAAAATTCATGAACAATCCTTGCCCAGGAGAAATATGAAAATCCAGTAGCATATCACAAATTTCCTTTTGACTAAAATGATTTCTAGCATCATCCAAACACACCACCAAATCACACACATCAATATCTATCTATCATCAATCAATACATCCAGAAAATTCTAGCTAATTCAATAAAAAACATCCAGACCAAAATTGGAAAGCAAGAGAACAAATAAAGCCCTACTTTTGGTGACTTAATGGATCCTTGACTCCAAGGTGCTCCAAGATTGATTCCTTCCACTTCAAAGCTCCCAAACCCACACCAAACCCTTCCTTACGTAGAGGAGTATGAGATATCAAAGTGAGGAATTGAACTTTTAATCAGTTAGTTTGATAGATCTTGAAGAGAGGAGGAAGTTCAGTGAAGGAAATTTTAGGATTTAGCAAGTCTAGGTTAGGATTTTTAAGGTTTCAATCTTGTTTTGATGTCATTGGTTTGGTTCTCTATGATGGCCGAACATGAAGGGTTTGGAGTGATAAGGTTGGTATTAATTCTTGTCTTATGATAGGTTGAAAAATTATATATGTAAAATATAGATTTCTTTCTTTAAAAGAAAATAAAAGATGAATGGCTAGGATTTAATCTTTTTAGTCAAGATTATATCTTGGCCATGCACTTGGCCTTAATGGATAACCATTACCCAGTCTTAAAGATTAAGTTATCTTTCAGTGTTAAAAATCTCACTTCGAAATTCCACCAAACGAGTAAAACACCATATCCGTGTAATCAAACATTGCCTGAAAATTAATTCTAGGTATGAAATCTTTATTCCTATCCATTTCTAATCTTAATCCTACTATTTCTTAGTTTCGGGCATCTCTAGGCCCAAATTCTAAGGTTTCAGCTGTCCCGACAGGCTCACGGAGCCTGCAAGGTACTATTCATGATTTTTTTTTTTTTACAAATCTATTGGATTGTCCCCATCATTACTAAAATTGTCAGAATTTTGAAATTATGACTAGCAAATCTCAAATTAATTTTTAACTAATTTTTAGGGTGTTACAAGTTCACGCACTTCCCTCCCTTTTATAGGCCAAGAGGCCATGACTTGAGAATGTAATAGAGGGGTTTTAGTGCTTCAATTTGTTATTCTTGGATTCTCTTGTGGGTGGAGTAATAATTGTTTTAGATTACTAAGTGTTAAGCATAATCATCATGTTGGAAGTAATGGCCAGTGTAGTCGGAATTAAGAGCTTTTTATGATACAAATTTATTCATCAAATCAATTTTGTTTCCTATCATGATGATGCTAATTTTTGGCTCATACATACATGAAGGGATTGTAATATGGAATTTCATTGAGTCTTGCCTTGTTTCGTACACTTTGTCATGCATGATATGATATATATATGTGTTTCATTTGTTTTACCATAGTTTCTTTAATAAATGATATTATAAGATGTCATGGCAAATCTATTATATTTTATACTAAGGATTTGTAACTTTAATCAAGTTGACCTTTTGATTCTTTCTAGCATTAATCCAATGGCTTAGATTCATTCTTGTTTAGTGACAAGTCTAGAGATTGGTATAATGGCGTTGTCATAATTATTAAAGTAGTGGCATATTCAAGACAATGATATTTTTAATGATAGTGGTATTCTTCTAATTCAATTTATAAAATAATAATATCTTTGTCATTTATTAATTAGACGAGTAGTTTTGTAATTTCTTCTACATAGTAAATGTATTTTAATAACTTCCACTAAGTAATAGCATTTTTGTAATTCTTTGTATTTTTCTCTAGGCACACTTGATTATTCTAATATTATTTGTTATATTTCATGACACTTGTCCAATTTCTATTAGTTTTCCTCTTTTTCATCTTAATTATTAATTTAATCTAGCTATGAATTTGAGGATATTACATTTCTCCCCTCCTTATTAAAAATTTTGTCCTCGAAATTTGTTACTTATGAACAGGTTTGAAACTTCTTTCCGCATGTCTTCCTCGAGCTCCCACATGTGCTCTTTCATTCCATCTTGTCCCCAGGCCACTTAGACCAGAGATACAGATTTGTTTCTTAGTTGCTTGGTACCACGATCCACGATCCTCATCGATGGTAATTTGAAAGTTAAGTTATCTCTTAATTGTATAGCTTCTGGCTCAAACACATGACTGGGGTTTGACTAATACTTCTTTAATTGAGACACATGAAAGAAATTATTGTACAGGTTGGACAGATTATGAGGTAATGCAATTTGGTAGGTGAAGGGACCTATCTTTTTGAGGATTTGAAAGGGTCCTAAGAATCTAGGGCTCAGCTTTTTGACTTTAATAGCACAACCTATACCTGTTACAGGAGTAATCCATAACAATACATGTTCCCCTTCTTGAAATTTGAGAGGTTTCTTTCTTTTGTCAGCATAGTTTTTTGCCTGCTTTGATCTCCTTATTTGTTCGATTATACCTTCACCAAATTAGGGCCCAACATACTCTGCTCACCCGCGTCACACCAACAAAGTGGTGATTAATATTTCCTACCATATAAGGCCTTATAGGGTGTCATCCCAATGCTAGTGTGGTAACTATTATTGTATGCAAACTCAATCAATGGAAGGTGCTTATCTCGTCTTTTTGACTGATCTAAGACAAACGCCCTTAGCATATCTTCAAGGGTTTGAATTGTTCTTTCTGATTGTCTATCAGTTAGAGGGTGATAACCAGTGCTCAAACATAATCTTGAGCCAAACGCCTTTTGAAAGCCTCCCTAGAATCTCGAGTTGAACCTCAGATCCCTGTCTGAGGTAACGGTCTTAGGTACTCCATGGAGCCTTATTATCTCTTGGATGTATAGTTGAGCTAACTTTTGCAAGGGGTAGTTTCCTCAGATGGGTAAAAAGTTAGCAGATTTGGTCAACCTATCCACAATTACCCATATGGAGTCATGCTCGATAGGTGTCCTTGGTAATCCAATCACGAAATCCATGGATATTCCTTCCCACTTCCATTCGGGGATTTCAAGATGTTGCAATACTCTGGAGGGCTTTTGATGTTCTATCTTGACTTTTTGACAAACCAAACACTCTCCCACTATATTGGCCATATCTGCTTTCATTCTTGGCCACCAGAACGTCCTTTCTAGGTCATGGTACATCTTGGTCATACTTGGGTGTATGCTAAATTGGCTTTATGGGCTTCTTCCAAGATCTTGGCTCTCAATCCTTCCTTTGCATGTACATAGATTCTCCCTTGGTACCTCCACACTCCTTCTTTATCTTGAACAAACTCTTTCACCCTTCTTGTCTCTACAAGGCTAAGGATCTAAGGAAATCCTTGTCTTTTTTTTGGGCTTGGATTATTTGATCCTTAAAGTTACTGGTTATACTTAATTAACTTGATCGAATTTCTCCAGAAGTCTCTCTATGTCCCAAGTTGAGGTTCCTAAAATTTTCTATCAGCTCGCCTTCCTTAACCATGAGCCACGTGGCATGCAAAGACTTATGACTCAAAGCGTCCGCTACCACATTTGCTTTTCCTGGGTGGTAGTCCAACACAAAGTCATAGTCTTTCAGAATCTCCATCCAATGCCTTTGCCTCATGTTGAGTTCCTTTTGGTCGATGAGGTATTTCAGACTTTTGTGGTCAGAAAACACTTCAAACCTTATATCATAAAGATGATGTCTCCAGATTTTCAAGGCAAAAATGATAGCTGCTAACTCTAAATCGTGGGTTGGGTAATTAACTTCATGGGGTTTGAGCTGTCTAGAGGCATAGGCTACTACGTTCCTATGTTGCATCAAAACACATCCTAGTCCTCTTCCCGAGGCATCACAATAAACTTGAAACTTCTTTCCTAGGTCGGGTAGGATTAGGACAAGTGTAATGGTTAGCTTTTTCTTAAGCTCTTGAAGACTTTTTTCACATTCCAGGCTCCATATAAAAGCTGAATTCTTCTTTGCTAGCTTGGTGAGGGGTAAGGCAATTTGGAAAATGCCTCTAATGAACCTTCGATAGTAACTCAAGTCCACTTTTCCAGACTTTTATTGCTACTTTCCTAGGCTTTACTTTTATTATTTCATTTGAAAGTGAATTATGCATATTATCATGTAATCGTAAATAAATCATGGACAATCAATCATTCATCCTCATCAGTGCGTAACTCATCATCATACATTCACATAAACAATATCTCATATACATCCTTATATCAAATAGTAAGCTGTTCATGCTAAATCACATGTCATATTTCATCATTTAAAGCCAATAAATCAAGTGCCCTAAGGTTCTTAAAATGTTATGGAAGTCTTAGTGTTTACACATTATGCAGTCCTTCTTTTCATTCTTACAAATTCTAACCAAATCTTTTTCTTAGTCATCTTTGTTTTCTTAGCGTTCCATTAATACATTAATGCACTTTAAAATATTATCCTTGGGTATTTAGAGGTTCTTTATATATCTTTAAGTTCCCTCATGAGTGGTCTATATATATTTTTCCTCTTAAAGTTTTATTGTCACTTAAATACTTAAAACTCTCTCTCTTTACATGACTTAAATCTTCTATTCACATTTCTGACATATTTTACAAGAAAATTTGTAACTTTCTGTATACTTGTTATCTCAGCCTCCTAAAAGTAGTTGCAGATTCCTAGCTCATCAAGTTTTTCATTAAGGGTAATTTCATTAACAATACATTTATGGTTATGTAATACTACCCTTGCAAAGTTACCCTTTTCCAGACCCTTTTAGCACTCTATCCATAACTTTATTTCTTATTTTGTATTTTCGTGGTGCAAGGCTATAAATGGAATACATGGATGTGTTCCTCTGTGTATTAGCTTTCCGACAGAGTTGAAATCAGGCTATTTCATTTTTCTAGAGTGAGTTACTCCTATTTGACTACTGAAAGGTCAAATTCAAAGTTTTAGTCTTAGGTTCAACTTTGAAAATTTATATCTTGAGCTAGAGAACTCCGTTTTGGGTGATTCTTTTTGGAGAGTATTCTATAATGTATCTAGTTTATGGTAAAAGTATTTTCATTTCAATATACTTCGTATTTTATGAAAATTACTTTTCAAAGTGCATACTGCCAGAAATAACTAAAAATTCCAAAACCTACCATTTTCATGTCTTAAGTCACCTTTATTAAATCAAGTTTCACATACCATCTTTTTTAGCTATATTTGAGTATGATAACATCATACAAGAACTCAGAACATAATAGAACATAATGTGCTATCTGTAACGCCCTGATTTTTTTTCCCTGTGTACAAAATGACCGAAAATGCCCCTGAGCTCATTTTATCAGGAAAATGAGGATCGCTGGTCCTAGCCACCCTCCAAGGGATGTTTTGACGGTAAAAGGGGATTATGTGTGTTATGTGTGCTAATAGAGTAGAAGAATCTCATTTTTGAGTTCTGATGCATAAAATAACCAAATTGCCCCTGTGGCTGATTAACACAGAATCAAGTGCTGATTGAGCCCGGACTTCAGCCAAAGGTTTGAAATGATATTTTTAAGTACTATTTAACATCTGGTTAAGCCCGGATAGCCCCGGGAGGTTTTTCCAAAAAAATACTGTTTTGCCCCTGATTAAGCACTTAATGAGCTTAATCATGTGATTAACGAAACCTAAGCAATATTAGGCTCTAATTAAAGATTAGCAAATTCTAATTACTAACTAGAGTCAAAATAATTAATTGAGATTAATTAGAATCTAAGATTGCTTGGAAAAACTCAAAATCCCTTTCTTAAAATCAAGACTTTATGTCATGAATCATTGAATAGTGTTCTTCCTTTCAATTTCCTTAAATCGAGGAACTAATGGATGTGATTGAGAATCTTGATTAGAAGATGTTTGACCCCATTAATGACCAAGACCTCTCCTAAACCTTGTCTTGAATAGCCTTAATCACCCTCTTTCTCACCCAAACACTTAATTACAACCCCTAATCCATAGCCTAATCAAATCAATTCCTAAACACACTCCTAACCCACATTGAAATGAGAAATTTTCCTCCCCCATTCCCTTAATACAATCGGCCACCCCTCCATTCATCTCATCTCATTTTATTTTATTCTACAAAATCAAAAGACACCATGCCTTGAACCATGTCTAGGACCATACTTTGTCATACATTCACCACTCCATGACATGATGTATGTAACACCCTAATAAGAACGAACCATACTTAAGTCATATTTCATCCTTATTAGTTTATTACTTCCTATCTTGTGTCTTTTTTCTTTTGAAATTACTATTATACAGAATTAGCGGAAAGTATAATAATTTTTTTTTGAAACCACATATTCGAAAGTAAAGCCTGTAGTGTGAATTGGTGGTTATGCATATCGGTACATAATAATTCTGTCGGTCAGATAACTTAGCAGAAAGACAAATATATATAAATAGATAACATGTTTCAATATTAACATAATACATAGCGATCTTCGAGAGGGTAGGCATCCCCACCTTTAAATACAACACATGAAGTAATAGTACAACAAGATATAAGATTCACTACATCAAATCCCAGGGGGACATTGCCACTACAGAAATATAAGAAATAAACCTCCTAAGCCTAGGCAGAAAGCAGTAAAATAAATATCAGCAACAGCAGCAAACGTGATGAACAGCATCAACAGTTAGACAGTATGGTATGGCGGAAGGGACTCCTAATAATTGGGTGCGTGGTACGAGGAAGTACTCGGCTCGTATAGGCAGGTGGTACTCTGGCGACTGGGTGACTCGAAGCGTCGCTGAGCATGCCATAGTCTAAGACAGATATAACGTCAAGGACGAGACTTGACTCATTGGACGGCATCTGCCAGTTCTGCCAAACGTCTTCCTCGAAGTCATCATGCCAATTATCGAAATCCTCTCCTATCAAGTCCTCCCCGATCTTAATCGGATCCTCCTCAGGATCCTCCTCCTTGCCAGCGTCATACGAGTTAGGTTCGGGAGGAACCATCTGTAGGGGCTCCTCCAAGATCTCTTCTTCAGAGTCAAAGGATAGCTCTACCACGGGCACGTGGTGTGGAGGGGCTACGAAGATCTGTACATCTAAGTCAGAAGAGTTGGATATGATGATGGGCCTACTGCATGAGGTCTGCTGGTTCCTCGTTCGGCTGCTGGGACCTCCTAGGTGAAACAAGCTCCTCGGCCAGGGGCCTTATTTCTCGGGACCCAATCGGAGTCTGAGTCGGAGCTACTGCGGGGGCAGACCATCGTTGAGAGCGATCGAATCTAGAGATGTCATGGTTATAGATGTGAGAAATCATGGATTTCTCAGTAGGAAGTTATTATCTCATAAGTGTTATCATGTACATCTCCAGGCCACTTCAGTTTTATTATCAGAAAACATGGGCAGTTAAGGTTTCATTATGCTTTGTTTTGAAAAGTGTTCGTAATCCGAAGTGACATGTCTTTTAGAAGTCTTTCATTAACAGGGATAATAGTGAGAACATAAAACATAATCATAGCATTTATTCAACTAGATGCAGTAATCATAAGAGGTGATCTAATAAGGAAATGATCCTTTGGACTCCTCGAATTAAAGGTTACGAAAGGTGATCGTAGTGCCCCTTATCCCATACTCTAAGAGTCGGGTGTTAACTTATCATAGGATAAGATTATGCTAGTGATGACTAGTGAGGTATGAGCTCATAACATAGAACTCTCAAAAGGGAGAGTAGTAGGGTGGCCCCAATAAATGAAAGAATAAGCTTAAGTCACCAAAGGAATAAGAATAAGGAATTCATGTTATATCTATTTTGCCCGATATGCATTACTTATGTTTCTATGTTGCATAAACATGTATAGCATAATAAGATATGTTGCATTCATAACATCCGAGACCTCATACTAAAATAAATGGGCCTTGGTAAATAGTATTTTCAAACTTCAAAATTGAACTTTATGCATGTTCACCCTTTTTATAAAGAAACCCGAGATTCCTGAGGACGTAGACGATGGCACCAAGATAAGAGAATACCTTACTGAGATTATTTAGAAAGTTTTACACCCTTTCTATCTTTTCTTTCCGTCTTGTAGGCCGTTATTTAGTCCGCATGTTCGTGTTCCTAGATCGTCCTTTTGCTCAGCCAGTTACTAGCTTCCGGTTTACGTCGACTGCACCTTTCACCAATGACCTGCTCTTCGAGCGCACATGCCCCTGAGGAGAGCGTGTCCATCGTACCCCCGATGTTGCCTACGTCATCCACGCCTACCCAAAGTACGTTCCCCGCTCACCCTCGATGCATTCTGAGACCGACCCCTCCGAGATAGATATCCCATCCATGGGTTTCTCCTCTACTGTGCCCATGGAGTTGGGCAGCGAGGCTATTGTGATGCAGCCACTTTGAGGAAGCAGGATGAGGATGGTGTCTCACCATGGAGCGCATGTCCGACCCGCTCACCGCTTAGCCACCTCGGCCGAGTTGGCCTAGTGGGTTGGGTATGTCCCCCCTCCCCCGTGTGATGAGTAGGAGTAAGAGCTGGAAGTTGACTCATAGTGCACGCACACGTTCATGTTTAGGATAGGCTTCTTTTGCTCTTAAAGGTTATCCATTTTAGATGCACTTGTGTAGTTAGGGGATTCAGTTGTATTTTCTTTATGTTATGCACGGATGACTGTATTACCGCTACTACTACTTGACTTGGTGTATGGTATAACTATTTATATATAACGATCTATGATGTTGTTTTTTTTCATTTCATTTGTTATGATGTGATTTTCTTTTGTAAATTAACGATATGGTTTATTTTATGCACTCGCATGGCTCACGTTTTAGCTTTCATTTCCAAAAAGAAAAATTTAACCCATATTTTCACTAAGTATTTTCTAAAGACTAGAATTAAGGACCGGAACAAAAGAGTAATAATTAATAATTAACTTGAATATATCCTAGGTGTATTGAGTCAATTATTAGGGTGTTACACTATCTAAAAATATATTTTACACACAATCATTCAAATTTTTTGACAATAACTCAAGCTTAAGGCATTCTATTCATGGGCAAGGTTAGAAGCCAACAATGCTTGAACAATTAAAAATAAAGCCCCTACCTTTCATGTAGGGTCTAAAAAAAAGCCCTTCTCTTCTTTCTTGAGCTTGAGCAATAGTCCTTGGAGTAAATGGCCCTCCTTGAATCTTGGCTCTATAACTTGAATGCTTAATAAAAATATTTCTCACTAGAGTTAAAGATTGTAACTCTTGTGAGGACTAGTGAGGGTTTGGGCTTAGGATTTAAGTATTTAGATGAGGTTTAAAGGATGAAGAAAACTCTTTGAAGAGAATAACAAAAGAAGAAATGATAGAGAAAGAATAAGAGAGAAAGAACACTTAGGGAGTTTCTAAGGCTTGAAGACTAGTAAGAGTGTTTTATGAGCATTGAGTTCACACACCTTTCTCCCTTTTATAGGCCAAAAGGCCATGACTGGAGGGTGTAATGGAGGGGTTTTAGTGCTTCAATTTATTATTCTTAGATGCTCTTGTGAGTGGAGTAATAATTGGTTTAGATTACTAACTGCTATGCATAATCATCATGTTAGAATTAGTAGTTAGTGTAGTGCCAATTTTAGTTTAAATCAAGAGCTCTTTATGACATAAATTTATTCATCAAATCAATTTTGTTTCCTATCATGATTATGCTAATTTTTGGCTTATACATACATGAAGGGATTGTAATATGGAATTTCATTGAGTCTTGCCTTGTTTCGTGCACTTTGTCATGCATGGTATGATATGTATGTGTGTTGTATTTTGTTTTATCTTCATTTATTTAATACATGATGTTATAAGATATTTTAGTTTAACCAAATCATGGTAAATCTATTATATTTTATTGTTATAATTGGAATCCCATGTTAATTATTTTAACATAATCATCCACTAACTCTATTATCTAGCATTAATCCAATGGCTTAGATTCATTATTGTTTAGTGACAAGTCTAGAGATTGTATAATCGCATTTGTAATTATTAAAGTAATGGCATATGTAGTAATTTCTTCATTCAAGTCAATGATATTTTTATAATTAGACAATGATAGTTGTAACATCCTCCCAAGTACAACGTCATCCTTAAGTCGTGACATCAGACTTGAGAGTTCTTACTTATAAATTATCGGACCTTCCTTAAATAACTATAGCAAATGCAATACGATCGTGTAATAACTAGCATAATTTAGTTAAAATATATAACAAAGAAACACAACATTTATTGAATACATGGCTAAGTACAAAAGGAAGCTCTTCTAAGAGCTTTTATACATATACGTTCTCTATTACCTTTACATACATATAACTCTAACTAAGTACAGTAAATTAAAAACATCAACTATTAAACTATTGTAATCCTGAGTTCTTTCATGCAGCAGCCCCATCATTCTTTGGATTAACCTAGAGACGACATGGGAACACACAAAATAGGGGTGAGAATTATACAATTCTCAGTAGGGCAACTCCCCATAAACTCACTCATAATGTCATCGTCATCGCCCCAGCCACTTTGGTTTATTAGAAAAAGAGTGATCATGCACTTCATACCAATGGTTCATTTTTAAAGTTCCAAATTGTACTTCCAAAGTGGGTGGCTTTTAATAATCAATCACTTAATGCATATGTATTATAATGCCAAACATCTAGTAAATCATCCTAAGCAGACATTCAAAAATAACAGCCAAAACATAAGTAGAAATTTCATTCTCACAAACATTATCAAGTAAACTTATATGCATATGCAGAAATAATAATAAATTTTGTGTTCCATTTCATGGCCAAGGAACTTAATCTAGTGCATTTTTCTTTTTTCATTAACATAGGAAAGACTTAGTTTATATCATGCTACAAAACTTAATTCAATGCAACCTTCTTTCTTCATTGACATTGGAAAGACTTAGTTTATACCCAACAGGTATCTGTTGTGGACAACTCCACAATAGATAATTTATACGAAATGGTGTTTATAGTGGATCACATCACATAAGGGAAATAGACTGCTTATCAAGACTGAGCTCATTCCTATACGTGATCATCAGACTTCATTTTTTCCATTTTTGAATCACACACAGTTCTATTTCTAGCCGATACGTCTACCGACTCATAATATCTCAGGGGAAGTACCTTTTTTTGCCTTCCCCTTAATTCAATCTAAGTCTTGTTTCTGTTTTCTCCATATGTCAGAATAGGCACACTTAGTATTTTGGGAAAGTTCCTACTTTTGCCTTCCCCTTATTCAATCTAAGTATTGTTTCTGTTTTTTCCATATGTCAGAACATGCACGATTAAAATTCATATATTCTCTTTTGCCACACATACATATCATTCACTGTTCTTTTCCAAATGCATGCATGAGGCACATATACGCATTCATTCATAATATGATTTCAATCATGCCTCAAACCATTCCTTAAAGTCACTAGCATGCATTCATATATGTCATACTTGAACCCAATATCATTATTTCATCAACTCAAAGCATCAATTCATTTTCAGCACAATGGCAGATTTCACATATCTATAGCACAAATTATTTTGCATTTCAAACCATGAAACCCAAGGCTATAAAAATTATCCAAGACACTTCAATGTGTCCCCAAGGTCCTCTAAAAATTTTGGAGTTAAAACAGTTCTCTAAGTATGATAACAAAATTCAACAATTTAGCAGGCCAGAAACCCCCCATTGCAGCCAACAGCCAAAGTTCTAATCTTATTACCTATCAAATGATCATATCAAATCATAAAAAAATTCATGGTTGGACTTCAACATGTCCTCAATATTCTGTAGAAATTTCAGTGGAAAAATCAATCATTTGATATGGTAAAAAAATTAGACAAGCTCAGAGCTTCAGAATTGGCTGTCCAGACAACTCAAGAACAGTCTCAGTTTTTGATTTTTATAAAATAGTAACACTCATTTTTAGGACCCAAGAAAAATCATGGAGTTTCCTTAGGATGTTAGCTTCAACATATAATTTTTATAGCACATACAAACATATAAAAATACATCAAAAAATTCGTGACTCATAACCTGCCAGTGCAAATCCGAGAATTCCAGCACATGATTCAAAATTTGATTTGCCAAAATGGGTTTTCTAACATCATCCAAACACTACACCAAAATTAACACATCAATATCAATACATCATCAGTCAATACAATCAAAATTTTCGGATTAAAACCAATCAGAAACTTTCAGAATAAATTTTGAAAGAAAAGGCAAAAAAAAAAACCCTACTTTGATGGCTTTAGGGATCTTGGTTCCAAAGGATGTTCTAGGAGTGATCTTGCTCACTTCAAGGCCACCAAATCAGCACCAAGCCCTTCCTTAATCAGTGATGTATGAGATACCAAGGTGGGGATTGATGAGGAATTGAAATTCTAATCGGTTAGTTTGATAGATTATGAGGAGTAGAACAAGTTTTGTAAAAGGATCTTGGTGTTTTAGTGACTCTAAGTTAGAGTTTTTGAAGCTTGAAGCTCGTTAATGGAGGTTTGAGAGGAAGAACAAATGGAGGGCTGTGTTTCTAGGCCTCTTGGCCGAAAATGATGATGGTGGGGTGATAAGGATGGTGGCTTTGTATTTATCTTGTGAGAAAGCTTGTAAAGGATGCTTAATTGTAATAATGTAAAAGGAGAATTCTTAAATATTGTAAAATGGATGGCTAGGATTGTTTTCTTGGTCAAAGAATGGATCTTGGTCATCCACTTGGTTCAAAATAATTGGATCACTTTAACTTGGGGAGCAAGTAACTTTTTTGGTGTTAAAACTGCACACCGAAATTCCAGCGAACGGATGAGACACTGTACTCGGGTAATAAGACATTGCCCGAAAATTAATTTTAGGTATAAAATCTCTATTTCTAACTATTGCTAGTGTCAATCCTATAATTTCTCAGTTTTGGGCATCTTCAGATCCCAATTCTAGGGTTTCGGCTGTCCCGATGGACCGGTAAGGCCCGCAGGTTACTATTCACTTTTTTTTTTTTACTAATCCATTGGACCATCCTCATCATTTCTAAAATTGTTAGATTTTTGAAATTACGGCTAGTAAAGCCCAAATTAATTTTAAAATAATTTTTAGGGTGTTACAATAGTGGTATTCTTCTAATTCCATTTATAAAATAATAGATATCTTTGTCATTATTAATAAGAAAAGAGTAATTTTGTAATTTGTTTTCTATATAGTAAATGTATTTTCATAATTTCCACTAAGTAATAGTATTTTTGTAATTCTTTGTATTTTTCTTTAGACACACTTCATTATTCTAATATTATTTGTTATATTTCATGACACTTGTCCAATTTCTATTGATTTTCCTCTTTTTCATCTTAATAATTAATTTATCTAGTTATGAATTTGGGGATGTTACATTTCTCCCTTCCTTATTAAAAATTTTGTCCTCAAAATTTGTTACCTATGAATATGTTCAAAAATTCATTTCGCATATCTTCCTTGAGCTCCGATATGTGTTCTTCCATTCCATCTTGTCCCTAGGCCACTTGGACCATAGATACAGACTTTACTTTAAGGATAAGTGGGAAATTATATTAAGGTTTTTATGGTGTAAAGTTTGATGTGTTTTCTGGCCATAAAAGTTTGAAAAACCTCTTCGACCAAAAGGAACTCAACATGAAGCAAAGGCATTGGATGGAGTTTTTGAAAGACTATAACTTTGAGTTGAACTACCACCCAGGAAAAGAAAATGTGATAGCAGACGCTTTGAGTTGTAAGTCTTTCCATGCCACGTGGGTCATGGTGAAGGAAAGTGAGTTGATAGAAAAAATTTTAGGAACCTTAACTTGGGACATGGAGAGAATTCTAGATAAATTCGGTTCAGTCAATTAAGCATAACCAGTAGCTTTAAGGATCAAATAATCCAAGCCCAAAGAGAAGACAAGGATTTCCTTAGAACCTTAAGCCTTGTAGAGACAAGAAGGGTGAAAGAGTTTGTTCAAGATAAGGAAGGAGTGTGGAGGTACCAAGGGAGAATTTGTGCACTTGCAAAGGAAGGATTAAGAGCGAAGATTTTGGAAGAAGCCCATAAAAGCCAATTTAGCATACATCGAGGTATGACTAAGATGTACCATGACCTAAAACAGATATTCTGGTGGCTAAGAATGAAAGCAGATGTGGCCAATATTGTAGGAAAGTGTTTGGCGTGTCAAAAAGTCAAGATAGAAAATCAAAAGCCCTCCGGAGTATTGCAACCTCTTGAAATCACCGAATGGAAGTAAGAAGGAATATCCATGAATTTCGTGATAGGATTACCAAGGACACCTACCAGACATGGGTTGACCAAATCTGCTAACTTTTTACCAATCCGAGCAAACTACCCCTTGGAAAAGTTAGCTCAGCTATACATCCAAGAGATAGTAAGGCTCCATAGAGTACCTGTAACGCCCCGATTTTCTTTCCCATGTACAAATGACCAAAATGCCCCTGAGGTTATTTTTACTGGCAGAATAAGGATAGTCTACCCTAGCTATCCTCAAAGGGTTGTTTTAATATTGAACAGGGACTATATGTGTTATATGTGTTAATAGAGTAGAAGAATTTCATTTTTGGGTTTTAGCATGCAAAATTACTAAAATACCCCTACAGTTATTTCACACAAGATTAACTGCCGAGTGGACCCGGACCTTACCCCGGGAGCTTGAAATGTCGTTTTTAAGAGATCTTTAATATCTTTTTAAGCCTGGGTGGTCCCGGTGAGTTTTTGTGAAAAATTACTGTTTTGCCCCTAATTAATGGCATAATGAGCTTAATTGCATGTTTAGCATGTTTAGCGAAACCTAAGCAATATTAGATTCTAATTAAAGATTAATTAATTTTAATAATTAATCTAGAGTCAAAATAATTAATTGGGGTTAATTAGGCCTAAGATTTCTTAAAGAAACTCAAAATCCCTTTCTTAATTCAAGATTTTATGTCATATTTCTTTGGATAGTGTTTTCCTCTCTCTAATTCCTTAAATTAAGGAATTAAAGATGTGATTGTACTTCTTATTGAATGAGATTTGACTCCACTAAATGAGCAAGAGCACTTTTTAACCATGTCTTGAGTGGTCTTAATCACTCACTTTCTTACCTAAACACTTGGTTACAAACTCTTAATCAAAGGCCTAATCAAAGATACTCCTAATGAAATTGGTGCCACTCCTCTATCCATCACATTTTAATTTAATCACTTACACAATCAAATGAAACCATACCCAAACCCATACCTAGCCATTCCTACACCATTCCATATAATGATACATCTAGATGAGATATTTTTTCTCCCACTTCCTTGATGAATGCTGCGGCTTCTTCCTCCCTTTCATCCTCTAATATTGCATTTTCTCTGTAAATACACACTCAAGGAAACTTACAAGAATATTTGCTTATTCTTGCAACTTTTGTTCAAAGATCATTAAGTTTCCTTTCTTTTCTCTCATCCTAGGAGTTCTTCTTCTTCTTCCTCCTTCTTAACAGAAACCACTGTCAACCACCACATCTCAACCTCAAACCACTACCCAATCACCATAGATCTTTCCTAAAATACTTAACCTTCGACTTCCAAGATCAAAAACGTAAGACAGATCTTCCTCCCTTTTCTTTTTCTTCTTGGCCAAAGCTACTTTGGGCACCAAGGAAGAATTTTTCTTCTCATCTTTTTTCAAGATCAAGCTCTTTTCTTTCAACAAGAAAAATATCTTTGGTAGGGAGTTTGTTTCAAAGTTTTCATTCTTTTCTTTTGAATCATTTTTGGTTGGAATATTAGATTGGTTAGAAACATTCTCTTCTTCTATGTTCCCTTATTTTTGGGGTTTGAATGAATGTTGAAATGTTGGTTATCTCCTTTTGTTCTTTCTTTTTAGTTTCAAGTTTCCTTTTTCTTTCTTTCCCTTTTTTTGGCCTTGATGGCCTTATTATTTAAGAATCATGGCTTGATGATGGGGATCTTTGATGTTAGTTATAAAACCATCATTTGTTTGACCTTTAAAGCTTAAGATTTCAAATTTTTTTAGTTTTGAGAGTCCCTAGCAAATGAAAATGTTATGTGGTTTCCTTTGATGGTTTTTCCTTTGAGCTTGATGGTGAGTCTAAGAAGACAATGTTCTTGAAATCATAATAATGAGAGACTCTACAGCCGATGTCCATTTTGTAAGATTGATCAGTGTTTTAGAGTTGTTACTCTAAATTGGAGTCTTGAGCCTAGGACCTAAAGGAATAACAAATGGAAATGCTTCATATTTGTATTTCAAGTCCTTGCATTTCATATTTATATTTGAGCCTTGCATATCATGTTTATTTCCAAGCCATCACCTAAGCTTGAAGATAAGAAAATGAACTTGCATTTCATGTTTATATTTCTTGTCTACTATATTTATATTTCAAGCCATCACCTAAACTTTAAAGATTAAAAATGAGCTTGCATTCTCATATTTATATTCAAGCTTTTCATATCATATTTATATTTCCATTGCCATCACCCTATAATATCAAGATTAAAATGAGACTTGCATTTGCATGTTTAAATTTATGTCATTACCTAAATAATCTAGAGCTCAAGACTTACCTCTTTCAACTTACATGGGAATTTCAGTTCCATGGGCATTTGTATTTATAAAAAAGATTTTGTTTTCAAAGGAATAAAGTTTTAAGGTTTGGAGTATCATTATCTTAAGGGTTCAAAGTTTGTGTCTTGTAATTTTCCTTGAGAAATATGTTGATTCCTAAAGTGTTAATACATGATTTACATAACTAAAACCTTAATGATGAGCCCTATGATTTTACTACTGACCTAAGGGCTTTGACTTATGTTTCAAAAGGGATAAATTAGTTGTAAGAGTATTCCTTGACCTAGAATTGATTCTAAGAAAGATTAGTTGCTAGAAATGCTTATTATTGTAATTTTTCATGCTCTTAGAAAATTAAATTTTAGATTATGTTCTAAAATTTCCAGATCTGATGTATGCTGTTTAGAGTGAATTAAATGGGTAAAATTTGTTAATAATTAGTGTGATAATTATTTTTAGCACTTAAGGAAAGACTAGTAACTAGAAAGGATAAAAAATGTGATTTCTAGAACCCTTAAAGGTGAAAAATATGGTTTCTATCCAGCATGTCATAATTTGTTAAAAAGGATGTTTAGCACTTAGTAAATGTATAGGAACCACTCATAATTGGTTTAGAAATTTATTTTAGCATCATAAGAAAAGTCGGTAATGAGAAACGGTCAAAAACATAACTTCTAGGACACCGAAATTGCTCATTTCCATTTCTGTTCAAATTTGTCCAGCTTCATTTAGCGATGTTCTTGAGGTTGATAATTAATGGAAATCATTGTTATTTATCCCTGAGATGCATAAAAGAACAAATACGAAAGTTAGATTTACCCAATTTAGAAGTTTAACCGATTAAGAGATAATGAAAGTGCTTATTTTAAGAGGTGATGTGATTTAATATACTTGAAAATTTATGTAATGATTATGTTTGCATATTTGGTTACTAGTTATAAGATTTGTTGTGGCATGTTATGATTACACTTGGAATGTTTAAGATGCATGTGCTGAAGTAATATGAAAGCATATGACATTATATGATATGTTTGTGTTCTTGCATCTTAATATAATGTGCTAATGTTAAGGTGACATAAAACATATGAAAATGATCCTCTAGACTCCCCGAATTAAAGGTTATGAGGGATGATCCAATAAGGAAGTGATCCTTTAAACTCCCCGAATTAAAGGTTATGAAAGGTGATCCTAGCCCCCTATCCTGTACTTAAGAGTCGGGTGTTAACTTGTCATGAGGATAAGAGTATGCTAGTGATTACTAGTGAGGTATGAGCTTATAACCTAGAACTCTCAAGAGGAGAGAGTAACAAGGTGGCCCTAATGAGAGAAAGAATAGATTAAGTCATCTAAAAAATAAAATGAAGTAATTCATGCTGTGTTTACCATGCTCTATATGCATCACTTATGTTTTTATATAGTATATTGCACCCTGTATTGACATGCATTTCATGATGAGGTATGATGCATTCATAACATCTAAGACTTATATTAAAATGAACAAGCCTAGGTAATTAGTATTTTAGAACTTAATAATTGAACCTTATGCATACTCACTATTTCATAATGAAACCCGAGGTTCCTGAAGATGTAGATGATGACACTAGGATAGGAGGACGCCCTACTGAGATTCTTTATTAAGTTTCTCACTCCCTCTGTCTTTTCTGTCCATCACATCTTTAGAAGATGATGGCGTCGTTCGTGATATTCATTGATGCGCCGACTTGGGAACTCTATTTTGATGCCACACACCAGTCATACCATTTTGTGGGCCACTGTTCGGTCCATTTGTTCATGTTCTTGGACCACCTGTTTGCTCATCCAGTCTGCAGTTTTCATTTCTCTCCTACTTCCTTCTTTGCTGATGAGCTTTTCTTCGAGCGCAGGCGCCACCGCAGAGGGCAAACTCATCGCACCCTTGCCGCTATCTCAGTTGTTTGAGACTATCCAGAGTATGTTCCCCACTCTCCCCCTACTCATTCGGAGACTGATCCATCCGAGGACTCAGTCACCCAGATCCCGTCTGTTGGTTTTTCCTCCACCATGCCTATGGAGATAGGTGGAGATAGTGAGGTTATGGTGACTCAGCCGATCCACGAAGCTAGAGTGAGGATGTAGCCCTGTCGTAGAGCTCATGCTCGACCCACTCAGCATTTAGGCACTCCGGCCAAACTGGCTCAGTGGGTTGGTTATGCTCCTCCCCCTTAGGACAGGCAATAGTAGGACTTGGCAGTAGACTCTGTAGTGCATGCATGCATACTTTACATAGGATAGCCTTCTTTTACTTTTAGAGGTACTTTAGATGCACTTGAGTATGTGGGGTTTCTGGTTTATGTATTTTATGTTTCTTTATGAATTGCATGGATGATTGTATCGGCTCAAACTATAATGGTGGGTCTAATGCTACTATTATATGACTTGGTGTATGGAAGGACTTCTATTACATATCTATGATGGTTGGTTATGTTTGAGATCTTGTATTCCATTTATTATATGAATGTTTACTCTTTGTTATATGCGAGACGAACGACATAGTTTTATTTTACGCATGATTTCAAAACAAAAAAATTACCCATATTTTCGTTAAGTATTTTCTAAAAATTAGAATTAAGAACTAGAACAAAAAAGTAATAATTAATAATTGACTTGAATGCGTCCTAGGCATGTTAGGTTAAATATTAGGGTATTACAATACCAAGACCATTGTCTCAGATAGGGATTAGAGGTTTACCTCGAGATTCTGGGGAGGCTTGCAAAAGGTGTTTCGCTCAAGATTATGTTTGAGCACTGATTGTCACCCTCAAATCGATGGACAATCAGAAAGAACAATTCAGACCCTTGAAGATATACTAAGAGTGTGTCTCTTAGATCATCCAAAAAGTTGGGATAAGCACCTTCCATTGATTGAGTTTGCATACAATAACAGTTACTACACTAGCATTGCAATCACACCCTATGAGGCCTTATTATTAGCTCCAGAACCCTTTGAGCTTATTTGTTTTGAATGCTTTGAAGAATGACTGATGTCTCCTTTGAGTTTCATGTAAGATTATAATAGGTTTCTATCGTTTAGCAGAGCCAGGTTTACTCAAATAAGGATATATTTCACTATACATATGTAAACATGTTTATCTCATGTTGTGAGACCTAAAATAAAATAAAAGTGAAATTACAAAGCATTTGATGGCTAACAATGAGAAGAAGTTTTCAATGCTACAAAGAACAAGTTCAGAGACTTCAAAAAGTAGCACGAGACATCAAAAAGTACATTCAAGATAAAGATATCAACCCATGTCCAAGAGCAATGTGTTACTTAATCTTCAATCATCATAATCGCAAAGATATAATCTGCAAAGAAAGATTGGATTGAAGACCTGAAAGTGAAAAACTCTTTACAGGACTGATTGCGTACATCAGAAAGCTCACTTGTGAGTTGAGCAAAGAATGCTAGAGGAAAGGGAGGGAAATTTTAAATTTAAATTTCAAATAATCAAGTCATACACAGTTTCAAATTGGTACGTTATGTTTTTTGCCTAGTTGATCAATCACCTTAGCTTCATGAAGGAGGAATTTAGAAAGCATGCTTCGAAAGTAGAAAAGTAGTTTCTGAAAGGGGATCAGAAAATTCAACTTTATAACGGCGTCTGTAACCGATATGATAGTTCTATCAACCTCTCTTCTATCTGTTCTTTTCAAGACAGAACTGAAGTTCAACACGTGTCACTTGAGGAACTGATCTATGGGAATAGTCACAAAGAAAGACCATTATATAAAGAGATGCTAAGCTTGAAGAACGATGAGAAATTTGAAGATTCAAGAAAGGAGACTAGAAGCTAGCCGTTGTTAACACCAAGTTTAAAATAGGAAATTAGACTCCCAAACTTGATTGCACAAGGCACCTAGATAGTGGTATGCAATCCAGATCGTCTCATGAGGAAACTGAACTATTTAGTTGGAATAAAAAGGGGGTTTAAGTTGCATCAAAATTAAAATCGAGATTATGAGCAATAGAAATTAACAATTATAAAGAAAACTAGCCTAGAGGATTCTCAAGTTAGGGAGTATCAATCATTAACATATCAAAACATCAAATGCTTAGTGAGAAACTATGCACCGATCATGTAATCACACAATTAGCTAGCAATTCTCCTTAAAGTCTATTGACTAGAGGGTAACATAAAGCACATACACTTAATAATTGCAATCACAACACATAAATGTATGAACATATTAAAGAATACCAATTGCCATAGTCTAATCCTCCATCAAGAATTATCTCTATTCTCCTAGTCAACTAGATACTCACTAATTAATCAATTAGCATGCATCCAATCAACAAGCTAGATTAAATATGCTCACAAATCATGCTTCCATACCTAAATCAGCACCTAACTTAACATGCAAATGAATCATAAACATGAAAAAAAAGGTAAAAGGCAAGGGAAAGAGATCATCACTAAGCATTTGTATTCAAATCAATAATGTTTCATAACACCACCTTAGCTCTTGAATCCCTTGAGCTAGCAAGAACACTACCCTTCCATGAATGAGGTTACAACTAGAGAAAGATAAAGAGTGGTAGAATCAGAAACTAAAATCAGCATAAAAATGAACAAAACTAAGTGTATCAGTGAGTTCTTGAATGTAGAGGGGAAGATGAAGAAGAAGAGAAGAAGAGAGGTGAGCTCTCTCCCCAAAACATAAACCTGTCCTAATTTGGCAAAAAATTCCTCGGTTCTCGTGCCTCAAAGCATTACATCAATGTAAAATTTGCTAAAAGTGGGCCTAAGTGGGTGAAAATTACAAAATTAAACTTTCAGGTCCGATCCCGCTATGCTCGCTGTAGTGACTGATGTTCGCTACAGTGAACAGGCTTCAAAATTCCATTGGTGCCATTTCTCAGGCTCACTGCAGTGAAGGATGTTCACTGCAACGAGTGTGTCTTCACTTTTGGTCTTGCTCTGTCTTCCTCGCTCACTGCAGCGACCGATGTTCGCTGCCGCAAGGCTGTCTGGACAAAAATAAAAGCTTCTAGCTCTTCTCTCTTCTTTTCAAGTGTGCTCTAAGCTCCACTCCATAGCACACTAGCAAAGGTGATTCTTTAGATGACCTTGAACTTCTCTGTGAGAAAAAGAACTTGTAAGAGACATAGATCAAAATTGTGTAAAAGTCACTGAAAAGAAAACACCAAACAAAATTGAGTGCAAGGAGGATTATGTACAAAAGCTAGCAAACTCATGGGAACTAAACTCAAAAACAATGCAAAAGCACTAAGTGTAAAAGGAAAAATATTTACAAAAAGAGCGTTTATCATAGACTCTGCAAAAATCTCTTCCCACTTTCTGAAATATTCAATCTTTATCAGGTAATCAGTTTTATCCTTGAAGTGTAAAGAAAATCTTCCTTCTACATTCTTAGTTAGATTTATGCTCTTCCTATGGAAGAAATAGAAGAAGGAAGTCATTTAAGTTTTTTTGAGGATCCTCTATGCATATGTTAAGGAAACTTGAGTGCAGGTTAGTTTGAGTGGCAACCCAAACACTTAACCTATGTATGTGATCGCTGTGAGATAGCTTGGAGAGGCTACTGTAAAACTACTTGCAATGAGATAGCAGTGGTTGCTGCTAATCACGGTTTGGTTTGGAGAGGCTAATGTTAAGTGTAATGCCCTAAAAATTGTTTAAAAATTAATTTGAGCTTTATTATTTATAATTTCAAAAATTTGACAACTTCAATAATGATGAGGACAATCCAAAGGATTTGTAATTAAAAAAAAGTGAATAGTAACTTGTAGGCTCATCCGGATAACTAAAACCCTAGCATTGGGGCCCAAAGATATTTGAAAATGAGAAAAAATAGGGTTAAGGTTATAAATGAAGTTTTATACTTGAAATTAAATTTCGGACAATATTTGATTACCCTGGTATGGTGTTTTACTCGTTCGATAAAATTTCAGTGTGCAATTTTTAACACCTAAAGATAGTTTAATCTTTTAAAAAGGATAATGTCAATCCATTTAAACCAAGTGGATGGCTAAGATTCAATTTTGAATAACAAAATCAAATCCTAGCCATCCATCTTATTTTTCTTTTGGAAATAATTAGATTTCATATTGGATAGATCTTACTATCTAATATCATATCATTAAAAGCTACAAAACCTTATCTTTTGGAAGCATCATTCTCGGCCAACCACATGAACCATCAGCCTCCATTCTTGCTTCAAAAAGAACATAACATAACTTGATTCAAATCTCTAAATCCTTACCTAGACTTGCAAAAAACCATAAACTTCATTCACAAAACTTGTTCTACTTATCACAATCTGCAAAACTAACCAATTGAAATTCCATTTTTCTCTTTTTCTCACTTGGAGATATCATGCTTTACTGCCTAAGGAAGAGTTTGGTGTTGGTTTGGAGGCTTTAAAGTGAAGGAAATCATCCTTGAATCACCATTGGAGTCAAGATCTCTAAAGCCACCTAAGTAGGGTTCTTAAACCTTTTTGTTTTCAAATCTATTTTCTAAAGTTTGGCTATTGATTTGCTTAATATTTTCTAATTCTATTGTGTGATTACATATATATAGATGTATTTGCTTTGGTAGAGGGTGTGGTGTTGTGGAGAAATCATTTTTTCAAAAGGAGTTTTAGAACAACTTGCTGGAATTTTGGTTTTTGTATAGGCAGTAATTTGTTCACGAATTTTCTGGCATAGTTGTGTATATTTTCATGTGCTAGAAAAAATATATACTGAAGCTAACATCCTAAGGCAACTCTGAGAATTTTTGTGGTATATGATAAAGACTCTAACTACTTTAAAAAAATCAAGAATAAAAAATGTACCTATGTTGCCTAAACTGTTAAAACTGAAGCTGTGAATTTCTCTAATTTTGTTATCATAGAAAATGACTGATTTTTCCTTTGAAATTTTACAAGGTATTAGAGACATCCTAAGGCTTTACCAGGATGTTTATTTCTAATTTTCTGGGTTCATTTGCTAGGGTTAAAAATGATGAATTTTGGGTTCTGGGCTGAGGTTAAGTGGTTTCAGACCACCAAATTTGTAGAATTTTGTTAACATAGTTGGGGAACTTTTTTTGCTCTGAAATTTTTATGGACCTTATGGACTCATTGAAGTGTCTTAGATAATTTTTCTCCAAATTGATTATTTGATGTGCAAATAAATTTTTACTACAATGATGTGAAATATGCCCAATTGCTGAAATGAACCCAAGACTTGAATTGATAATATAATGGCATTTTGGTTCTAGTATGACATGAATACTTGATATTAAATATTTAGCTATGTGACTTATGATATATAAATGCATGCTGGAGGAAGTAAAAATTGGTTTATAAGGCATGATTGAAATCATAATGTGAATGAATGCCTATATGTGTTTTATGTATGCATTGGAAAAAGAAAAGTGAATGATATATTGAATTAAGTTCTATAGCCATAAGTAAAAAAAAGATCCTCTTTGACTTGTTAGGGGCAAACAAGAAACATGATATCCTCTTTGACTTGTCAAGGGCAAATAAAGATACATAAGATCCTTCATGGGATCCTTTCCAACTTGTCGAGGGCAAATAGAGAAAGATGAGATCTTTTCAACTTGTCGAGGGCAAATAGAGAGGGATGAGATCCTTTTCAAATTGTCAAGGGAAAATAAATATATATGAGATCCTCTTCAATTTATCAAGGGCAATTAAAGATAATTTTCCTGCATTTGGCATATACATATTTTTATGATTAAGAATCATTTTGATTGACATTATTTACTACAATTATGAGCTTATGATAAATATGTACAAAGTGATTAATTTTTAAAAACAACCCACTTCAAAAATATGGTTTGGAACTTTAAAATGTGAACCATTATTATAAACTATATGATCACCTTTTTCTTAATAAACTGAAGTGGCTGGGACAATGACGATGATAGTACAATTGTGTATTTGGGGAAACACCCTAATTTCTCATCCCTATGTGTTTGTGTTCCTGTGTTGTCTCTAGGTCGATCTAGAGAACAAGGAGATTGCTTTATGAAAGGAAATCAGATTTGCAGTGGTTTTAAGGCAGAAGCTTGTATCGAATGTACTTACTCACATGTTTATGTCTGTAAATACAATAGAGACTAGATGTGTATTGAAGCTTATAGAAGAGCTTTCTTTTGTATTCGACCTTTTAATCAATAAATGTTTGTTTCTTAGTTATATGTGTTAATAGAACTACAATTTATTTACTTTATGATTTGATCTATCTGCTATAGATATTTAAGAAAGGTCCACTAATTAATAAGTAACAACTCTCAAGTATGATGTCATGACTTAAGGATGAGGTTGTACTTGGGAAGATGTTACATTATGGTATCAAAAGGGTTCATCCTTGTAGGACCTTGAGGAATAGACTAGCTATGCTTCCTTAGTAATTGTCATGCATTATAATTATATCTATATATGTGTGACTGCTAGTTAAGAATGTTGTGGGTTATTGCCATACTTAGCTTGGTATTGAGCTTGATCAACTCAATAGTTTTGTTTGGCATGATAGGAATCAATGACTTCAAATCGGCGTACTAGGAACGGGGCTAGAGATGAAACAAGTATGATGGATACTTTTGAGGAGATGGCCGTGGCAATGAGCGAACAGGCTACAGTTGCCAACCGAATGATGTTGAGGTTGGATCGCAATGACGAGCGAAATCCGGCTAGTAACGTTGGAGGGAATGAGGTGAATGTAGAATATCAAAAATTTGCCAAGTTTTACACTTGATAGTAATTATTTTTAGAAGCTTTAGAAAACTTAAAAAAGGATCATGAATGATTCAACCCCATTGTCATGCACATCTTTACCTATAAGTAGTATCAGAACTGTCTCTGAGAGGTTAAGCAATCCAATGATTACAGAGGACAAAGACTCTAGGTTATGGCACAGTTCATTCATATGATGAAAGGGATTAAAAAGAGACCCATTGACATGAACTTTTCAAAGGAGAAAGTTCAGCTCTTTCATCAAGCCGAGTCCCTATTCATATTTGCCCTGAGCTACAGCTGTGCTATCTATGTACTGTGTGCTACATATGAAAGGTTGTATGAATCCGTTTGTATATGATGTTGAAGGATTTCAGCGTGTATCAAGATGTCTTTGTTTCTAATTGTAACATATATAAGATGTTTTACAATGATGAAGCAATGAAAACTGCTAAATGTAACGCCCCAAATTTTCCCATGTACAAATAACCAAAATACCCCTAAAGTCATTTTTATCAGGAGAATGAGGATAGTCGACCATGGCCATCCTCAAAGGGTTGTTTTAATAGTGAACATGGACTATGTGTGTTAATAAAGCAAAAGAATCTCATTTTTGAGTTCCTATGCACAAAATTACCAAAATACCCATATAACTAATTGATAGAAAATTTAATTCCGACTGGACTCGGACTTTGCCCGGGAGTTTGAAATGTCATTTTTAAGGGATGTCTAATGTCTGTCTAGGCCCGGGTGGTCCTAGAGAGTTTTTGTGAAAAATTACCGTTTTGCCCCTAATTAAGGGCATAATGAGCTTAATTGCATAATTAGTGAAACCTAAGTAATATTAGGCTCTAATTAAAGATTAATTAATTTTAACAATTAATCTAATGTTAAAATAATTAATTAAAGTTAATTAGGGCCTAAGATTTCTTCAAGAAACTCAAAACTCTTTTCTTAATTCAAGAATTAGTGTCATATTAATTTAGAATAGTAAATTCTCTTTCCAATTTCCTAAAATCATAGAAATGGTAATGTGATGAGATTCCTTGTCAATAAAGGTGGATTTGCACAAATTGAGCAAGAACACTTCTTAACCTTGCCTTTAGTAGCTTTAATTATTCACTTTCTCACCTAAACACCTAATTAACAACTCCTAATCAATTGCCTAATCAAACCTATTCTCTAAGCCATGACATAACACAAATGAAATGAAATGTTTTCTTCCCCATGTGTAACATCTTCTCAAGTACAACATCATCCTTAAATCATGACATTAGACTTAAGAGTTGTTACTTATAAATCATCGAACCTTTCTTAAATAACTATGGCAAATGTGATAAGATCGTGTAACGACTAGTGTAATTTGGTTAAAATATATAACAGAGAAACACAACATTTATTGAATACATAGCTAAGTATAAAAGGAAGCTCTTCTAAGAGCTCTAATACATATACGTTGTTTATTACATTTACATACATACAACTCCAAGTAAGTACAGTAAATTAAAAACATCAACTATTAAACTACTGTAATCCTGAGTTCTTTCACGTAGCAACCGCATCATTCTCTGGATTAACCTGGAGACGACACAGGAACACAAAACACATAGGGGTGAAAATTATACAATTCTCAGTAGGGTAACTCCCCAAAAACTCAACCATAATGTCATTGTCATCGCCCCAACCACTTCTGTTTATTAAAAAAAGGTGATCAAGCATTACATAATAATGATTCATTTTTAAAGTTCCAAATCATATTTCCGAAGTGGGTTGTTTTTAATGATCAATCACTTAATGCATACATATCATAAAGCTTAAACATGTAGTTAATAATCCTAATCAAGAAATTAAATATGATATGAGTATGCATATGCTAAATATAGCGAACTTATCTTAAAGTGACCTGGTTTTACTTGTGACCATAGAACTCAACTCGGTGCATTTTTCTTTTTTCATCAACATAGGAAAGAGTTAGTGTATACCCGAAGGGTATTTATTATGGATAACTCCACAATGAATAGTTTATACCACATGGTATTTATAGTGGTTCACACCACACAAGGGAAATAGACTGCTTATCAGGACTGAGCTCATTCTTATACATGATTATTGGATTTACTTTCTCCAATTCTCACACGGATCTATTCCTAGCAGATACGTCTACCGACTCATATTATCTTTAGGTGAGTTCATCTTTTTTCCTTCCCCTTTATCTCTGGGGAAGTTCCTCTTTTTGCCTTCACCTCATTCCACATAAGTCTTGTTTCTATTTTCTCTATATGTCAGAACATGCACGAGTGAAATTTATACATTCTCTTTTCTCATATAACTGCATCATATATTTTCTTTTATCAAATGCATGCATAAGCTGTAACACCCCCTAACTACCATGTTTTACTCGAGCATTAATATAGTAATTAGAAAAGTATTACTTATATTCATAATCTATACTAGTCGAAGAAAAGAAAGAAATCAAATGTTTAGACACATATATCGCCAAATTCGTATATACATATATGAACATCATTTTTAAGTTTGCAATATGTACATTGTACTGATACGACACTGGTTAACTTCTAAGCTAACCAAGAACTCAGTTCACAAAAGAAAGGAACACCTCCAGTATCTAATCTAACTTGCTCAAAGTCGAGGTCCAACAAAATTTTATACAAATAGAAATGGACCTTACAACATTTAGTAGAATCAATCTACAGATTAGCTGGTCACTAGTACTAAACTACCACTATATACATATCAGGAGTCCCTGAAGATCTCACGTCCTACTAGATGAAACCATTAGCCATCGGTATGATAGCCTCACCTCTGCCCAGCGCGTCAGGACCCCCCGGTGGGTCTGAATCTGAAGACGAGAATGAAGAAGGATCATCTGCTAAAGAGGGTGCTGGCAGTGCATGCGGGATATCAAATATCACTGGGTATGCCAAGTGGAGAGGCACACCATCATAAGGGAAAGCACGGTCAAAGTCAACTGTAAATACAGAAGCACTAAAGGAACGGCTAAAAACACATAAACACGAACTTGCAAGTAACCCACGTCATAAAGAGAGTTAAGGGCAGGATCATAATGCTACACCTATTGTGGCAAGTCAAGGTAAAACACTAGTGACGGCATCTGCTGGATTTGAATAATACAAAATAAATAAAGTCATAGGGATGAGAATATTATAAAATCCTCAATAGGGTACTCCCTTAAATGTGAACATAATATACCTAGTAAATTCATCATGCTAAATTATATGCATAAATACCAATGTGCATAATTCACATAAAGTCGGATGCAAAATGGTAGTAATCAAGTGTCTTCCTCTTGCAACTCGTGGAATTCAATTTTGTTCAATTGTCCTTTTCATTAACATAGGGAAGGCTTAATCTCATATCAAATGATATCTGTAGTAGAATCACTCCACAAGAACTATTGATTACTAGGACATGAGCTTATTCCTATATGTCGATACCTCTACCGGCTCATCAAATTCCCAGGAAAGCTCTTACTTTTGCCTTCCCCTATTAACCACACAAGCCTTGTCTCTATTTTTCCCATATGTTAAAAATTTGCACAATTATAAGTCATATTTTCTCTTTTACCACCATAATACTCACATCATGTACTTCTCTTATTCAATGGCATTCTTACATCACAAGTAAGTATTTAATTCCGTTGGAGTCTCCTCCATATCTCATAAGCATTTCTTTAAAATATCTAGTATGCATACATATGCCATATACTTGAATCAAATACCATGTTACCATTGATTTAAGACATTCTCACCATTTCAACACCCCAACAGATCTATGACTCCCGAAACAATATTTAATTTCCACATAAAAGGTCAATTCACAAGCCAAAAAAATTCCTTATGACACTTCAATATGTCTAAAAGACCCTGTAAAATTTTCATAATAATTAGAGTTCTATAACCGTGTCACTAAATTTTTCAAGTTTAGTGGCTACAGCACACCTTTTCACAGCCTAGGACAGGGTTCTCCTAATTTTTAAATTCATCATATGATGGAATCAACTCAAAATAAGAATTACAGTTACACTTCAAGATGTTTTTGACTCCCTATAAAAATTTCAAAAGATAAATCACTCATTTACTATGACAATAAAATCATACAATTTTCCTGCTTCTGATTCAGAAACCTAGACAGCATGAGTACTAATTCGGTTCTTGATTTTTCTCAGGTACTAAAATTATTTATCATGCACCAAAATTTTTTTCAGAGTTTCCTTAGGATGTTAGCTTCAACATATAATTTTTATAGCTCATAAAAATGAACACAATTGTACCAGAAAATTCATGAACAAACCCTACTCTGTTGAAATCCGAAAATCCAGCAAACCAATTCAAAACCTCTCTTCATAAAAATGATTTTTCCACAACATCAAACACTCCACCAAAATTAATACCTCAATATCAACATATTATCCACCAATAAAATCAGTAATTTCGGACAGAACCAAATTAGAATTTTCAAAATAAATTTTGAAATAAAAGAGAACAATTAAACCCTACTTTGAGAGCTTTTGAGTTCTTTGCTCCAAAGGTGTTCTACTTGACCTTCCTTCACCTTGAGAGCTCCTAATCACACACCAAACCTCCTCTAGGCAATGAGGGAATGAGGAACCAAGGTGAAAATTGATGAAGAATTAGAATTTTGATCGGTTAGAATTGTAAAGTTTGAGGTGTAGAACAACTTTGATGAAGGAAAGTTTTGATTTCAAATATTCTAGGCTAGTATATATGGAAGTTAAAACCAAGATGAAGCTCTTGGCTATGGAGGAAATGCAGCTGGTTTCTCTCCCTTTTGATAGCTGAGAATGGCTTCTTAAATAAGCTAATTTTGGTTGAGTTTATCTTATAGTAATTAATATGAATATTATATATATATTTAGATATTTATCATCCAATAAAGTAAAATGAATGATTGTGATTCAAGATTAAATCTTGGCCATTCATTTGATTTAAAGAGATAAGTTCATTTGTTTTGTAGAGATCTAATTAGTTTCCGGCGTTAGAATTTGCACACCGAAATTTCACCGAACGAGTGAAACAGTGTATCCGGGTAATCAAACATTGCCCAAAAAATATGTTCGGGTATAAAATCTTTAAGTCTACCTATTTCTAACCATAATCACACCGAAATTCCACCAAATGGATGAAATATTGGCTCTTGGGTAAAATAATAATTAACAAAAGGTAATGATTAAAACTTACTTTTCAAGTTTCAATCCTTGCCATCCACTTGGCATAAAGTGGTTGGTAAAGGTTACTTGGCCACCAAGTAACTTTTATGGTGTCAAAAACAGTACATCAAAACTCTACCGAACAGGCGAAACACTATACCTGGGTAATAAGACATTGCCCGAAAACTAATAATAGATATAAAATATATATTTATAACTATTTCTAGCCCTAACCTTATGTTTCTTGAGTTTAGCGCATCTATGGGTCTCAATTCTAGGGTTTCGGCTATCCCGACGGGCCCGTAGGGCTCATAAGGTTACTATTCACTTTTTTTTTTTACACAAATCTCTTGGACCATCCTCATCATTACTAAAACTGTCAGATTTTTGAAATTATGACTAGTAAAGCCCAAATTAATTTTTAAATAATTTTTAGAGTGTTTCACCTTGGCCTTGAAGTACATGGTTACTCCTCCTCCATTTCATCACATGTTGAATTTTGATTAAAATACATACTCAAAGAACCGTGTTTAAGCCTATACCTAGCCATATCATGACATGATGTATACAAAGAGATATTTTCCTTCCTTTTCCCTCCAAGAATACATGGCCACTCCTCCTTCCTCCTCATCCTCTCATGTTTCATTTCTTCTATAAATACAACCTCAAGGCAAGCCACAAATACCATTTGCTCATTTCTTGCAAACTTGAGTTCAAGAATTCTCTCAAGCTCTCTAAACTTTTATTCTTCCTTTTCCTTCAAAGGAACCACCATCAACCACCACACCCCAGCTCAAACCACCACACAACCACTATAAATCTTCCATCAAAACACTTAGCCTTTCACTTCCAAGATTAATCTCAAGACACATCTTCATTCCTCTTTTTCTTCTCTTGGTCAAAAGCACTTCCTTGCTTCAAGGAGGAATTGTTCTTTTCATCTCATTTCAAGGCCAAGCCCTACTATTTCAAACAAGAAAAATACCTTTGGTAGGGAGTTATTTTACAAAGATTTCATTCTTTTCTTTTGTATCATTCCTAGATTGAAATGTTGAAATGTTGGTTCTCTCATTCTCCATTTCATTTTTAGTTTCTTGCCTTCCATTTTCCTTCCTTTCTTTTTCGGCCTTGATGGCCTTGTTGTTTAAAACCATGGCTTGATGACGAGGATCTTGGTTGTGAAACGATCATTTGTTTGACCTCTAAAGATTGAGGTTTCACTCCTAAAAGTTTTTGACAAATGAAAATGTCACTTGATTTTCTTTAAGGAGTTTTGCTTGAGCAAAATGGAATAATATGTTTATGTTATCTCTTAATCATGTTAAGCTTAAGGCTTACCCTTTTCAACCTTAAAGTTGATCGGTGTTCTAGAGTGGTTACTCTAGATAGGAGTCTTGAGCATAAAACTTAGAAGAAATAAATGGACATACATTCACCTTACAAACTTGAAAGTTGATCAGTGTTTTAGAGTCATTACTCTAAATAGGAGTCTTGGGCTTAGGATCTAAAGAAATAATAAATAGAAATGCATTTATATTTATATTTCAAGTCTTTGCATTTTATGTTTATATTTGAGCCTTGCATATCATATTTATTTCCAAGTTATCACCTAAAGCTTGAAGATAAGAAAATAAACTTGCATTTCATATTTATAATTCTTGTCTAGCATATTTATTTTGAGCCATCACCTAAAACTTTAAAGATTGAAAATGAACTTGCATTCTCATATTTATATTCAAGCTTTGCATATCATATTTATATTTCCATTGCCATCACCTTACAATACGAAGATTAAAACGAAGTTTGCATTTGCACGTTTAAGCTTATGCCATCATCTAAATAATCTAGTGCTCGAGACTTACTCCTTTCAACTTACGTGAGGATTTTGGTTCATGGACATCTACCTTTACAAATATGATTTGGTTTTTCAAGGAATGAAGTCCTAATAAATGATATATTGTTCTCTTGAAACATTGAAGTTTATGTCTTACACCTTTTCCTTGAGAAATATGTTAATTCTTAAAGTGTTAAAACATGGTTCACATAACCAAAATCCTTTTATTAAGCTCTCTAACCTTGCTACTGATCTAAGGTTATTACTTGTGTTTCTATAAGGATAAAATTAATTATAAGCGTATTTCTTGATCTAGAATTAATTCTAAGAAAGACTAATTACTAAAAATGCTTACTTTGCAATTTTGCATGCTCTTAGGAAGTTAAATTTTAGCTTTTGTTAAAATTGATGTATGCTGTTTGGAGTGTATTTAACACATAAAAATTGTTATTAATGAGTGTGGTAATTATTTTTAGTAACTAAGGAAAGACTAGTAAATAGAAAGAACTAAAAAATGTGAACTCTAGGACTCTTTAAAAATGAAAAATATGGTTTCTGTCCAACAAGTGTTAATTAAAAAATGAAAAATATGGTTTCTGTCCAACAAGTGTTAATTAAGTAAAAAGAATGTTTACCACTTAGTAAATGCATAGGAATTACTCATAAATGGATTAGGAATTTATTCTAGTATCATCAGAAAAGTTGGTAATGAAAAAGGGTCAAAAACATAACTTCTAGAACATCGAAATAGTTCATTCTCTTTCCTGCTCAAATCTGTCCAGATTTGTTTAGTGATGTTCTTAAGGTTGATAATTAATGAGAATCTTTGGAATTAATCCTTTAGATGCATAAAAGAATAAATACAAAAGATAAGTCTATCTGATTTAGAGGTTTAATCGGTTAAGAGATAATGTAAGTGCTTATTCTATGAGATGATGTGAATTAATGTACTTAAAAGATTTATATGATGATTATGTTTGCACACTTGGTTGCTAGATTCAAGAATTGTTATAGCAGGTCATGATTACACGTGAGATGTTTAAGATGGCTGTGTTGAAGTAGTATGAAAGCGTGTGACATTATATGATATGTTTGTGATTTTGCATCTTAATATAACATGTTAATGTTAAGGTGACACAAGAATATGTGGAAATGCTCCTCTAGACTCCCCAAATTAAAGGTTATGAAATGTGCTCCAATAAGAAATGATCCTTTGGACTCCCCAAATTAAAGGTTATGAAAGGTGATCCCAATGTCCCCTATTCCATACTTTAAAAGTCGGGTGTTAACTTATCATAGGATAAAATTATGCTAGTGATGACTAGTGAGGTATGAGCTCATAACCTAGAACTCTCAAGAGGAAAGAGTATTAGGATGGTCTCAATGAGAGAAAGAATAAACTTAAGTCACCTAAAGAATAAGAAGAAAAAATTCATGCTATATCTATCATGTTCTATATACATCACTTATGTTTCTATATAGTAATGTTGCACCTTGTATGTACATGCATTGCATGATGAGATATGTTGCATTCATAACATCCAAGATGCATACTAAAATGAATGGACCTCGGTAATTGGTATTCCAAAACTTAATAAATGAACTTTATGCATGCTCACTATTTCATGATAACACCCGAGGTTCCTGAGGACGTAAATGATGACACTAAGATAGGAGAACACCTTACTGAGATTCTTTATCAAGTTTCTCACTCCCTTTACCTTTCTTTCTGTCACGTCTTTAGAGGATGATGGCAGCCTTCGTGATTTACATTGACGTGCCGACTTGGGAGCTTCACTTCAATGCCACGCACCAATCATACCAGGGCCGTTGTTCTGTGCATATGTTTGTATTTCTAGATCACCCGTTTGCTCTGCCAGTCACTAGTTTTCATTTCACGCATACGTTGCCCTTCGCTGACAACCTCCTCTTTGAGCGTGCACGCCCTCGTGGAGAGTAGACCCGCCGCAACCCTGTTGCTACCTTGGTCATGCAGGATTTCCTAGAGTACGTTCCCCGCTCTCACACGGCCCATTCAGAGACTGACCCCTCCGAGGACTCTGCCACCAAATTTCCATCCATTGGTCCCCCCCACCATGCCTATAGACATGGGTGGAGGTAGTGAGGCTATGGTGACGTAGCCGCTTCGAGGAGGCAAAGTGAGAATGATACCCCGTCGAGGAGCTCACGCCCGACCCTCCCACCATTTGGCCACACCGGTCGAATTGGCACAGTGGGTTGGCTACATTCCTCCTCAATAGGGTGGGCAGCAATAAGAGCTGATGACAGACCCTGTAGTGCATGCACACACACTTCACTTAGGATAGCCTTCTTTTTCTTTTAAAGGTTATCTACCTTAGCTGCACTAAAGTAGACGGGGATTCGTATCTATGTATTTTGCATTTCCTTATGTATTCACACGGATGACTGTACTGTTTGACTTGGTGTATGGCAAAACTTCTACTATATGTATATAATGTATGTTTATGTTCATGATCTTGTGTACCATTTCATTTATGCTATGAGTTCTTTATGTTACTTTTGCAAGACAAAGGACTAATGTATTTTCACGCATGTGCGGCTCACGTATTCATTTTTCAGTTTCAAAAAAAAAAATTTACTCTTATTTTCGCTAAGTATTTTATAAAATCAGAAACAAGAACTTATTAAAGAGTAATAACTAATAATTTACTTGAATATGTCCTAGGCGTGTTGAGTTAGATATTAGGATGTTACACTAAAACTTCTTTGTAAAGTAGAAAGATATGATATTGTTATCTGAGATTGGTTTTAGAGATGAATTCTCTATCTGTGAATATTGTTTGAAGTCTTTAATGACTATATCAAGAAAACATCAATATCAGGAATTGTTGATCCGGACAATGATCATCTTGAGAAAGAACATCTGCTTATAACAGTAATGACACACATCATGTATTTGACCTATACTTATTTGTCATATCCCTGTACAAAAAGCAAGAATGTGCTAGATATCTAGAAAGCCTTGTTATGTTAAAATTTGTTGCCATCTTGTGGTCCATGGCTGAAGAACATCATCAAAGACATGTGAGGTAAAAATTTCTGCATTTTATCTCTATTATAATTTCCTTTTTACTTCTTGAGATAAGTTGCTAGAAAGATATCAAGCTTATTCATCTATATATTTCAATTTATCAAAGAAATCATAGTACTACAATGAACACTTGAGAAAGTCTAACTTGAAGCTAGAAAGCAAAAAGAGAGAAATGCTCCAAAGAGAGTTTACTTTTCTCAAGTTGTGTGTTTCTGAAGCCTCCAAGAAGCTATATGAACATCTTAGAAATTTCTTTTGAATCCTTGAGAGGACTTCATGGCATCCTGAGATCTGACCTGTTTTATTTGACAAGTTTCAAAAACTATGTTTTTGTAAAAATGGTCAGCATCTTTTGTTTTAAATAAATTGAAATGAGATATATAGGTGAAACAAATGGAGAAAGATCTATGCAACTTTATCCATATATATATCTTTTGTTTATGTTCTTCAAGATATTTAAAGAGATACCTTTAAAACAAGTGTATCCTGAAAAGGAATTTCTTCAGAAAGGTTGGAAAAATCTTTTTATCCATAACTAACAGAAAAGGACTTATAAGGGTCTGGGTACCAAAATCAATATTCTTTCCTACAGATATTTTTGAAAAATCTCTTTGATTTGAAGCGTTAAAGAAGCACTTTGATGATGATCATACCAGATATCTAGTTTTGGAACCTAAGAAGTTATCATAATTCCTGAGAGATAATCCTCTCAAGAATCTCTTATGTATTATGATGATGATGGAAAGCCTATGGAAGAATTTGTTGATAATCTTGATTATCTTGAAGAAATTCCTAAGAAATTTTATTTCAAAGTAACTCCATAAAGCTAGCAGATGAAAGCCAAAGCTTGAGAAAGTGGGCTCCAGAACCTTAGTCTTTCAAAAAGTATGCTCAGACCATTCAAGGAGATCAAAAAGTAGTATTTCTGAAATACAACATGAGGCAGTATGAAGAAGACATAGAAGCTGGATGATCTGAATGTGTAGTAACTTCATGAGAGTTTCCATTTTAAAGATAACCTTCTATTGTCAAAAATTCTTAGAGTATCCCCAAGGGTGAGAACCAAGTTATTCCTTGGATATCTATCAACCATACTTTCATCACCACCATAATATCTATATATGTTGAGAAAGCTTTGAGTTGTCAAAGTTGGGTAGAAGCTATGCTGAATATGCTAATCAAGCTCAAGAGAAAAGCAAAGTCTACTCATCCTAGCCACTTCGTTTTATCAAGAAAATGTGATCATACAATACATATTAATGATTCATTTTAAAGTTCTAAAATCATCCTTCTAAAGTGGATAGCTTTTATTATTCAATCACATATCATACTACTCAACATTATAAAAACCATATACTGCCAAAATCACACTTAAACATACTGGCCTCAATATCAATACTAAAATTCTTCACTTATCACACGAGATAAAAGACTACTTAGAATCATTGCTATTTTAACTTGTCTTGGCCCTCAGCTTTTATGGCTTTGACCACTTTAGGGTAATAAGCTTCTTTTCAGTACTAACCTCGTTTCTATACATGATCATTGGATTTACCTTCTCCAATTCTCACATAGACCTATTCCTAGCCAGGTTTACTTTTCCTAACTCAATTCAAGGGTACTCGGGTTTACTTTCTCCAATCCAAGATTTATAAACCTTATGCTTTTCTTGGTAGTCAGATTTACTTTTCTCAACAAACTAGATTTACTTTTTCCAGCCCAAGAATTATGAACCTTATGCTTTTCTTGGTAGTCAGGTTTACTTTCCCTAACAAATTGGATCTACTTTCCCCAACCCAAGAAACATAATCTTATGCTTTTCTTCAGTATATGAGAAATTGTAATATGCATTCAAATCTATGTGTTCCTAACCTTATCAATAAGCTTATATGCTCAATTATTCATATTTATATTCATGTGCTCATGTTATAATAGTACAAGATGCCATTATTTCATCAATTTATTTTCCAGCACAATAGTAGATTTTTCACTTAAGTAACAAGATTTATTTTTCATATCCAATAACAATTTAGAGGCTATAAAAATTCTCCATAACACCTCAATGTGTTTCTAAGGTCCTGTAAAAATTTCAGATAAAAAGAGTTCTCTAACTATGTTAACAATATTAGATAAATTTGGAGGTCAGAGACCCCCTACTCACAATCAACAGTCATAGTTCCCAATTTTATTACCCTATCAAATGATCATATCTGTAACGCCCCAATTTTTCTGTTTGAGGGAAATGACCAAAATGCCCCTGAGGTCATTTCTTGACCGGGATTCGAGCATAGCTGGCACGGCAGTCCTCGAAGGGTCAACTCAATATTTGAAGGGGCTTAAATGATCATTGAGTGATTTCGAAAACGAAAAACTTGTTTTCTGCAGTTTCAGGTCAAAATGACCAAAATACCTCTATAGCATTTTATGCGGGTAAAGGTGCCGTTTGAGCCCGAAACTTTCCTCAAAAGTTTAAAATGACGTTTTCATATGTTTAAAAGTATTTCTTTAAGTCCCGGTAGTTCCAGGCAGTTTTAGTGCAAAATTACGATTTTACCCCTGGCATAGCGCTATTTGAGCTTAATGATGTATTTAAGCAAACCTAAGCAATATTAGGCTCTAATCAAAGAATAATTAATTTTCATAATTAATCTAGAGTCAAAATAAGTCCTTAAAATTAATTAGAACCTAAGATTGCTTAGATTAAACTCAAAACCCCTTTTTCTTTTAAAAACTCAAGTTTCTAGAACATAGAATCTTAAATAGTGTTTTTACTATTCACTCTCCATACTCCAAGAAGCCTAGCTAGAGAAGGATTTTGACCCCACTACTGAGCTAGAATGCCCACTAATCATGCCTCAACATAGCTTTGATTACCTATCCTTTCACTTACACACCTACTTACAAGTTCCTAATCCTAAACTCAATCAAAGATACACCTAAACACATCACTAACCCACAATTAGGAAAGTAATTTCCTCCCCTTGGATTCTTCAAAATAGGCGCCACCTCACCCTTCCCTACATCAAGAGTTTGTTCTTTCCAACACTCAAAGTGACATGCTAGCCCATACCTCTAACCATGCCTAGCCTTACCTATGAATGACTACATGTAAGAGATATTTTGTCTCCCTCCTCCACTCAAATTGTGCCACCTAGCATCCTCCCTTCACTCCTTTCATGTTCATTTCCTCTATAAATAGACACCCAAGGAGCTTGCTTGAACCTTTGCTCATTTCTCTCACACCCCCAAATACTTTCTTTCTCTCAAGCTTCAAGGATTTCTTCTTATCCTTCTTCTTCCTCTTCTTCAAGAGCAAGTTCTCTCTCTCAATCAAGGAAAGCACATTCCAGGTAAGGAGTTTAGTTTATGTTGAGAACCTTTCCTTCTTTTGTATAGCTTTTGGTTTGGAATGATAAAGTTTGGTTCTTCTTTCCTTCTCTTTCCTTTTCTTTTTCGGTTCTTTTCCTTTTCTTTCCTTTGAGTTTTCAGCCATTATGTTGAATGGCTCAACATGATAGCTTGATGATGAGAGTTCTAGATGATAACTTCTTGTTCATCATAAGGAAATCTCTAAAGCTTGAGTTTTCATAAAAATGTTATATGGCTCTCTTATGGTTTTATTTTAAGGAATGTTGTTTTGTGTTCTAGAAACTCTAAAGTTCACTTTACCTTGTCATGATAAGTTTGGGTTAAGGCTTATGTCCCTTTAAAGTCTTGTAAGAGCTCTAGTAAAGATGTAAAAATGAACTTGCATATTTATATTTCTAGCCCCTTATATTTATATTCCAAGTTCTTGCATCTCATATTTATTTTTCTATGTCATCACTAAACTCTAAAGATTAAAGAAAAGAACTTGCATTATCACGTTTAAGTTTCAAGCTTTGCATTTCACGTTTATATTTCAAGTCATCACCTAAGAACTTAAAGATTAAAACAAGAATTTTCATATCACCTAATTAATCTTGAAGCCTTTCTATTTCGGCCTTAAAGTGTAACACCCCGATTTTTCTATCCGAGGGAAATGACCAAAATGCCCCTAGGTCATTTCCTGATCCGAATTCGAGGGTAACCAACTCGGTCGTCCTCGAAGGGTCAACTCAATGTTTGAAGGGGATTGAATGGCCTTTGAATGCTTCCGGAAGCGAAAATCTCGTTTTCCGCAGTTTCGGGTCAAAATGACCAAAATACCTCTATAGCGTTTTACGCGGGTAAAAGGCGCCGTTTGAGCCCGAAACTTTCCTCAGAGGTTTAAAAACATGTTTTCTTGTGTCTAGAGGTCTCTGTTCAAGTCCCGATGGTCCTGGGCAGTTTTAGTGCAAAATTACGATTTTGCCCCTAGAATAGTGTTTTGAGCTTAATAACGTAATTAAGCAAACCTAAGCAATATTAGGCTCTAAACGAAGATTAATTAATTTTCCTAATTAATCTAGAGTCAAAATAATTTATTAAAGTTAATTAGAACCTAAAATTGCTTAGATTAAACTTAAATCCCTTTTTAGAACTCAAGATTCTTAGTCTTGGAATCTTGAATAGTGTTTTCTCTCTCCAATTCCTTAAATCAAGGAAGTGTGTCTAGAGTTGTTTAGACTCTAAATTGAGGATCTAACTCACTAATGGTGCAAGACCACTCCTTAATTATGTCTAGACCACCCTAATTATCCATTTTCCTTACCTAAACACTTTCTTACAAATTCCTAATCTTAAGCATAATCAAAGATACACCTAAACACAACTCTAAATCACAAATTAAATTGCAAAACAAACCTCCCCTTGGCTGTAACATGGCCGAACAGCCATGCCCTCTTTGGCCACATGATTGAATTGTTTTCTCATTCCTTGAAGCCATGCTTGAGCCATACCTTGAACCATACCTCACCATGCCTCAAGACCACATTATCTCACCTCATGGAACTCATGGATGCCCTCCAATTCTGCACATCATGGCCGAAACTCATCAGCCCATTCACACCCTTCATTTGTTTCATTTCTCTATAAATAGAATGCCTTGAGGAGCTTGTACCACTTTTAGATCATTTGCTAAGTTTAGGAACACTCAAAGCTTTTCTTTTTCTCTCAAAGCTCTTGTGTTCTTCAAGTTCTTGGAGTTCTTCATCATCTTTATCTTCTTCTTCCATCTTCAAGTTCATCACGTCAAGTAGGGATTTCCTTTCATGTATTCTTTTCTTTAAAGTTCTTGTTTCAAGCTTGATGTTCATAGTTTCTCTTGTTTCTTTTTAGAACTTCTCTTCCACTCCTTTTTCCTTTTCATTTTCGGCCATAGGCCTTGGAGAACAAAGGAATGAGAGCTTGATGATGAGAGTTTCATGATGATGTTCATCACTTGAAACAACCTCTAGAGCTTGATCTTTGTTCTTGAGTAAAATACTTCTAGTTCTTCCTTTCTTTAACTTTTGGAATCTTTAACTTTGATGATGTTTTAAAATGGTTCTAAGGACTCAATGATGAGGTCTCATGATGTTGGTGTTAATATATCATCAAGATCATGGACTCTAGAGTTTCAAAATGTTCTTTTGTTCCTTGAGATTTCGGCCACTTCTTTTTCTTTTACATGCAAAATGTTTTGATTTCTAAAAATGTTATGTTGAGTTCTAAGATCTCTAGACTTTACTTTATCTTGGTTTGATGAGTTTGGATTGAGGTTTATGTTCCTTTAAAGTCTTGTAAGAGCTCTAGAAAGATAAAATGAACTTGCATAATTTATTTTATGCTTGCATTTATATTTACATTCTTGCTATGCACCTTTACTTTCAAGCTATCACCTAAGAACATAAAGATTAAAATGGAACTTGCATCATCACTTAATTTAATTCTCAAAGCCTTTCTATTTCGGCCTTAAAGTCGATTGTTGTTGGGCCTAGAGCACTAAAATAAAGAATTGAACGTGCATTATCACCTAATTAATCTCTCGAATGCCTATCTATTTCGGCCTTAAAGCCAATTGTTGTTGGGCCAAGAGCACTAAAATAAAGAATTGAACCTTGCATATTTACTTTCAAGCTTGCACGTTTAAGTTTATGCCTCGCATATTTACTTTCAAGCTTGCACGTTTAAGTTTATGCCTTGCATATTTAATTTAAGTCATCACTTTGTTTTGTAAGCAAGATTAAAAATGAAAGGCATGAGCACGTTTAGTTTATGTCATAACTTAACAACCTAGAGCTCAAAGACTTGCCCATTTCATTTCAAGTTAAATTTTAAGTGAATGCTTCCCTTGAATACATGTTTTCGACCAAGTAGTGATGATGGACTTGCAATGAGTTTTCATCTAGCTACAAGGACCAATAGTCTATGTTCCAAGTTTTTCTTAAAAGCTTTACACTCTTTACAAGGTTATGTTATCATGAGATATGACTTTATTCCCTCTTAGAAGATGAAATCTATTTTGGTCACTGACCTAAGGCTTTTCTTAGCCTCTTGATGAATTAAAATGATTTGCAAAGAGTTTTAGAAGTTCTAAATTGATTCCATGAGAAACTAGTTAACTTATGTACCTAGAAATGTCAATTTAAATCCTTTACTGAAGCTAAATGTTTTCGGTTATGATATGACGAGTGTGATGCTGTATGATGATGTTTTGATGTGTTAGAATGTGTGAAAATATCATATGATGATGTAGAAATGATTCTATGCATAATAGGTAAGAAACTAGCTAACTAGAAATACCGTAAAGCTAGAATTTAACATAGTTTTGACCTATTTGTTTTTGAAACTTATCCAAACTGTTTTAATGGGAGCATAATCAGATTAGGATTGTTTAGACATGAAAAAATTGGTAACATTTGGAATAGAATCGAATTCTAGCACCTATAGGGAAACTAGTAACTAGAAAACCGTAAAAGTGCAAGTTTAGAACTCTTAGAACATTTATTTTTCTGGATTCTATCCAGCACCTTTACAACATGATAAACATGATTAATAATTAGTCCTTAAGCATAGGAATGCCTCATAATTGATTTATATTTAATTCATAGCACCTTAGGCGAAGACGGAACCGAGAAAGGGTCTAAAACGTAAGTTCTAGAACCCCGTAATCACAAGTTAGGAATTCTGCCCTATGCTATTCAGATTTAAGTGTGAACATGAGGATTATGAATGATGTTTAATTATGAGCCCTTAGGTGCATAAAATATGAGCGACGGATGTTAGAGAATCATATCTCATGATTAAGACCCGTAAGGGTCAAAGCATAAGCTACCGTAAGGATAAACGGTTGAATGTTCCATGATGATGTATGTGATATGTGAAGGATGTTAATGTTATTCATATGAGGAATTCATGAGGATATATGTTTGTGTGGCATAAAGCAAATTTGGAAGAAATCCGGCGTGATGCCATTGTGCCGCCGAATTTCCGACAAATTTGGGGACTTAAAGAGATTTTGAAAATTAAGGTACTAAGATGGGTTCTAGGATGACACCGGTTCAGCCGAGCACCTCCATAGAACTCATGTGACATCGGTACCCATTTATACTCTTAGGTGACACCAGTTCGGCCGAGCACCCCTAAGAGGATTGCCCCCTAACCCGTACTCAGATAGTCGGGATTTATGATTTATGATACGCTTATCGTTAAGTGGTAAGTAAGAACTAGTGACGACTAGTTAAGGTATGAGCTCATAACCTAGATATGTGACACATTCTGGGTGACACGGTTCGCCGAGCACCCTTCGATTGTCTTTTAGGGTGGCCCATGAGGAAGAGATGTTTCATGATTATGATTATGTCACTAAGTTTGTCCCATATGAATGTTTCTATTGCCACTTTATGCCACTAAGTATGATGAGGCTTGATGTTATGTCTTATGTATGTGCATTAGGTAGTACCATGCATACATCTTCTACTATGTTGCATTCATGACATTAAGATCATCCTAAAATGAATGGACCTTGGCTAAAGTATATTTCTAAAGTTTAAAATGAACTTAATGCTTGTTCAGTCATTTTGTATAATTAAACCCAAGGTTCCTGAGGACGTAGATGATGACACCTAGGTAGTAAGAGGCCCTACTGAAATTCTTTAGCAAGATTCTCACTCCCTCTATCTCTTTCTTTTCGTCACGTCTTCAGATGGCGACGTTCATAGTGTTCGTGGACACCCCGACATGGGAGGTGCACTATGACCCGGCTCACGGGTCATACCATTTTGAGGGGCAGTGTACGGTGCGGGTTTTCATGTTCATAGGACGCCCCTTCGCTCATCCCGTGCACACCCATCGCTTCTCCCCGACTGCACCCTATGGCGACGACAAGTGGGTTTTTGAGCGTGCGCGTACGCATGACGAGAGAGTGCTCCGCATGCACACCGCCGCCTTAGCCATGCGAGACTATCCCGATTACGTGCCCCGGACCTACTTCTAGGAGACCGACCCGTCCGAAGACCTACCGACCTATCCGTATAGCAAGAGCTCTGCCCCCTCTCCACCATTGATGAGGGAAGGCAGTGAGGATACCATGAATCAGCCACGACTTGCACGACGACCGGAGATGCGGCCACACCGGGGGGGTCACTCTCGATCCCCGTTCCGCCTCTTTACGCCCGAGGAGCTCATCCAGTTTCCTGGATATCTGCCTCATTCGCGAAATGGACGTCAGTAGGAGGTGACGACCGACCAATGGAGTACCCGGTTAGAGCACACACCACTTAGATGAGGATAAACCTTCTTTTGATTTGAGGTTATCCCATTAGATGCACTCGGGTAGGGGAGTAGATCATGTTTATGTTTATGTTGTATTTCCTTTCATGTATTTCCCTTGTACTAAATTAAGTCCCACACTTATAAGTGAGCAAGTTATATATATATGAGATGATATTCAGTGTTATTCATGGTGTGCCTTATGCTATAACGTTATGAGATGTATGTTTTGATCGTTACATGATATATTGCATCACGCGGCTCTCACTTTGTCTTTCAAAAAAAAAAAATTACCCGTATTTTCCGCTAAGTATTTCTAAGTAAAATTGAGAACTATGAAGTAACAAACTAATGATTAACCTAAGTATGTTCTAGAGTATTGGGTTAAAAATTAGGATGTTACATAAAGTCGATTGTTGCTGGGCCTAGAGCACTAAAATAAAGAATTGAACTTGCATATTTACTTTCAAGTTTTGCATATTTACTTTGAGCCTTGCATATTTACTTTCAAGATTTGCATATTTAATTTCAAGTTCTTCCATTTCATATTTACTTTGAAGCTCTCACTTTACTTTCTAATGAAGAATAAAATGGAATGCATAGTACGTTTATACTTTGTCATCACTTAAAGAACCTAGAGCTCAAAGACTTGCCCTTATTATCTCAAGTTAAAGTTGGTTATGGAGACATCCTCATGGATGCATATTTCGGCCATGTGATGATGATGAACTTGGTGTGAGTCTTATCTAGTCACAAGAGCCAACAATCCATGTTTTAAGATTTTCTCTAGACCTCAAGAGTTTTATAAAATTATTACCAATGAGACTTATGAATTAAACCTCTTCTAGGAATGTTTTAAACTAGCTACTGGCCTATGGGCATTCTTAGTCCCTTTTGTGAAATAAAATGGTTTCCAAAGTGTAACATCCTAATTTTTAACCCAATACTCTAGAACATAATTAGGTTAATCATTAGTCTGTTACTTCATAGTCCTCATTTAACTTTGAATTACTTAGTGGAAAATACGGGTAAATTTTTTTTGAAATATAAAGTGAGAGCCGCGTGATGCGATGTAACACGTAAAGAACAAAACATACATTTCATAACGTCATAGCATAAAGCACATAAAGGCACATCATGGGAAAACACTGAATATCATCTTATATTTATATAACTTGCCCACTTATAAGTATGGGACTTAATTTAGTACAAGGGAAATACATGAAAGGAAATACAACATAAACATAAACATGATTTACTCCCCTACCCGAGTGCATCTAATGGGATAATCTCTAAACAAAAAAAGGTTTATCCCCATCCAAGTGGTGTGTGCTCTAACCCGGGCCATCCACAACCTCCTACTGGCGACTATCCCTCGAGCGTGGTACATAACCAGGAAACTGAGCAAGCTCCTCCGGCGTGAATAGATGGGACGGGGCTCGGAAGTGACCTCCACGGCATGGCCTCATCTCCAGTCGTCGTGCAAGCCTCGGCTGAGTCATGGAAAGCTCACTACCCTCCCCATGGTCCATGGGTATGGTGGGGGAAGATCCCTCGGAAGGTACCAAGGTTGCCGAATCCTCGGAAGGATCCGTCTCCGAAAAAGACGATGGGCAACGGGGCACATACTGGGGGTAGTCTCGAGCGGCGGATGTGGATGGTGGGGTACGGCGAAGCCTCTCCTCTAAGGGACGTGCGCGCTCGAACACCAGGTCATCGCCAAAAGGTGAGACGGGGGAGAAACGATGGGAATGTACAGGGGGAGTGAAGGGTCGACCCATGAACATAAATACTCTAACCGTGCATCGACCCACAAAATGGAATGACCCGTGGTCCGGGTCATGGTGCACCTCCCATGTCGGCGTGTCCACGAACACTACGAACGTCGCCATCTGAAGACGTGACGGAAAGAAAGAGATAGAGGGAGTGAGAATCTTGCTAAAGAATCTCAGTAGGGCCTCCTACTACCTAGGTGTCATCATCTACGTCCTTAGAAACCTTGGGTTTAATTATACAAAATGACTGAACATGCATTAAGTTCATTTTAAACTTTAAAATATACTTTAGCCAAGGTCCATTCATTTTAGGATGATCTTAATGTTATGAATGCAACATAATAGAAAATGTATGCATGGCACTACCTAATGCACATACATAAAACATAACATCAAGCATCATCATACTTGGTGGCATAAAGTGGCAATAGTAACATTCATATGGGACAAACTTAGTGACATAATCATAATTATGAAACATCTCTTCCTCATGGGCCACCCTAAAAGACAATCGAACTGGGGGTGCTCGGCCGAACCGATGTCACCCAGAACGTGTCACATATCTAGGTTATGAGCTCATACCTTAACTAGTCGTCACTAGTTCTTACTTACCACTTAACGATAAGCATATCATAAATCATAAATCTTGACTATCTGAGTACGGGTTAGGGGGCAATTCTCTTAGGGTGCTCGGCCGAACCGGTGTCACCTAAGAGTATAAAATGGTACCGATGTCACATGGGTTCTATGGAGGTGCTTGGCCGAACCGGTGTCATCCTAGAACCCATCTTAGTACCTTAATTTTCAAAAATCTCTTTAAGTCCCCAAATTCGTCGGGAATTCGGCGGCACGATGGCATTACGCCGAATTCCTTCCAAATTTTCTTTATGCCACATAAACATATATCCTCATAAATTCCTCATATGAGTAACATCATCATCATTTACATACCACATACATCATCATGGAACATTCAACCGTTTATCCTTACGGTAGCTTATGCTTTGACCTTTACGGGTCTTAATCATGATATATGGTTCTCTAACATCCGTCGCTCATATTTTATGCACCTAAGAGCTCATAATTAAACATCATTCATCATCCTCATGTTCACACTTAAATCTGAATAGCATAGGGCAGAATTCCTAACTTGTGATTACGGGGTTCTAGAACTTACGTTTTAGACCCTTTCTTGGTTCCGTCTTCGCCTAAGGCGCTATGAATTAAATCTAAATCAATTATGAGGCATTCCTATGCTTAAGGACTAATTATTAATCATGTTTATCATGTTGTAAGGGTGCTGGACAGAATCCAGAAAAATAAATGTTCTAAGAGTTCTAAACTTGCACTTTTACGGTTTTCTAGTTACTAGTTTCCCTATAGGTGCTAGAATTCGATTCTAATCCAAATGTTACCGAGTTTTTCATGTCTAAACAATCCTAATCTGATTAATCTCCCATTAAAACAGTTTGGATAAGTTCCATAAACAAATGGGTCAAAACTATGTTAAATTCTAGCTTTACGGTATTTCTAGTTAGCTAGTTTCTTACCTATTATGCATAGAATCATTTCTACATCATCGTATGATATTTTCACACATTCTAACACATCATAACATCATCATACAGCATCACACTCATCATATCAGAATCGAAAACATTTAGCTTTAGTAAAGGATTTAAATTGACATTTCTAGGTACATAAGTTAACTAGTTTCTCTTGGAATCAATTTAGAATTTCTAAAACTCTTTGCAAATCATTTTAATTCATCAAGAGGCTAAGAGAAGCCTTAGGTCAATGACCAAAATATATTTCATCTCCTAAAAGGGAATAAAGTCATATCTCATGACAACATAACCTTGAAAAGGTTTGTAAAGCTTTAAGGAAAACTTAGAACATAGACTATTGGTCCTTGTAGCTAGATGAAAACTCATTGCAAGTCCATCATCACTACTTGGCCGAAAATATGCATTCAAAGAATGGGTTCACATTAAACTTTAACTTGGAATGAAATGGGCGAGTCTTTGAGCTCTAGGTTCTTAAGTTACGATATAAAATAAACGTGCTCATGCTTTTCATTTTTAATCTTGCTTACAAAATAAAGTGATGACTTAAATTAAATATGCAAGGCATAAACTTAATCGTGCAAGCTTGAAAGTAAATATGCGAGGCATAAACTTAAACGTGCAAGCTTGAAAGTAAATATGCAAGGTTCAATTCTTTATTTTAGTGCTCTTGGCCCAACAACAATCGACTTTAAGGCCAAAATAGATAGGCATTCGAGAGATTAATTAGGTGGTAATGCAAGTTCAATTCTTTATTTTTGTGCTCTAGGCCCAACAACAATCGACTTTAAGGCCGAAATAGAAAGGCTTTGAGAATTAAATTAAGTGATGATGCAAGTTCCATTTTAATCTTTATGTTCTTAGGTGATAGCTTGAAAGTAAAGATGCATAGCAAGAATGTAAATATGAGTGCAAGCATAAAATAAATTATGCAAGTTCATTTTATCTTTCTAGAGCTCTTAACAAGACTTTAAAGGAACATAAACCTCAACCCAAGATAAAGTAAAGTCTAGAGTTCTTAGAACTCAACATAACATTTTTAGAAATCAAAACATTTTGCATGTTAAAGGAAAAGGAAATGGCCGAAATTTCAAGGAACAAAAAGAACATTTTGAAACTCTAGTGTCCATGATCTTGATGATATATTAACACCAACATCATGAGACCTCATCATTGAGTCCTTAGAACCATTTCAAAACACCATCAAAACTAAAGTTCTCAAGAGTTCAAGAAAGGAAAAACTAGAAACATTTTTGCTCAAGAACAAAGATCAAGCTCTAGAGTTTGTTTCAAGTGATGAACATCATCATGAAACTCTCATCATCAAGCTCTCATTTCTTTGAACTTGAAGGCCCATGGCCAAAAATGAGAAAGAACAAGGAAAAGAAAAGAAGTTCTAAAAAGAATCAAGAGAAACTATGAACATAAAGCTTAGAACAAGAACTTTAAGGAAAGGAATACTTGAAAGAAAATCCCTACTTGATGTGATGAACTTGAAGATGGAAAAAGAAGATGAAGATGATGAAGAACTCCAAGAACTTGAAGAACACAAGAGCTTTGAGAGAAAAAGAAAAGCTTTGAGTGTTCCTAAACTTAGCAAATGATCTAAAAGTGGTGCAAGCTCCTCAAGGCATTCTATTTATAGAGAAATGAAACAAATAAAGTGTGTGAATGGGCTGATGAGTTTCGGCCATGAGGGTGCAGAATGGAGGCATCCATGAGTTCCATGAGGTGAGATAATGTGGTCTTGAGGCATGGTGAGGTATGGTTCAAAGCATGGTGAGGTATGGTTCAAGGTATGGCTCAAGCATGGCTTCAAGGAGTGAGAAAACAATTCAATCATGTGGCCAAAGAGGGCATGGCTGTTCGGCCATGTTACAGCCAAGGGGAGGTTTGTTTTGGAATTTAATTGTGATTTAGAGTTGTGTTTAGGTGTATCTTTGATTATGCTTAAGATTAGGAATTTGTAAGAAAGTGTTTAGGTAAGGAAAATGGATAATTAGGATGGTCTAGACATAATTAAGGAGTGGTCTTGCACCATTAGTGAGTTAGATCCTCAATTTAGAGTCTAAACAACTCTAGACACATTTCCTTGATTTAAGGAATTGGAGAGAGAAAACACTATTCAAGATTCCAAGACTAGGAATCTTGAGTTCTAAAAAGGGATTTAAGTTTAATCTAAGCAATTTTAGGTTCTAATTAACTCTAATAAATTATTTTGACTCTAGATTAATTAGGGAAATTAATTAATCTTCATTTAGAGCCTAATATTGCTTAGGTTTGCTTAATTACGTCATTAAGCTCAAAAACACTATTCTAAGGGCAAAATCATAATTTTGCACTAAAACTGCCAGGGACCACTGGGGTTTGAACAGAGACCTCTAGACACATGAAAACATGTTTTTAAACCTCTGGAGAAAGTTTCGGGCTCAAACGGCACCTTTACCCGCGTAAAACGCTATAGGGGTATTTTGGTCATTTTGACTGAAACTGCGGAAAACGAGATTTTCACTTCCGGAAGCATTCAAAGGCCATTCAATCCCCTTCAAACATTGAGTTGACCCTTCGAGGATGACCGAGTTGGTTACCCTCGAATTCGGGTCAGGAAATAACCTCAGGGGCATTTTGGTCATTTCCCTTAAACAGAAAAATCGGGGTGTCACACAAAGAGTTTTAGAAGTCCTAAAATGATTCCAAGAGAAACTAGCAATTTATATGTCTTGAAAATATGAGATTATGTGTTCTTTGCAACCTATGCTTTTCAATTCTGCCATGGTGTGGTTGCTACTGTATGATGATGTTTTGACATGTTAGAATGCATAAAAATTATGTATGTTGAGGTAGGAGCCTTTCTATGCATGTTAGGAAGGAAACTAGTCTTACCAATAAACTGTAAAGTTGAGTTTTAGCATAGTTTTGACCCATTTATTTTTAGCCACTGCCAAAACTATTTTAATGGGATAATATTCAGTTTAGGATTGTTTAATTAGGAAAAACTTGGTAACATTTGAGGTAGGATTGATTTTTAGCACCTATAGGGAAACTAGTAACTAGAAAACCGTAAAAGTGCAATTCTAGAACACTTAGAAATATAATTTTCTGATTCTGTTACAGCATGATTAATCATAGCAAAAGTGATCTATAATTAGTGTAAATGTGTAGGAATCCTTCATAAATGGTTTAGGAATTAATTCTAGCATCATAAGAAAAGCCAATAACGAGAAAGGGCGTAAAATGCAACTTCTAGAACACCTTAAATCATAGAATTTCATTTACTACCCATGAAATTCTATGAATTTCATAGAATTTCATAGAATTAATTGATGATGTTCTTGAGGTTAATAATTAGCGATAATGACGATGATTAGTCCCTTAGATGCATAAGGAAATAATTCGACAACTTGAGTTACCCAATTTAAGTGTTTGGCCATTTAAGGGAATGTTTATGAGATGATGCATTCATGTGATATTTGATGTTATGTGAGGTATTGGTATAAAATTCATCATTTGCATGTTATGGTTTCATTTGAAACATTAGAGATGTATATGTTAGAAATATATGAAGAATTATGACATTTATGAGATATGTGTTGCATCTTGTTATAACATGCTAAGACTTAAAGAGACTTAAAGTATGAGAAAATGATTCTTTGAACTCACCAAACTATAGGTGATGAAAAGATGATTCTTGCTCAAGGAAATGTAAAGTATAAGAAAGTGATCCTTTGGACTCACCAAACGATAGGTGATGAAAAGGTGATTCTTGCTTAAAGTGACTTAAAATATGAGAAAATGATCCTTTGGACTCATCAAACTATAGGTGATGAAAAGGTGATTCTTGCCCCCTAACCCGTACTTATCAAGTCGGGACTTCAACTTATCAAAAGGGAATAAATTTATGCTAGTGACGACTAGTGAGGTATGAGCTCATAACCTAGAAGTACTCTCAAAAGGGAAGAGTAATAGGGTGGCCCCATGGATGAAAAGAAACTAACTTATTGTCACCTAAGGAAACAAGGAATGTCATTCATGAACCATGTTCTATGCACATCATGTATGTTATGTAGTTAGATGTATGCTTTAAAGTTAATATTGCATAAAGTATTGGCATGCATATCATAAAGAAGTATGATGCATTCATTACAAAACTCATGATAAAATGAACGGGCCTCGGTAATGGATGTTTAGAACTTAATAAATGAATCTTTGCATGCTCATTATTTCATAATTAAACCCGAGATTCCTGAGGACGATGATGATGACACGTGTGTGAAAAAAGGGAGCCCTATTGAGATTCTTGTATAAGTTTCTCACCCCCTATCTTTCTTTTACATCTTCGTCTTTAGACAAGGCTGACAAGGACGTTCGTGGATTGCCCTGAGGTGCTGATGTGGAAGTAGCTTGATGGTCAAGAATAGAGTAACGCAGCGAGAGCAAGGATATACATGTCAGGTTTTTGAGTTATGTATGGTTTTTGAGTTGTTGCATGCTCAACCTTTAAAGGTGGGCTCAATATGTTAATGTGGCATTATGGTGGGATGTCCCTATGTCAGTAATACTATTAATGTTTGACCTGATATTTAATGTTAATGTTATATGATGATGTGCCGATGGTTGTTCTTTCTATGAAGCTTACTTAGTGTTTCTGTTCGTGTTATTCTTTTATTCTTACGCTTTACGTTACGCGAGGCTCACGTTTTGTTTATGTTTCAAAAAAAATTCTACCTGTATTTTCCGCTAAGTATTTTAAAGAAAGGTTTTAAAGAATGAGACTAAAAGAGTAATAGACTAATGATTAACCTAAATACGTTATAGGAGTATTGGGTTAAAAATTAGGATGTTACAATATCAAACCATATAAAAATTCACAGTTGGATATCAATATGTCTTCAATACTCAATAAAAATTTCAAGTGATAATTCCATTATTTGGTATGGTAAAAAAATTAGCAAAATTTACAGCTATTCCAACATTTCAGGCAACACATGGATTATTTCGGTTTTTGATTTTTCTCAAGCAACAAAAGTTCAAAACATAGATCAAGAAAATTCATGGCACTAGCTCAAGATGTCAGCTTCAACATGTAATTTTTATAGGTCATAAAAATATCCATACCCATACCAGAAAATTCGGGATAAGTGGCTGCCTATACAAAAACTGAAATTCCAGTAACATGGTTCAAAATCTCTTTTGACAAAAATAATTTCTAACATCATCCAAACACCCCCAACAAATTAAAACCATCAATATCTAGGTATAATCATGTATTAGAACTAGAAAATTCATAATTCCAAGAGTTGAAGATCTAGAAAATTAGAACCACAACAACAAGAACACAAAACCCTACTTTGAAGACTTTAAGCTCTTTACTCCAAAGGATGCTCTAATTGATTTCTCTTCACTTCAAGGACTCCAAATCAAACCCCACACCCCCATTAGGCAGTGAGAAGTGATATATCAAAGTGAGGATTGGTGGAGAATTGAAGTTTTAATCTGTTAGTTTGGTAGATTGTGTTGAGAGGAAGAAGTTTAGTGAAGGAAGTTTATGGATTTAGGAAGTCTAGGCTAGGATTTTTGAGGTTTGAATCTTGTTTCCAAGCTTTTTGAGAAGCAAAAAATGGAGGCTGGCTTTTCTCCCTTGGAAGGCCAAGAATGACAAGTCTGAAATGATAAGGTTTGGTGACTTTACATTATCTTGATATTAATGTAATCATCATGTAGATAAAAGTATAGTTTCTTTCTAAAATAAAAAAAGATAAATGGCTAAGATTTAACCTTGTAAATCAAGATTAAATCTTAGCCTTACACTTGGCCCAAAAGGATAAACATTATGCTTTGATAAAGATTAAACTATCTTTTGGTGTTAGAAATCACACATTAAAATTTCGCTGAATGGGTAAAACAATATACCCGGGTAATCAAACATTGCCCAAAAATTAATTCTACATATAAAATCTTTATTCCTACTCATTTCTAATTTTAATCCTATAATTTCTCAGTTTCAGGCATCTTTGGGTCCCAATTCCAAGGTTTCGACTGTCCTGATAGGTTTGCAGGGCTCGCAAGTTACTATTCATTATATATATATATCCGTTGGGCCATCTGTAACACCCCGATTTTTCTGTCCGAGGGAAATGACCAAAATGCCCCTGAGGTCATTTCCTGACCCGAACTCGAGGGTAACCAACTTCATCCTCGAAGGTCAACTCATTGTTTGAAGGGGATTGAATGGCCTTTGAATGCTTCCAGAAGCGAAAATTTCGTTTTTCATGATTTCAGTCAAAATGACCAAATACCTATAGCGTTTTACTGCTGTAAGCGTCGTTGAGCCGAAACTTTCCCCAGAGGTTTAAAAACATGTTTTCATGTGTCTAGAGGTCTCTGTTCAAGTCCCGGTGGTCCCGGACAGTTTTAGTGCAAAATTACGATTTTGCCCCTAGAATAGTGTTTTTAAGCTTAATGACGTAATTAAGCAAACCTAAGCAATATTAGGCTCTAAACGAAGATTAATTTATTTCCCTAATTAATCTAGAGTCAAAATAATTTATTAAAGTTAATTAGAACCTAAAATTGCTTAGATTAAACATTAAATCCCTTTTTAGAACTCAAGACTCCTAGTCTTGGAATCTTGAATAGTGTTTTCTCTCTCCAATTCCTTAAATCAAGGAAATGTGTCTAGAGTTGTTTAGACTCTAAATTGAGGATTTAACTCACTAATGGTGCAAGACCACTCCTTAATTATGTCTAGACCACCTTAATTACCCAATTACCTTACCTAAACACTTTCTTACAAATTCCTAATCTTAAGCATAATCAAAGATACACCTAAACACAACTCTAAACCGCAATTAAAATGCAAACTAATCCTCCCCATGGGCTGATGCATTTCGGCCACATCCTTCCCCATTGACCACATGTTTAATTATTTTCTCACTCAAAGAACCATGCTTGAAGCCATACCTTGAACCATACCTCACCATACCTTAAGCCATACCTTACCATACCTCATGGAACACATGGAACCCTCCAATCTGCACCTCATATGGCCGAAGCCTTCATCAGCCTTCACACCCTCCATTTGCTTCATTTCTCTATAAATAGATGGCCTTGAGGAGCTTGCACCACTTTTAGATCATTTGCTAAGTTTAGGAGCACTCAAAGCTTTTCTTTTTCTCTCAAAGTTTTTGTGTTCTTCAAGTTCTTGGAGTTCTTCAAGTTCTTCATCTTCTTCTTCCATCTTCAAGTTCATCACACCAAGTAGGGATTTTCTTTCATGTATTCTTTCTTTAAAGTTCTTGTTCTAAGTTCTATGTTCATAGTTTCTCTTGATTCTTTTTAGAACTTCTTTTCTTTTCCTTGCTCTTTCTCATTTTCGGCCATGAGCCTTGGAGTTCAAAGAAATGAGAGCTTGATGATGAGAGTTTCATGATGATGTTCATCATTTGAAACCAACTCTAGAGCTTGATTTTTGTTCTTGAGCAAAAGTGTTTCTAGTTTTTCCTTTCTTGAACTTTTGAGAACTTTAATTTTGATGATGTTTTAAAATGGCTCTATGAACTCAATGATGAGGACTCATGATGTTGGTGTTAATATATCATCAAGGTCATGAACTCTAGAGTTTTAAAAATGCATCTTTCTTTCTTGGAAGTTTTGCCATTCCCTTAATTTTTTTCTAAGTTTCATAGTTTGATTCCCAAAGATATTATGTTGAGTTCTAAGAACTCCAAGCTTGACTTTACCTTGTTTAAATGAGTTTGGGTTAAGGTTTAAGTTCCTCTAAAGTCTTGTTAAGAGCTCTAGAAAGATAAAATGAACTTGCATAATTTATTTTATGCTTGCATCCATATTTACGTTCTTGCTATGAATCTTTATTTTCAAGCTATCACCTAAAAACATAAAGATTAAAATGGAACTTGCATCTTCACTTAATTTAATTCTCGAAGCCTTTCTATTTCGGCCTTAAAGTCGATTGTTTTGGGCCTAGAGCACTAAAATAAAGAATTGAACTTGCATTATCACCTAATTAATTTCTCGAATGCCTATCTATTTACCTTAAAGTCGATTGTTGTTGGGCTAAGAGCACTAAAATAAAGAATTGAATCTTGCATATTTACTTTCAAGCTTGCACGTTTAAGATTACGCTTCGCATATTTACTTTCAAGCTTGCACGTTTAAGTTTATGCCTTGCATATTTAATTTATGTCATCACTTTAATTTGTAAGCAAGATTAAAAATGAAAGCATGAGCCGCTTTAGTTTATGATGCAACTTAAAGAACCTAGAGCTCAAAGACTTGCCCATTTCATTCCAAGTTAAAGTTTAATGTAAAACCATACTTTGAATGTATGTTTTCCGGCCAAGTAGTGATGATGGACTTCCAATGAGTTTTCATTTAGCTACTAGGACCAATAGTCTATGTTTTAAGTGTTCCTTAAAGTTTTACAGATCTTTATAAGGTTATGTCATTATAAGTTGTGATTCCAATCTCTTTTAGGGGATGGGATATGTTTTGGTCACTGACCTAAGGTTTCACTTAGCCTCTTGATGATTTAATATGTCTTGCAAAGAGTTTTAGAAGTTCTAGATTGATTCCAAGAAAGCTAGTTAACTTATGTACCTAGAAATGTCAATTTAACTCTCTTATTGAGGTTAAATAATTTCGGATCTGATATGATGAGTATGATGCTGTATGATGATGTTTTGATGTGTTGGAATGTGTGAGAATATCGTATGATGATGTAGAAGCGATCTTATGCACGATAGGTAAGAAACTAGCTAACTAGAAATACCGTAAAGCTGGAATTTAACATAGTCTTGACCCATTTGTTTATGGAACTAATCCAAACTGTTTTAATGGGAACATAATCAGATTTAGATTGTTTAGACATGAAAAACTTGGTATCATTTGAGTTAGAATTGAATTTTGGCACCTATAATGAAACTAGTAACTAGAAAACCGTAAAAGTGCAAGTTTAGAACTCTTAGAACATTTATTTTTCTGGAATCTGTCCAGCACCCTTACAACATGATAAACATGATTAATAATTAGTCCTTAAGCATAGGAATGTCTCATAATTGATTTAGATTTAATGTATAAGCGCCTTAAGCGACGGAGCAGAAAGGGTCTAAAGCGTAAGTTCTAGAACCCGTAAAAACAAGTTAGAGATTCTGCCCTATGCTATTCAGATTTAAGTATGAACATGAGAATGAAGAATGATGTTTAAATATGAGCCTTAGGGGCATAAAATATGAGCGACGGATATTAGAGAACCATGTCTCATGATTAAGACTAGAAGATTCAAGCATAAACTAGTAAGGATAAGCCGTTGAAAGTTCTATGGTGATGCATGTGATATGTAAATGATGATGATGTTATTCATATGATGAATTCATGAGGATATATGTATATGTGGCATAAAGCAAATTTGGAAGGAATTGATTGTAATGCCATCGTGTCACTCAGAGCAAATTTGGGGACTTAAAAAGAGATTTTGAAAATTAAGGTACTAAGATGGGTTCTAGGATGACAGGATTCGGCCGAGCACCTCCATAGAACTCATGTGACATCGGTACCATTTTATACTCTTAGGTGACACCGGTTAGAGCACCCCTAAGAGATTTGCCCCCTAACCCGTACTCAGATAGTCGAGATTTATGATTTATGATACGCTTATCGTTAAGTGGTAAGTAAGAACTAGTGACGACTAGTTAAGGTATGAGCTCATAACCTGGATGTATGACACGTTCTGGGTGACACCGGTTCGGCCGAGCACCCTTACGATTCGATTGTCTTTTAGGGTGGCCCATGAGGAAGAAAGTTTCATGATTATGATTATGTCACAAAGTTTTGTCCCATATGAATGTTACTATTGCCACTTTATGCCACCAAGAATGATGATGCTTGATGTTATGTTTTTATGTATGTACATTAGGTAGTGCCATGCATACATTTTCTATTATGTTGCATCCATGACATTAAGATCATCCTAAAATGAATGGACCTTGGCTAAAATATATTTTAAAGTTTAAAATGAACCTAATACATACTCAGTCATTTCGTATAAATAAACCCAAGGTTCCTAAGGACGTAGATGATGACACCTAGGTAGTAGGAGGCCCTACTGAGATTCTTTAGCAAGATTCTCACTCCCTCTATCTCTTTCTTTCCGATACGTCTTCATATGGCGACGTTGGTGATATTCGTGACACGCCCGACATAGGAGGTGCACCATGACCGGACCACGGATCATACCATTTGTGGAGTCGATGCATAGCTAGAGTATTCATGTACATGGGTCGACCCTTCACTCCTTGTACATTCCCATCGTTTCTCCCCGTCTCACCTTTTGCCGATGGCCTGGTGTTCGGCGCACGCGTCCACGAGTTAGAACACACACCACTTAGATGGGGATGAACCTTCTTTTGTTTAAAGGTTATCCTATTAGTTGCACTCGGGTAGGGGAGTAGATTATGTTTATGTATATGTTGTATTTTCTTTCATGTATTTCCATGTACTAAATCAAGTCCCACGCTTATAAGTGGGCAAATTATAATTATATATGAGATGTTATTCAGTGTCTCTCATGATGTGCCCTTATATGCTTTATGCTATGACGTTATGAGATGTATGTTTTGTCCGTTGCAAGTTATATCGCATCACGAGGCTCTCACCTTTATTTCAAAAAAATTTACCTGTATTTTCCGCTAAGTAATTCAAGTTAAATGAGAACTATGAAGTAACAGACTAATGATTAACCTAAATATGTTCTAGAATATTGGGTTAAAAATTAGGATGTTACACCATCCTTTTCATTACTATATCTATTAAATTTTTGACATTATAACTAACAAAACATGAATTAATTTTTAACTAATTTTTAGGATGTTACACCCATGGGCCCGTTGGGACAATCGAAACCCCAGATTTGGGACCAGGAAATGCCCGAGACTGAGAAAAGAGAAGGTTAATGTTAGAAATAGTTACAAATAAAGATTTTATACCTAGAGTTAATTTTCAGGCAATATCTAATTACTCGGGTACAGTGTTTTGCCCGTTCAATAAAATTTCGGTGTACGATTTCTAACACCAAAAAATTGTTTAATCATTATAAATGGATAATGTATATCCATTCAAACCAAGTGTAAGGCTAAGATTTAATCTTGAATTACAAGATCAAATCCTAACCATTCATCTTGTTTTCTTGGTCAAAGAGTATAGACTTTATATTAAACAATTCTCACAACCTAATCCAATATCATTAAAAGCTACCAAATCTTTTCATTGAAGCTACATATCCTTAGCCAATAAGGAGACCAAAATAGCCACCATTGTGTCATCCTCAAAGAGCTTTAGAATTGATTTCAATCTCCTAAAATCATGGCCTAGATTTGCCAAAACATCAAACATCATTCACAGAACTTACTCCACTCATCAATACCTACCAAATTTACTTATTCAAATTTCAAATCTTCACCATTTCTTTCCTTGATGCCTCATCACCTTACTGATCTAGGAAGGGTTTGGGTTTGATTTGGAAGCTTTGAAGTGAAGGCAATCCATCTTGAAGCATCTTAGAGCTAAGGATACACTAGTTTCCAAGAGTAGGGTTCTTTGTGCCTTGCTGTGAGATTCTATTTTTTTCACATTTTACTTGATTTGAATTGATGAATTCTAGTTCTAATGTGAGGTAACACCTATATATTGATGTATTTGCATGGGTGGGGTGGTTTGGTATTGTGAAAAAATCATTTTTGCTAAAGAGAAATTGAAATATTGCTTGCTAGATTTTCGGCTCTATTTCAGGCACCAGATAAACATGAATTTTCTGACATAATTGTTGGTAATTTGAGCTAGAAAACATATATGTTGAAGCCAATATCCTAGGCTAATTTAATGAATTTTATTGTGCTTTGTTTTGGAGACTCACTACCTGAAAAAAAAAATCATAAACCGAGACTATATAGGTGTTGTCAAAATTTTTGGTCTTGAAGCTGCAAATTTGTCTAATTTTGTTACCATTGCAAATGATTAAATTATCACTTGAAAATATTTACAAGGTGTTGGAAACATCTTAAAGTTCAACCATGATTTTTATTCTGAATTGATTCAATCATTTGCTAGAGTTAAAAATTATGAGATTACAGTTCTGGGCTGAGACTTGGTGGTCTCTGACCACTAAATTTGTAGAATTTTGTTGATGTAGTTAGAGAGCTCTTTTTGCTCTGAAATTTTTGCAGGACCTTAGGGACATAGTGAAGTGTCATAGGTAATGTTTATAGCCTTGGAATTGATGGTTTGAAATGCAGAAAAATTTGTGCTATGAATATGTTAAATCTGTCATTCTACTGAAAATGAATTGATGCTTTGAATTGATGATATATTGACATTTGGTTCAAGTATGATCTGTATAAGGGCATGCTATATGAGCGATTTCCAAGGTATCATTAGGCTATTAAAGACTTAACTAGAAACATGTTGCATCCATGCATCATTTTCCCTTATAACTCTAAGCATATTGCATCATTTGTGTGCTAGAATAATTGATATTTGGTAGGTTTACATTTAGTCCTCATTTGGTATCATTTAGTGAAATCGTGGTTAGTTGTACCTTTTTTAATAAATAAATATATTTTAGAGCTTCTTATGCTTGTGAGTGTTATCTAGTTACTGGAACATTTCGTGTTGGTGCATGAAGACCATAAGGGAACTCAGAGTAATTTGGACTCACATCAGCAGCTGTAGAGACCACTATAATAGCCTATTGGTAGCTCCAGAACCCTTTATGCTTATTTGTTTTGAATGACAATAAAGCCAATTTAAAGAAAATATTTTGAAGAATATCTAATATTTTCCTTGAGTTTCCTGTCAAAGAATAACAGGATTTTTCTAAACTGCATTATATGCACTTAAAACGAAAATTTCACTTCACATGTCCAAACATGTTTTATCTCATAAAAAGAGATTGTACCTAAAGGGAAGTGAATATTATATCATACAAACTAAGCATACATGCCTTGCGGTGGAATGAAAATCATATCAAGAACAAGAAATCAAGGCAAGGGTCTTCAAAAAGAAGCATTGAACTTAAAAAAGTATGCCTGAAAGGAAGATACCAAACAATCTATGAAGTCAAAGTGATCTACTATCTTCAAACGTCTCTCTCGTAAAGGTTGAAGTATCAACGAACAATGTTTGAAGACAAAAAGATTCATTCCTTATCAAAGAAATGGTACTGAAGTTCAGAAAGCTTACTCTCAGTAAAACATGTTTTCAACAAGAAGAATGAGGGAAAATTTTGAATTTCAAAATTTGAAATTGCTTTTGAAAAAGTCACATCCTGGTGTCAGAATTGGTTAATCATCTTTTCTACCTTAGAAGTCAACTATCAAAATGTTCTAGAAGAAAGACTTCAGAAACCATGGTTCAGAAAGTAAAAAGTAGTTTCTAAAGAATGTCAGAAACCTCTTCTCTCACAACGGCATCTGCAAGCTAATCTGACAAGGTAGAAAGGATACTCTTCTAGACTATCTTTCTAAGACATAAATAGATGATCAACACGTGTCTGTGGAAGATCTGATTCAAGGCAATGGTCTAAAGGAAAGAATTCTATAAATAGACATACTATGCTCCTTAAAGATATAAGACTTAATGTTGAAAAATAGAACTGAAACGCTAACAAGTTTTCCCTTCATTTGTTTATTCTTCTCTGTTTGAAAATCATTTCCTTGTACATTAAATCTTCTTTCTACACTTCATAGATCATACATTCTTCCAAGGAAGAAAATATAGAAAGAAGTCATTCAAGATTTTCAAAGTTTTTTTCATTGTATATCCAAAGAAATCTTGAGTGTAGGTTAGTTTGAATGGCAACCCAAACATATAACCTTTGTATCCTTGATCCAAAATTGATCAGTGTGGGATAGCTTGAAGAGGCTTATTAAAGACTACTTACAACATGACTATAAAAGTGTTCTTTATTGCTTACAGCTTCAGATTAAAGAGGCTATTGAATAGCTACTTGGTATGTGATAGTAGGGGTGTCTATTGGTCACTGGACATAGCTTGAGAAGGCTACTGAAAAGACTATTTTTATTTTTTCTCTGGTTAGAGGAAGAGTTAGTAAAACTCAACGGTTGTTGAGAACTGGATGTAGGCAGGTTGGCCGAACCAATATAAAATTCTTTGTGCTAGTTCTTCTCTTTCCTTTATCTCCTTTTATTTCCATGTCTATTATTGTTTCATTTTTAAGTTTTGAAAAGGCTTATATATGTTTTCTTTATTTGCTCATGTTCAACTTTCTGAAGTATTTAACATTGTTTTTTGCTATGCTACAAGTTCAACTGTTAACCTTTTCAATACAGGTTTTTTAGATCTTTAATGGAGGAAGAAAAATTCAAATATGATTAAACCCCATTCTCGTATATTTTTCTACTTACAAGTGGTATTAGAGCTTGGCCTCTAAGGGGTTGAGCAATCTAACAACTACAGTGGAAAAAGATCTAAGGAACAAATGGCACAAAACATTCATATTGCTGAAGATCACCCTATCAATAGACCATCATTCTTTGATGGTGGAGATTATGCTTACTGGAGGGACAGAATTGAGCTATTCATAAAATACACAAGTCTTGACTTTTAGGAAATTATACAAGAAAGAGACTATGTTTCGAGGGAGGAAGCTCTAGGAATTGATAGTACACCCTTAGTATCTAGAGAAATCTCAAGGAGTGGGTGGACAAAGAAACAGAAAGCTAGAGTCTAGTTGAACTCTAAAGCCAAATGCCTATTCATGTGTACACTAAGCAAAGTTGAATATGAGAAAATCATTGCTTGTGACATGATAAGAGAAATATGGGATAGATTACATATGCTGCATGAAGGAATTGATCAAGTAAAAGAAACTAAGATCAATATGTTGGTTCATCAATATGAACTGCTAAAAATGACAGCCCAAGAGAATATTGATGAAATGACCACAAGGTTTATGCACATTATAAACCAACTTAAGGGTCTTGGCAAAAGATATTCTAACTCAAAAATGGTTAGAAAAATCTTGAGAAGTCTTCCTGCCAAATGGCTGCCCAAGGTCACAGTCATTACTGAAGTAAAAGACCTTCAAACCCTTAGCCTAGATGCGCTTATTGGGTCTCTTAAGACTCATGAAGTTGTACTCTCTGAAATGCATGGTGAATCCAGTAAGAAGAGCAAGTCCATGGTGCTGAAGTCAACTCATCTAAAAACTTATAAAGCTAAGGCAATGAAAGTTGCTGAAGCTTTTGATGAGGAGGATGATACTGATGGTAAATTAGATGAGGAAGATGGAAACGAGCTTTCCATGCTTGTTAGAAAAATTTCGAAAGTCTGGAGAGAAAAATCGATGAATAGAAGAGAGATCAACTTTAGAAAAGATAAGAAAAGTAAGCCAAAGTTTGAAGATGCCATCTGATATCATTGTAGGGAGAAAGGTCATCTCAGACCGAATTATCCTGAAGTTAAAGGCTCACAGAAAAAGTTTACGCCAAAAAAGAAAGGTATGTTGGCTAGCTGGATCAACAGAGGAAGATAAGGAGGAATCAGAAGATCAGGAGGATATAGATGTTGTCAATCTGTACTTCATGCAAGATATTCGTCAGATAGTGATTCAGAGGGAAATAATACTGATTCAGATCTTTCCTATGAGAAGCTCTTATCTCTCTATGAAGAGTTGCTTGAAGACTCTCAAACTCTTTCTTCACACTATCTTAGTCTAAAAAAGGAACACAAGAAAACTGTTTTAGAACTCAAAATGGTCAAGTCAGAAGTAGAGAATCTAAGGCTTGAGAAGGATGTTGTGAAAGAAGAAAGCAATGTTTTAAATATAAAACTCAACCTTAGAATCTGAAGTTGCAAACAAAAATGAAAATACAGAAAATAATTTATGAGCTTGAGAGAACTTCAAAACTTCTTAAATCCGACTTTGAGAAAATGGTAAATGGATCAAAAAATCTTGATCTAATGCTTAGAGGTCAAACATATTTTTTAAGAGGGGATATAAAGAAAAGTTTGAAGAAAAAGGAAAGTCAACTCCCATCAAGAAATAAAGGAAAAGATTTCCCTATACTATCTGTTTTAAGAGGGGACATCTACCTGATAAATGCTTTATGAAAAGAAAATATGTCAGAAAGGTTGGACAACCTTCTTCTCAAACTAAATCCAGAGGACCTATGCAGATATGGGTACCTAAAGTAAAAAACATATTAATTACAAGTCTGCTTAAGGATACATATGGAACCTGAAAATAAATGGTACATGGACAGTGGCTGCTCGAGGCACATATCCGGATCAAGAGGATGGTTTAGAAATCTGGGACCTAAGAACTCAACCTCAGGATCAATAAGATTTGCAAATGGAGGTAGAGCCAAGGTCACAGGCATAGGAGATGTTGGTAAGGATGATTCTTACCAAATTTCTTATGTTTTGTTGGTTAATGGACTACCTCACAACTTACTTAGTATCAGTCAGTTTTGTGACCAAGGTTTCAATGTTATATTTGATGCTCTTTCTTGCAAAGTAGTAAGCCCCACTTCAAAATAATTTTATCTACAAAAGGGTTCTCCTTAGATGATCTGAAAGATCAAAATATAAAATGTCTTCATCTTTCACAAATGATAAATGGTTATAGCATAAGAAGCTTAGGCTTGCTCATATGAAGCTTATTTCTAACCATTCTCGGAAAGAGCTTGTTAAAGACTTTCCAAAGATCACATTTGATAAGGATTCAACTTGTGACTTTTGTGAGAAAGGCAAGCAAACCAAAGTTTCTTTCCATAACAAGCATGTGCTTTCAACCACTAAACCACTTGAGCTTTTACATATGGATCTTTTTGGTCCTAACAAGACTGCTAGTCTAGCTAGAAAAGATATTGCCTTGTTATAGTGGATAATTACTCCAGATTTACATGGGTTATATTTCTAGCTTCTAAGGATGAGGTTTTTGAAAGATTCAAAATTTTTGCAAAACGTGTCTATATTGAAAAAGATTCTCCAATTAGCTTTATTAGATTTGATCTTGGAGGAGAATTTGAGAATCAAGTTTTTAATGTGTTTTGTGAAAAACATAGCATTCTTCACGAGTTTTCTGCACCGAGAACTCCTTAAAAAAATGGAGTAGTTGAAAGGAAAAACAGAAGCTTACAAGAAATGGCCAGAACTATGTTGTTAGAAAGTGGTTTATCAAGAGGTTTTTGGGCAGAGACTGTTAATACCTCTTGTTATGTTCAAAATAGAATCTTTCTTAGGTCATTTCTTAAGAAAACTCCTTAGGAGCTATAGAAGGGTAGAAAACCCAACATATCATATTTTCATATCTTTGGCTAATCATATTTTATTCTTAACACTAAGGATAATCTCGCCAAGTTTGATCCAAAGTATGATGATGGTATCTTCCTAGGTTACTCTTATATGTCTAGAGCTTATAGGGTATACAATAAGAGAACATCATGTGTTGAAGAGACCATTCATGTTAAGTTCAAAGAGCTCAGAAAAGACTTTGTTGATGATCTTGAAAACCTAGAAGAGAGCTTTGAAAAGATGCATCTTAAAGGCACTTCTGATAGTAGGATGATGAAAGACAAGACTTTAGAAAGTAAGCTCCAAAACACAAGCATTTCAAAAAATTTGGTCAAGTCCCCCAAAATATCAAAAAGTGATATTTTTTATCATTAAGAAGAGCAATTTAAAGATAAAGGAAAAGCTAAAGAATTTCAAAGTCAAAGAAACTACACAGGAGTTTCTGATTTAAAAGCAGTTTCTCAAAATAAAGTTCTTAGAGATATCTCTAAGAAGGTAAGAACTAGATTATCCCTTAGAAATATGTCAAACTGCGCTTTCATCTCCACCATTGAACCTAAGTGCATTGAATGATCAAAGTTGGGTGGATGCTATAGAAGAAGAACTGGACCAATTTAAGAAAAGCAAAGTTTGCACTCTTCATGAAAAACCAAAGGGTAAAACCATCATTAGCACAAAATGGGTGTTCAGAAATAAACTAGATCAAGTAGACAATGTCATTAGAAACAAGGCAAGGTTGGTTGCACAAGGTTATAATGAACAAGAAGGAATCAATTATGATGAAACTTTTGCATCAGTAGCTCGACTTGAAGCCATCAGAATGCTACTTGCATTTATTGCCTACAAAGGGTTCACTCTCTACTAAATGAATGTCAAGTCTGTGTTTTTGAACGGGTTTCTCTCTGAAGAAGTATATGTGAAGCAGCCACCTGGTTTTGAGAGTGAAGGCCTTCCCAACCATGTCTTTAAGCTGACAAAGGCTCTCTATGGCCTAAAACAAGCCCCATGAGCTTGGTATGATAGACTGAGCACTTTCCTGCTTAAAATAGATTCAAGAGAGGTAATGTTGATACTACTCTTTTTACTGTTAATCAAGATAATGACTTTCTAGTAGTTTAAATATTTGTTGATAACATTATATTTGGCACTTCTGCTCATTCTATATGTGAAAAGTTTTCAAAATTAATGCAGAGTGAATTTGAGATGAGTATGATGGGTGAACTTAAGTTCTTTCTAGGCTTGCAAATAAAACAACAAAAGGAAGGGGTCTTGATTCATCAAGAAAAGTATACAAAAGAGCTTTTAAAAAGATTTAATATGGATTAAGCAAAACCTATGAGCACCCCATGCATCCATCTCAAATCATAAATGCTGATGAACATGGTAAGAAAGTATCAGAAAGTAATTATCATGGAATGATTGGTTCACTATTCTACCTTATAGCTAGTAGACTAGACATTCAATTAAGTGTGGGAATATGTGCAAGATATCAATCTTACCCAAAACAATCATACTTAAATGCTGTCAAAAGAATTCATCGATATTTGTCAAATACTACTAATCTTGGCTTGTGGTACGATAAAGTACTTCTTGTGACATTGTAGGATTTTTTGATGCTAACTATGCTGGAGGTAGAGTTGAAAGGAAAAGCACTAGCAGTTGTTGCTACTTCTTTGGAGCAAGTTTGATTACATGGTCATGCAAAAAGCAAAACACGATTGCTCTCTCTACTGCTGAAGTTGAATATGTAGTAGATGTAAACTACTGTTCTCAGATAATATGGATAAGGAATCAGCTAAATGATTATCACTTGAGGTATTCTAAAATTTCCATCTTCTGTGATGATACAAGTGCTATAAATCTTGCAAAGAATCCTATTCAGCACTCTAGATCCAAGCATATTAATATTAGACATCATTTCATTCATGATCATGTCCAAAAGGGTGATAGTGAGGTAATGTTTATGAATACTAAAGACCAAGTGTCAAATATATTCACAACGCCATTAACTAAGATCGCTTATGTGCTTTGAAAAGGCTTTTGAACTTAACTATTTTCAAAACTACATAGATGCATAAACCATCTCTGGGTACTCTCTCCTTCTCTTTCTTTCTGAAAACTAAAGCCTAAAATGGAAAGATCTCAGTATGCAGGTCAGATATATTTCTTGAAGTTCAAAAAATAGATCAGAAAGAAGAGGAGTATGTCAGAGAGTACATGCCTGTTTAGAAAGAAAATATAAGAACAAGAAGCTTAAAGTTCATATGAGAAAAGATTTCAGCATAGAAAGATGACCTTATCAATGGGTCAGAAAGTGAGAAATAAAGTTCAGAAAGAAAGTCCTTCAGAAAGTGGACTCGAGAGTCAGAAAACTTTCTTTCTAAAAGAAGGATGATGAGGTTGGACAATTCCTTCTCTTTTTAAAATTTCTCTCTCTAACGTCGCTTCACCTTCAGTCAGTTACATATCACATCACTTAAATAACCCCCACGTCTCACACGTTATCACTCTTTTACAGTTTACCTTCCATCTAAAGCCCTAAGTTTCAAACCATTTCATCTCTCACAAACCTTTGTCTCTCATAACCTTTCTTTGCTTCAAAGATTCAACCTTTTTCTTCTATCACACTCATGGCTAAAGGAAAGCTTTGTTCAGGATGCATCGCTATAATGGGAACTCTCCAAATGTTCACTGAACTGATACATCAAGATCATTATGAGGAGAATTTCTCTCATCATCACATAGCCCCTAGGAAAAGGTTAACCCAGACGCTGATAGCTCATGTTCCCATACTTCTGGAAGTTGTTTCCTTTCAAGGATGGGAAGGGTTTCTTGACTTCACTAACCGAGTCTTATTTGGAATGGTCACTGTATTCTACTCTCATTTGGTTTAGGTGATTGACTCTACACTGACCTCATACATCAAAGGAGTTGATATAGAACTAAGTATCATGGATATCTCAAACATCATCCATGCTCTTGACAAAGGTCTTAGATATTCCTCTAAAACGGATTGGTTTACAACCCTTGATATTTCAGTAAAAGAGATCTCCAGATGTCTTACTAGTTCACCAAGATATCATTTGGATGAGATCACTACAACATTGCTAAACTCAGATACAAGGCAAGTTTTAACAATCATCCAGTTCTCCTTACTTCCTCGGTTCGGTAGCACCCACCTTTTGGTTGGGATGAGCTATATGTTACTCCTTTGTTTATTAACTAAACATATAGTAAACTTGCCCCGTTTAATCTTTGATCATATGCCAAGTGCTATCTTCCCTGAGAAAAGAAAAACTGCTACTGTTCCTTATGGGATTCTATTGACGAAAATATTTGAACATATGCATTATATTTGAATATATGGAGGGTACAGAGTACACCTTTAACTCCTTCAAAACCCTAAGGAGACCAGCTGGTGTTACCTCCTCTGGTGTCAAAAGACAGAGCTTGAGGATTAGGGATACAACTATTGAAAAGGTAATCAAAGAAGCTGAAGGCAGAAAAGGTAAAAGGAAAATAATCAATCTTGGAGAAAGTTTAGATGACAGTAAGAGGCCTGAGAAAATCATCCGGTATGGAGGTTCACCTAGTGATCATAGTATGACCTCTGAATCTGAGCAAGAATCCTTTTCCAAGATGGAAACATCTTCACAGAGTGACTCTACTACTATTGCTTCTCCTTTAGGCAGAACAACCTCCTGCTTAGGCAAAACAACCTCCTGCTTCACCTTTACTTGACCCTTCATCAAGCCAGCCACCACCACCAGCACAACCAAACTACACAAAATTTCAACTAGTATTATAAGAACAATGCCTTATCAACAATCGTTTGAATGATTTAGAAGCTGCATCTCAAAGGCATGAAGCATTGCTCCTAGAGATACTTCGTGAAGTAAGGCGCCAGGACTAATGATGGTGCTACTGGTTTTCAGCACACTCCTCTATTTTTGTTGATGACAAAAAAGGGAGAAAAATACTGAAGAAAATACTCTTGTACTAAGAAATACAGGGGGAGTTTGAACTGAAGGGGAGCATATTCAGAGATTTCTTTTAGTTCTCTTAGCATACTTCATTTTGTTTTATGAACAATTTATGTTTTCCTTCTTTGTTTTTACTCTGACTGCTCTAAATCTTTTCAACTGTGTTTTATATATTGCGTGTGTTGCTTTTATATACACTTTGTCTATGCTTGCTTGATATGTTTCTTTGTTTCCAATTCATGCTCTTTCTTGAAAAGGATGGTTGTTCAAAGATGTATTGTAAACGGATCTAGTCAAGATAATATATCCCAAGTGTTACTTGTTAAGTTTTCTAGCATTAGGATCTTCAAAAAGTTCCTTTCCTTTGACAAATGATTAAGTTGGTTGTTTATCCATAGCTTAAATGTCTTTCTCTTTAACATTTGTTCTGATAATGTTCAGAAAGTATGTTAAGTCTGTCTTATGCTTTAAGCAAAAATAACAGTAACTTTGATTAAATGTCACTCAAGGCCAAGGCCAAAAATGTTTTATATGATCTATATCATGCCTTAAGAAAAGAAACTTCTTGAAAATCTCTCTTAATGATATATTGAAAGAATATGTATATCATGCTTACATTTCTGTAATATTTTTTTCAGTTATCTCTTCAAAAGTTTTTCTTCAAATTAGCTTATCATCATCAAAAAGGGGAGATTGCCAGCTCCAAAACCATTTATGCTTATTTGTTTTGAATAACAACAAAGCCAATTTAAAGAAAATATTCTAAAGAATGTCTAATATTTTCTTTGAGTTTCTTGTCTAAGTATAACAGGCTCTTTTGGATTGCATTATATGCACTTAAAACAAAAATAATTTCACTTCATATGTCCAAACATGTTTTATCTCATAAAAAGAGATTGTGCTTAAAAGGAAGTGAATATTATATGTACAAAGTAGGCATACATGCGTCACGGTTGAAAGAAAATCATATCAAGAACAAGAAACCAAGGCAAGGGTCTTTAGAAAAAAGTACTGAACTTTAGAAAGTATGCTTGAAAGGAAGATATCAAACAATCTACGAGGTCAAAGTGATTGTCAAGGAATAATGTTTGAAGACACGAAGATTCATTCTTTATCAAGGAAATGGTACCGAAGTTCAAAAAACTTACTCTCAGTGAAACAGTGTTTTCAACAAGAAGAATGAGGGAAAATTTTGAATTTCAGAATTTGAAATTGCTTTTGAAAAAGTCACATCCCCATGTCAGAACCGGTCAATCATCTCTTCTATCTTAGAAGCCAACTATCAAAATGTTCTAGAAGAAAGACTAAAAACCATGGATCAGAAAGTAAGAAGTAGTTTCTAAAGAACATCAGAAACCTCTTTTCTCACAATGGCTTCTGCATGTTGATCTAACAAAGCAGAAAGACTACTCCTCTAGACTATCTTTCCAAGACAAAATGGATGATCAACATGTGTCCCTGGATGATCTGATTCAAGGCAACGGTCTTAAGGAAAGACTTCTATAAATAGATGCTATGCTCCTCAAAGATACAAGACTTAACGTTGAAAAATAAAGCTGAAACGCTGTCAAGTTTTCCCTTCATCTATTTATTCTTCTATGTTTGAAAATCATTTCCTTGTACATTAAATCTTCTTTCTACACTTCATAGATCATACATTCTTCCAAGGAAGAAAATATAGAAAGAAGCCATTCAAGATTTTCAAAGTTCTTTTCATTGTATTTCCAAAGAAATCTTGAGTGTAGGTTTGTTTGAGTGGAAACCCAAACATATAAAATTTGTATCCTTGATCCGAAAGTGATCAATGTGAGATAGCTTGAAGAGACGTATTACAGACTACGTGCAATGTGACTGTAAAAGTGTTCTTTACTGCTCACGGTTTCAGCTTGAAGAAGCTGTTGAATAACTACTTGGTGTGTGACAGTAGGGGTGTCTACTGGTCACTAGACATAGCTTGAGAAAGCTACTAAAAAGACTATCTTTGTTCTTTCTCTGGTTGGAGGAAGAGTTAGTGAAATTCAACGATTGTTGAGAACTGGATGTAGGCAGGTTGGCCGAACAAGTATAAAATTCTCTGTGTTGGTTCTTCGCTTTCCTTTATCTCCTTTTATTTCCATATCTGTTATTGTTTCATTTTTAAGTTTTGAAAAGGCTTATATACATTTTATTTATTTTCTCAAGTTCAGAAAGTTCACTTTCTGAAGTATTTTAATGTTGTTTTTTGCTATGTTACAAGTTCAACTTGGTAGCCTTTTTGATAAATTTTTTCCACATCTTCAGTGGAGGAAGAAAAATTCAAACACGATTCAACCTCCCTTCTCATGTGTTTTTCTACCTACACCTATGATCTCTATAGAGGTCATCAATGAGGAGTTCATTGGCGATAGCAGTTGCACCATTATAGCAGTCCTTAACCGCTATAACTTCCTATGCTTTTAATCATTTCTAATGAGTGTTATTTGGTTGCATGAACTTCCCATGTTGGTGCATGAAGACCATAAATGAACTCTTGAGTAATTTGGACTTGCCTCAGAAGTTGACCGCTAAAGTAGTCCATGACCTCAACAGCGGTCACTAGTGAGAAGTTCATTGGCGATAGCAAGTTTTTTCTTTGATGCAACCACTAGACCACTATAGCGGTTCTTAGAAGATGAAATTATGGTGGAGCAGCAAAGATCACTATAGCAATCATGCGATTACACAAAGTTACATTAGTACATCAGTGAGACCTAAGTGTTACTATGTAATTACTACAATATAAATAATTTTAGGCCATAAATTTGTAGGATCTTGTAACATTATTCCTAGGGCTGCCATCACAACTCTCTCTCCCCATTCTCTTTACCCACTTTTTAGGATTGTTTGCTATTCTAGTCTTTGTTTTAGTACCCGTTTGGGATTTTTCAACCCTATGGTTGTGATCCTCCACCTATGGATGAGTAGTTTCTTTACCTAGTGCAAGGATTAAGGATTATGATTGAGGTTTCATTTTCCATTGCAATTTTATGGTTTGGTTTCACAATCCCTTTTGTCACAGTTGTTACAATTGTGTTTTTGAGAATAACTCGATTGTGTCATTCATTGGTAGTATGTATGATTAGGTTCCAACTGGGGTATTTTAATTAATCAACTAATTTGCATCTAATTTGTAAGTGGGATTGATTTTGATAAGAATTAGGTTGTTGTGATTGACATTTAAATTGGCATAGGCTCATAGGATCATGATATTGGATGACTAGTGCATGTGTTATTCAAATTCTTTGTTAGGAATGTGTTTGTGTTACTGCTAAATTGAATTGCATTATTAGTTGTGTAGAAACATTATTGGTGAGAATAACCACCAACATAAAGTAAATCTTTTAAAACCAATGATTGAATAATCCTTAATCCATGGGACTCCTTGTGCACGTAGCTTTCATGTATTAAATTTTTTCCATTTTATTTAATATTTACAATTACTTAACAAATCCCCCATTTTCTAAATTAACTAGAAACACGTGCTTGAGAGATGACCTAAGTTGCGCCCTAACTATATTTTTTGTGGAACTAAGTACTTTAATAATTTTAATTTATTTGTAAGTCACGACCACTCACATCAACACACTTAGACCTAAGGGGTCACAATATTCCATCGTAGACATGCCATCTGCCTTGACTAGGTAGTAATATTGGGCATTGATAAAGAAATTTTTAGGCATCTATTATGGTTTCATACTTGGCCTAATTGGTTTCTATATCTGTTTAATTCTGATGATTTAGCTGAGTTTTGCATTATTGGGCCTCATTGGATTTAACTGTTAAAACTTGGTTAATTTCGGATTTTACATTTACTATGACCTTTTTATCTTTCACAGATCATTTTGGGCTCTACAAATATCAGATTTAGGTGATCTTGGTGTCTTCTGAAAGCTAAGACCGAGATCTATAATTTTGGGTTTCACAAGCTTCATCAAATTCGGTCAGCTTCAAGGCTTAAATGGGCTTCCAAGTTGCAGAACTATTGCTTAAGCGGATCTAGAACCTTTTCTCACATAATGGGGCATATCTCACTCATTTCTGATCCAAATAAGGCATATAATATGTCTCTGAAAAGGTTATCCAGAGAGGATCATCTTATCTAGATCAGATTTCAAAAATTGGGAATATCTGGATAGATAAAGTTAGTGACAAATGGAAATACGGGTAGGGACACTTGATTGCCTATAAATTTCTATTTTCTTTGCAAATTCTGTACAATCAAGAATCAAAAGCTTGTATTTTACATTTTTCTTCTTTCAAGTCAAGGTGTTCATATAGAGAGCTTGCCAATGGAGATGTCCATGGAAGGCTAAACTCTTTTCAATCCTTGACATCATAGATAATTGATTTGAATTCGGAGTTCCTGTTGTGTAAATCTCATCTTTGTATGTATGCTTTCCTTTTCTTAAACTTCAATTTCAATTATGGATTTGGTTATTGAACATGATCATGTTTGAATTACATCTAATTAGATATATAACTAAATTCATTACTGAATTGAAGTAAGGCTGAATAACCGATCGGTTATTCGGGTTAATTCGAACTGCACGTAATTCAACTTTTATTTAAATTGCGATGGTGATTTAAGAATCATTGAGTGAAAACTGTATGATTATATAGTTAATTCAGATTAATAGAGTAGCATTCAAGTTTAACTCTTTTGAACTATGATGAATTCTGCCAATGATCATGATGTCTGGGATTGATTCTTTGATCAATTGAAATTCATTCTGTTTCTATCCTACATTAGTATAATTCTTGCATTCTAAAAATCACAATTCCCCTTTATTGTTATTAGCATTTGCAGTTTGATAATATACTTGGTGTGTCCTTAGGAAGAATGACCTGAGTTGACTTAAACTATAAATAAGGGGGCTTAGACTATTTTGATAGTGGACTCGGCAATGCATATCAAAATTTGGTGCCGTTGTCAAGGATACACATATTATGTTATTTGGTCTTGTTATATAGGTGTGTTTCAAATAATTCTACCCATAATTCTGCTTCTGTATTTCACTAACAGTGATTATACAGGTTGTTGTTTCTTATTGCTGTAGAAAAGTATGGGTTTTTTTTTTTACTTACTCATTTTACCCGAAAAAATTCTAGAAAATAAAAAAAAGGTAATAGACCCAAGAAAATTACTAGGGTAATTGTCTTGCTATGCTTATTTTTCCAAAAATCCTTCATTTAGACCAGTTTTTATTTTTTTATTGTTTTCACTATTTTTAAAAATGGAAAAAATTGGTCAGCTTACTTCCCTGGCATTTTAGAGTACTTCTGTGGTGTTATTTATTTTTTTTACTTGATAGGATTTTTCAATTTATATTCTATTTCGCAATATATAGGCTATTTTGAGTTGTGTTCCTGAATTCTAGCTATGTTTTTTATGTATGCATGACAAGGTTGGTGAATTGTATGCACATGATCCTGAAATAAATAGAACTTTTCATATATTGAATAGAGTGAATAGGAATTTGGCTATGGATAGTGTTGCAAGAAGTAATCAGGGTGTTGATTTAAGTGATAGTGCATCTGATTTTGCATCTGCTTGTGTTTTTGATATCAGTGCTTTTGTGTCTGAAATTAGTGTTTGTAACACCCTAGTAATTAACCAAATACACCTAGGTTGAATCTGATTAATGACTAGACTTTACTCCTTGCTTTGGTTCTTTCTTCATAATTTGAAAATACTTAGTGAAATTACGAGTCATTTTTCTTTTTTTTTAAAAAAAAAAACATAATTGAAAACGTGAGCTGAGTACAACGTGAACGAGTAAGCGAAGTATAATAAGACGTTTAAAAATATATCACATCATATCACTTTGGCTCCATCATATAACATCCATAAGCACATTATAACATATATTTACATACAATAACCTTACTCAAAGGGTTGGTTATGATCATACATCATTGTCTTATGCAAACCCATAAAAGAAAATATACATAAGGAAATACATGCCCCTAAACTAGATAACTCCATAAGCCAGGAAGGTTATCCTAAAACTAGAGTGCATGAACACACATAAATCTACTAAGAAACTTCTATGGCCACTGTCCTGGAAATGGGGGAATAAATCTGATCCACTGATAAGCTCCCTCGAGAGGGGACACACAAGATGCACTAGGCTGGGGTCGCATGGACGGCCTTCTTGCTAACCTCGGCTGAACAACTATTTCCTCACTACCCTCTCTTACACGTGTGGGAGTAAGAGCAGAGCTCTCAGAATATACATGAGTAGGAATGTCCTCTGAAGGATCAGTTTCAGAATATCTCATCTCGGGAACATACTCTGGAAATCCATGGACAGCAGATGAAACGGGATAAGAACGTAACATCCTTTCATCAAGTGGACGTGCATGTTCGAAAACCATTTCATCGCCATAGGGAGAAGTAGGAGAAAATCGATAACTAGGGACAGGATGTGTAAATGGACGACCTATGTAAATAAAAACACGAACTGCGCACCTCCCTTCAAAATGATACGAGCGATGCACTGGATCATAGTGGAATTCCCAAGTAGGGGTATCAACGAACAGGACGAATGTCGCCATTTGAATCTGGAGAGAATGACGGAAATAAAGAAAAGGGAGTGAGAATCTTGCTAAAGAATTCTCGATGAGGTACCTCCTTCTACAGTGTCATCATCAAAGTGCCCAGGAACCTCGGGATTATTCTAAAATAGTGAGCATGCAAAGATTCATTTTAAGTTCGGACAAATACTTAACCGAGGTTCGTCAGTTTTTAATCATGCGTCTTATAATGCATCATAATCTTAATATGTCATATTTACAATGAACTTTTCCTTTATCATTACATCATATTCCTCATCATCATTATCAAAATAACATGCATAAAAGAACGTCATATAATATTAGCTACACATGGACACAGTGCACATATTTCATTTCTTTAGTGCCTTAGGTGACTTAAAATCTTATCATCATCATTATTTTCCTTGGGCCACCCTATACTCCACCCTTTTGGGAGTAATTTAGGTTATGAGCTCATACTTTACTAGTCGTCACTAGCATATACTTATCCCTTTTGATAAGCTAAAGTCCCGACTCTACCCTTTTGAGAGAACGGGTTAGGGGGCTAAAATCACCTTTCATCACCTATAGTCTGATGGTTCCAAAGGATCATTTTCTTATAAGTTTAAGTCACCATTAAATCTTTGCATGTTATATCACAATACAATTCATAAACATCATAGCATTTTCTCATTTATAGTCTTAAGCTAGAATAATATATATCAACTATAATCATGCATCTGGGAGATTCCCAGGAAAGAGAGGTGGGTCACAATGGACACGTTTAAATACCAAGTCTTTCCTTAGCCAGAACCTTTCCAAATTACACTTTTACAATGATACACTTTCTTCTAGCAACAAAGGTAAATTTTACATAATAAAGAATATTTCATGCATAAGCATTCTCATTATTTGCAACAGCAACTATAACATGCAAGCCAGGAAATCATTCAATGATATTAAGTACTTAATAAGCATCCAATACTTACATAGAATTATCAATTATAGAACTAATTAGTTATGCACCTAAGGGATTTATTACCATCCTTATGATTATTTATAGGCCTTAAGAACACTATTAAATCAAATGGGGTAGCATAGGTAGTAAGTTGTTCCTAAGGTTTTACGGTATGCTAGAAGTTATGTTTTAAATCCTTTCTTGTTACCACTTTCGCTATGATGCTGAAATTAGTTACTAAACCAATTATGAATCATTCTCCCTTATTTAAACATAATAAAACCTGGTTCTTATTGTTGCTAAAGATTCTGGATAGAATGCATAAATTTCATTCCCTAGAGTTCTAGAAATCTTGTTTTTACGGTTTTCTAGTTGCTAAGTTCATTTTTAGTGTTCGGGATCAATCCTAGTCTAATTGATACCAAATTTTTCGTGGCTAACTAATCCTAGACAGAATTATAACATACTAAAACAGATTTGGCATTGGCTAAACTTAAAGGGGTCAAAACTAGGTAAATTCTAGCTCTTCGGTTGTTCTAGGGAGCTAGTTTTATCTCTAACATGCAGTGAATCATTCTCTTAACAATAAACCATAATTATCACAACTTCAAACATATCAAATCATTATCATACATTGATACTAAACTCAGATCAGTGGCCGATTCATGAACCTCATGCAATTACATAGAATCATATTTTAAGTGCAAATAAAATACTAGTTCCCCGTAAAATCCTTGCAAAGTCTTAAAACTCATTTAGAAACTAGTTCTTTTGTCAAACTTGGGAGGATCTTCACAATTAAAATTCTCACTTAAGATAAAATGAGTAAGTCTTGAGCTTTAGAGATTTAGGTGACATCTTAGAATTATAAACATGCTATGCAACCTTATTTTAATCTTATCTTTATAAGGTGATAGCTTGGAATTATAAACATGATATGCAATTCCATTTCTTTATCTTTAAGATTTAAGGTGATGACTTGAAAATTAAACATGATGCAAGAACTTGAAATATAAACATGATGCAAGAAACTAGAGCGGCGATAATCCATTGAGGACCAAAGAGAGGAGAAGAGAATATTAAGAAACCGGAGCGGCGGTAGTCCGCACAGACCGTGAAGGAGAAGAGAATTATTATTACATCTTTTTAAGCTCCAATCTCAAGAATTTTTAAAGAATAAATTCTTTAACTCCAATAATCATATTTCTTTGCTTGTGATACATGGCCAAGTCTTTGACCTCTAGGATCTTTAGGTGATGGCATAAAATAAACATGCCATGCGTTGATTCTTTTAGCCATTATAAAATAAAGTGAGAGAATAAATTAAATATGAGATGCAACCTCTTTATTATCTTGAAAGATTAAGTGATAACTTGAAACATAAACATGAAATACAAGCTTGGAAAATACATCTTTCAAGTTCTAAACTAAAAATCTTTGTTTTAGCATCATAAAGCATTATTCTTTAAAGTTTTGCATCAAGTGGAATTTTCAAGCTTTAGAGGCCTAACTTGTGATGGATTTACAACCCACTGTAACATCCTAATTTTTAACCCAATATTCTAGAACATATTTAGGTTAATCATTAGTCTGTTACTTCATAGTTCTCATTTAACTTGAATTACTTAGCGGAAAATACGGGTAAATTTTTTTGAAATAAAGGTGAGAGCCTCGTGATGCGATATAACTTGCAACGGACAAAACATACATCTCATAACGTCATAGCATAAAGCATATAAGGGCACATCATGAGAGACACTGAATAACATCTCATATATAATTATAATTTGCCCACTTATAAGCGTGGGACTTGATTTAGTACATGGAAATACATGAAAGAAAATACAACATATACATAAACATAATCTACTCCCCTACCCGAGTGCAACTAATAGGATAGCCTTTAAACAAAAGAAGGTTCATCCCCATCTAAGTGGTGTGTGTTCTAACTCGGGGACGTGGCCTTCGAACACCAGGCCATCGCCAAAAGGTGAGACGGGGGAGAAACGATGGGAATGTACAAGGGGAGTGAAGGGTCGACCCATGTACATGAATACTCTAGCTATGCATCGACCAACAAAATGGTATGATCCGTGGTAATTAGGGTCATGGTGCACCTCCTATGTCGAGCGTGTCTCACGAATATCAAACGTCGCCATTTGAAGACGTGTGGAAAGAAAGAGATAGAGGAGTGAGAATCTTGCTAAAGAATCTCGATGGGGCCTCCTACTACCTAGGTGTCATCATCTACGTCCTCAGGAACCTTGGGTTTATTTATACGAAATGACTGAGCATGTATTAGGTTCATTTTAAACTTTAAAATATATTTTAGCCAAGGTCCATTCATTTTAGGATGATCTTAATGTCATGGATGCAACATAATAGAAAATGTATGCATGGCACTACCTAATGCACATACATAAAAACATAACATCAAGCATCATCATTCTTGGTGGCATAAAGTGGCAATAGTAACATTCATATGGGACAAAACTTTGTGACATAATCATAATCATGAAACTTCTCTTCCTCATGGGCCACCCTAAAAGACAATCGAACTGGGGGTGCTCGGCCAACAGTGTCACCTAAGCGTGTCATACATCTAGGTTATGAGCTCATACCTTAACTAGTCGTCACTAGTTCTTACTTACCACTTAACGATAAGCGTATCATAAATCATAAATCCCGACTATCTGAGTACGGGTTAGGGGGCAAATCTCTTAGGGGTGCTCGGCCGAACCGGTGTCACCTAAGAGTATAAAATGGTACCGATGTCACATGAGTTCTATGGAGGTGCTCGGCCGAACCGGTGTCATCCTAGAACCCATCTTAGTACCTTAATTTTCAAAATCTCTTTAAGTCCCCAAATTTGTCGGAATTGACGATGGCATTACACCGAATTCCTTCCAAATTTGCTTTATGCCACATATACATATATCCTCATGAATTCATCATATGAATAACATCATCATCATTTACATATCACATGCATCATCATAGAACTTTCAACCGTTTATCCTTACGGTAGCTTATGCTTTGACCCTTACGGGTCTTAATCATGAGATATGGTTCTCTAATATCCGTCGCTCATATTTTATGCCCCTAAGGCTCATATTTAAACATCATTCTTCATTCTCATGTTCATACTTAAATCTGAATAGCATAGGGCAGAATCTCTAACTTGTTTTTACGGGGTTCTAGAACTTACATTTTAGACCCTTTCTCGGTTAGTCTTCGCCTAAGGCGCTATACATTAAATCTAAATCAATTATGAGACATTCCTATGCTTAAGGACTAATTATTAATCATGTTTATCATGTTGTAAGGGTGCTGGACAGATTCCAGAAAAATAAATGTTCTAAGAGTTCTAAACTTGCACTTTTACGGTTTTCTAGTTACTAGTTTCATTATAGGTGCCAAAATTCAATTCTAACTCAAATGATACCAAGTTTTCATGTCTAAACAATCTAAATCTGATTATGTTCCCATTAAAACAGTTTGGATTAGTTCCATAAACAAATGGGTCAAGACTATGTTAAATTCTAGCTTTAGGGTATTTCTAGTTAGCTAGTTTCTTACCTATCGTGCATAGGATCGCTTCTACATCATCATACGATATTCTCACACATTCCAACACATCAAAACATCATCATACAGCATCATACTCATCATATCAGATCCGAAATTATTTAACCTCAATAAGAGAGTTAAATTGACATTTCTAGGTACATAAGTTAACTAGTTTCTCTTGGAATCAATCTAGAACTTCTAAAACTCTTTGCAAGACATATTAAATCATCAAGAGGCTAAGTGAAACCTTAGGTCAGTGACCAAAACATATCCCATCCCCTAAAAGAGATTGGAATCACAACTTATAATGACATAACCTTATAAAGATCTGTAAAACTTTAAGGAACACTTAAAACATAGACTATTGGTCCTAGTAGCTAGATGAAAACTCATTGGAAGTCCATCATCACTACTTGGCCGGAAAACATACATTCAAAGTATGGTTTTACATTAAACTTTAACTTGGAATGAAATGGGCAAGTCTTTGAGCTCTAGGTTCTTTAAGTTGCATCATAAACTAAACGTGCTCATGCTTTTCATTTTTAATCTTGCTTACAAATTAAAGTGATGACATAAATTAAATATGCAAGGCATAAACTTAAACGTGCAAGCTTGAAAGTAAATATCCCAAGCGTAATCTTAAACGTGCAAGCTTGAAAGTAAATATGCAAGATTCAATTCTTTATTTTAGTGCTCTTAGCCCAACAACAATCGACTTTAAGGCCGAAATAGATAGGCATTCGAGAAATTAATTAGGTGATAATGCAAGTTCAATTCTTTATTTTAGTGCTCTAGGCCCAACAACAATCGACTTTAAGGCCGAAATAGAAAGGCTTCGAGAATTAAATTAAGTGAAGATGCAAGTTCCATTTTAATCTTTATGTTTTTAGGTGATAGCTTGAAAATAAAGATGCATAGCAAGAATGTAAATATGGATGCAAGCATAAAATAAATTATGCAAGTTCATTTTATCTTTCTAGAGCTCTTAACAAGACTTTAGAGGAACTTAAACCTTAACCCAAACTCATTTAAACAAGGTAAAGTCAAGCTTGGAGTTCTTAGAACTCAATATAATATCTTTGGGAATCAAACTATGAAACTTAGAAAAAAATTAAGGGAATGGCCGAAAACTTCAAGAAAGAAAGATGCATTTTAAAACTCTAGAGTTCATGACCTTGATGATATATTAACACCAACATCATGAGTCCTCATCATTGAGTTCATAGAGCCATTTTAAAACATCATCAAAATTAAAGTTCTCAAAAGTTCAAGAAAGGAAAAACTAGAAACACTTTTGCTCAAGAACAAAAATCAAGCTCTAGAGTTGGTTTCAAATGATGAACATCATCATGAAACTCTCATCATCAAGCTCTCATTTCTTTGAACTCCAAGGCTCATGGCCGAAAATGAGAAAGAGCAAGGAAAAGAAAAGAAGTTCTAAAAAGAATCAAGAGAAACTATGAACATAGAACTTAGAACAAGAACTTTAAAGAAAGAATACATGAAAGAAAATCCCTACTTGGTGTGATGAACTTGAAGATGGAAGAAGAAGATGAAGAAGATGAAGAACTTGAAGAACTCCAAGAACTTGAAGAACACAAAAACTTTGAGAGAAAAAGAAAAGCTTTGAGTGCTCCTAAACTTAGCAAATGATCTAAAAGTGGTGCAAGCTCCTCAAGGCCATCTATTTATAGAGAAATGAAGCAAATGGAGGGTGTGAAGGCTGATGAAGGCTTCGGCCATATGAGGTGCAGATTGGAGGGTTCCATGTGTTCCATGAGGTGAGATAATGTGTTCTTGAGGTATGGTGAGGTATGGCTTAAGGTATGGTGAGGTATGGTTCAAGGTATGGCTTCAAGCATGGTTCTTTGAGTGAGAAAATAATTAAACATGTGGTCAATGGGGAAGGATGTGGCCGAAATGCATCAGCCCATGGGGAGGATTAGTTTGCATTTTAATTGCGGTTTAGAGTTGTGTTTAGGTGTATCTTTGATTATGCTTAAGATTAGGAATTTGTAAGAAAGTGTTTAGGTAAGGTAATTGGGTAATTAAGGTGGTCTAGACATAATTAAGGAGTGGTCTTGCACCATTAGTGAGTTAAATCCTCAATTTAGAGTCTAAACAACTCTAGACACATTTCCTTGATTTAAGGAATTGGAGAGAGAAAACACTATTCAAGATTCCAAGACTAGGAGTCTTGAGTTCTAAAAAGGGATTTAATGTTTAATCTAAGCAATTTTAGGTTCTAATTAACTTTAATAAATTATTTTGACTCTAGATTAATTAGGAAAATAAATTAATCTTCGTTTAGAGCCTAATATTGCTTAGGTTTGCTTAATTACGTCATTAAGCTTAAAAACACTATTCTAGGGGCAAAATCGTAATTTTGCACTAAAACTGCCCGGGACCACCGGGACTTGAACAGAGACCTCTAGACACATGAAAACATGTTTTTAAACCTCTGGGGAAAGTTTCGGGCTCAAACGGCACGTTTACCCGCGTAAAAACGCTATAGGGGTATTTTGGTCATTTTGACCCGAAACTGCGGAAAAACGAAATTTTCGCTTCTGGAAGCATTCAAAGGCCATTCAATCCCCTTCAAACAATGAGTTGACCCTTCGAGGATGACCGAGTTGGTTACCCTCGAGTTCGGGTCAGGAAATGACCTCAGGGGCATTTTGGTCATTTCCCTCGGACAGAAAAATCGGGGTGTTACACCCACCCTCAAGGTCCTCATCATCAAGCCATCATCTTAGTTCCACCTAGGCCATATGGCCGAATTGGTTAAAGAAAAATGAAGAGGAAAACCGAAATGAAAAGCTAAGGTAAGTTCATAATTTCATTATTTTGAGCTAAAAACGCAACTCCTCAAAGCATAGAAATAAATTTAGAAACTACTCTCTACCTAATCTGAGTTGAAGAAGAGGAAGAGAACTTGATTTCTTGAAGTGAAATGAAACAAAATCTCTTTGAAAAATTGAAGAAAGAATTCAGCCAAAGAGGAGGAAGAAAGAAAGTTTTTTGTGCTCCTAAAAACTAGTTATGAACAAAGCATTCCAAGACCACTCAAGCAAGCCTATTTATAGAAGATTTTGAGGCTTCTAATTGGCCAAAATGAGGAGGTAGTTGGCAGAATTTTGCAGGAGAAATAAGGGAGGAAAAATCATTTTAGAAAGTTGTATGAAATTAAGGAATTATGTCTCTTATGGTGACATTTTGGCATTTTGTTTTAGTGCAACTTTTGGCAATAATTCAGCTGCATAATGGCATCAATAATTTCGTCCATTACAGCCCAAAGAAGTGAAATTTGTGTGTTCCATGCATTATTTAGGTGTAGGCAACGTATTCATGTAATTTAGAGAATTTACGGTTAAGGGCTTAAGTGAATTAGTAAGCAATTTGGGTGTTTTTGAGCAATTTTGGGTTCTAATCAATCTAAATACATAATTTTGACTCTAGATTAATATTTAGAATTTAATAAGCTTTAATTTGAGCCTAATATTGCTTAGGTTTCTGTATACTGAATCAAAAATCCCGAAATTCATGAATCGCCCAAAAACAGGGGCAAAATCGTACTTTCACTTAAAAGCGCCGAGGCCACCCGAGCTTAACCAATGGTTAATCATGGCTTAAAAACAAATTTTAAAACATTTTAGTGAGGTTTGGGCTCAGTTGGCACGCACATCGGAGTTAAAGCATTGCGCGAGCGTTTTGGTCATTTCGCGCGTCGGAACTCAAAATTGAGATCCTTCTGCTCTATTAACACACATAACACAAACAATCCCTTATTATAATCAAAACATCCCCTTGAGAATAGGTGGGGCCCACGATCCTCATTTTCTGAGTAAAATAACTTCAAGGGCATTTTGGTTATTTTATACGTACAGAAATTCGGGATTTGCGACTCTCGCATGAATCGCTCCTAACCTTTCTTCTAATGTTATATTCCTTTATTGAGAATTGTTCGGCCTCAAATATTATGTAATAATTACCTACAGTAATTCGGTAATTTCTAATGATAGTAAAAATTACAGTAAAATTTGGGGCGTTACAGTGTTGATATAATCAGGATAACAGAACATTGAAAGAATTGGCTGCACTTGATGTTGCATATCAGCCTTTGTGTATTCAATATCCTGAGTTAGAGGTGCCATTTGAACTGAAGTCTGGTCTAATCCATTTGCTGCCCAGGTTTTATGGTCTTGCACGTGAGGATCCTAATAAGCATCTTAAGGAGTTTCATGTTGTGTGCTCGACCATGTGAAGCAAAGGATTGGTTTTATTACCTTTATCCAGGTTTTGTTACTACTTGGCAAGAAGTGAAAAGATTGTTCTTAGAGAAGTTCTTCCCTGTATCCAAAACAGCATCCATTAGAAAAGATATTTGTGGCATTGGGCAGTTTTTTGGGGAGATATTATATGAGTACTGGGAAAGATTCAAAAAGTTGGGTGCAACATGTCGTCACCACCAGATTAATGAATAGTTTCTCATCCAATATTTCTATAAGGGGCTGATACAAAAATGATAGAAATATGATTAATGTAGCAAGTGGTGGAGCATTGATAGACAAGACACCTGTAGAAGCTAGAACTCTAATTGCTAACATGGCAGCCAACTCACAGCACTCGAGATCTTTTGCACCAGCTAAGGGAGTCAATGAGGTGACTGCAATTACTGATAATCAAAGGCTAGAAAATAAGATAACTAAGCTTACATCTCTTTTTAGACAGCTAGCTGTTGGACAACACCAACAAATCAATGCAGCAAATTAGTGTCCTTCAAAAGTATGCAGCATATGTACCACTATAGGTCACTATACTGATGCATGTCCTACATTACAAAAAGCTGATCCAGGAGTACAAGATTCAGCTACAATAGCAGGAATGTTCATTCGATGGTAGCAAAGAATAAAGAACCATAGACTCTCAAAGAATAAAGAAAAATATGATCCATTTTTTGAGAGGTATAATCCAGGGTGGAGAGACCATCCTAATATGAGATATGGTCCTGTGCAGCAAAATATACTACAGCAACAAAGACTAGTTCTAAGTCAAAGCAATAAGTACCAGGCACCTCCATTTAGACAGCAGCAGGATATTATGCAACCCATGCAGAGTACTAATTCAGATCCTACATTAGAGGATTTGGTAAAACAGATGGCAACTAGTAACCTACAGTTCCAACAGAATGTGAATTCTACAATTCAAGACCTGCAGACACAAATTGGACAGTTGGCAGCTTCAGTCAATAAAATGCAGTCAGAAGGTTCTGGCCAAATCCCCTCTTAATCATTCATCAATCCAAAAGGGAATGTGAGTGCCATTACATTGAGAAGTGGTAAGGAGTTGGAGCTGGAGAAACAGAAAATTGAATCCACTAGCAGTGATGAAATAGAAAAAATAAAGCTACAGAAAAAAATAATGATGTGACATAAAATATGGAAATTCAGAAAAAGTCAAGTGCTGCAGATTCTAATTTCATACCTACATTACCTTTTCCCAATAGAATAGCTCAAACAAGGAAAGTAGCTGAAGTAGATAAGGAGTTGTTTGACACTTTTAAAAAGGTAGAGGTTAACATCCTACTTTTGGATGTCATAAAGCAAATTCCCAAATATGCAAAGTTTCTCAAGGAATTGTGTACTCATAAAAGGAAGTTGAAGGGTCATGAAAAGGTGAGCATAGACACAAATGTTTCTGCATTAATTCAGCCCAATATACCTAAGAAGTGCAAAGATCCAAGTACTTTCACCATCCTTTGCACCATAGGCAACTCTAAATTTGGGAATGCAATACTAGATTTAGGTGCCTCCATAAATGTCATGCCTACATCAGTTTATAGATCATTGAAGCTTGGAGATTTGAAACCAACTGGTATAGTAATCCAACTAGCTAACAAGAGCACTACACATCCAGTAGGAGTACTTGAAGATATGCTTGTCCAGGTGAATGAGTTAATTTTCCCAGCTGATTTCTACATTCTGGAAATGGAGGATGAAACGTCCAGCAATGGACCCATACTAATTTTGGGGAGACCCTTTCTGAAAATAGCAAAGACCAAGATAGATGTGGATGCAGGAACTCTTTCTATGGAGTTTGGCGATGATATTGTGCAGCTCAATATTTTTTATGCAATGAAACATCCTTCAGAAGAGCATTCTCTTTTCTATCTTGATGTCATTGATTTTCTGATTGATGATTACACAGATTTAAGCTTTGAATATGATGATTTTGCTTATTTTGATGATTTTGCTGATTGTGAAGAATTCAAAAATGATGAGATTAATTCTGCAGAAACTATTACTGAAAGTATTTGTGCAGATTTGAATATTGCAGTAGCAAAATTGAAGGGACCACCATTACCATCCATTATGCACCAACTTTAGAGTTGAAGCCTCTGCCTTCACACCTGAAATATGCTTTTCTAGAGGCTAATGATAAGCTACCAGTTATTATAGCAAATGATTTCCAACCAGATCAAGAAGAAAAGTTACTGCAGATGTTAAGAAATCACAAGAAAGCTATTGGCTAGTCTTTAGCTGACATTCCAGGGATTAGTCCTTCCACTTATATGCATCGAATATTGTTAGAGGATGGTGCTGGAACTGTAAGATAGCTGCAGAGGCGGCTGAATCCTACCATTTTGGAGGTAGTGAAGAAAGAAGTAAGCAAGTTGCTAGGAGCGGGGATCATATATCCTATATCAGACAGTGAGTGGGTTAGTCCTTTGCAAGTAGTTCCTAAGAAGACAGGCATAACTATTGTGAAGAATTAGAACAATGAATTGATTCTAACTAGAATCCAGAATGGTTGGAGAGTATGTGTAGACTACAGGAAGCTAAACCAAGCCACTTGAGAATGTGTTCATATGTATTCTAAATTCCTGTGCATGCAGGGTTTGTTTCTTGTTCCCGATGGTGCATTTTGAGGTCCCTATGATTCAACTTTTGGATTTTGCCCAGGAGTGCAAAAGACTAAGTGTGGGGGAATTTGATAGAGAAATTTTTAGGCATCTATTATGGTTTCATACTTGGCCTAATTGGTTTCTATATATGTTTAATTCTAATGATTTAGCTGAGTTTTGCATTATTGGGCCTCATTGAATTTAACTGTTAAAACTTGGTTAATTTCGAATTTTACATTTACTATGACCTTTTTATCTTTCACAGATCATTTTGGGCTCTACAAATATTGGATTTGGGTGATCTTGGTATCTTCTGAAAGCTAAGACCGAGATCTATAATTTTGGGTTTCATCAAATTCGGTCAGTTTCAAGGCTTAAATGGGCTTCCAAGTTGTGGAAATATTGCTTAAGTAGGTCCAGAACCTTTTCTCACATAATGAGGCATATCTCATTCATTTCTGATCCAAATAAGGCATATAATATGTCTCTGGAAAGCTTATCTAGAGAGGATCATCTTATCTAGATTAGATTTCAAAAATTAGGAATATCTGGATAGATAAAGTTAGTGATAAATGGAAATACGGGTAAGGACACTTGATTGCTTATAAATTTTTGTTTTCTTTGCAAATTCTGTACAATCAAGAATCAGAAGCTTGTATTTTACATTTTTCTTCTTTCAAGTCAAGGTGTTCATATAGAGAGCTTGCCAATGGAGATGTCCATGGAAGGCTAAACTCTTTTCAATCCTTGACATCACAAATAATTGGTTTGAATTCGAAGTTCTTATTATGTAAATCTCATCTTTGTATGTATGCTTTCCTTTTCTTAAACTTCAGTTTCAATTATGGATTTGGCTATTGAACATGATCATGTTTGAATTATATTTATTAGATATAGAACTAAATTCATTACTGAATTGAAGTAAGGTTGAATAACCGATCGATTATCTAGGTTAGTCCGAACTGCAAGTAATTCAGCTTTTATTTAAATTGTGATGGTGATTTAAGAATTGTTGAGTGAAAATTGTATGATTATATAGTTGATTCAGGTTAATAGAGTAGCATTCAAGTTTAACTCTTTTGAACTGTGATGAATTCTGCCAATGATCGTGATGTCTGGGATTGATTCTTTGATCAATTGAAATTCATTCTGTTTCTATCCTACATTAGTATAATTCTTGCATTCTAAAAATCACAATTCCCCTTTATTGTTATTAGCATTTGCAGTTTGATCACATACTTGGTGTGTCCTTAGGAAGAATGACCTGAGTTGACTTATACTATAAATAAAGAGGCTTAGACTATTTTGATAGTGGACGCGGCAGTGCATATCAGGCATTCAAATCCCCTTGGAAAATGGCACACGTGTAACATCCTAATTTTTAACTCAATACTCTAGAACATACTTAGGTTAATCATTAGTCTGTTACTTCATAGTTCTCATTTTTACTTTGAAATTCTTAGCGAAAAATACGGGTAAATTTTTTTTTTGAAATACAAAGTGGGAGCCGCGTGATGCGATATAACACGTAAAGGACAAAACATACATCTCATAACGTCATAGCATAAGGCACATAAAGGCACATCATGAGAAACACTGAATATCATCTCATATATATATATATATATAACTTGCTCACTTATAAGTGTGGGACTTAATTTAGTACAAAGGAATACATGAAAGAAAATACGACATAAACATAAACATAAACTACTCCCCTACCCAAGTGCAACTAACGGGATGACCTCTAGAACAAAAGGAGGTTCATCTCCATCCTAGTGGTGTGTGCTCTACCCGGGTACTCTATCGGTCGATCATCACCTCCTACTGACATCCATCTCATGAGCGAGGCATATATCCGGGAAACTGGGCGAGCTCCTCAGGCGTAAAGAGGCGGAACGGGGATCGAGAGTGACCCCCGCGGCGTGGCCACATCTCCGGTCGTCGTGCAAGCCGTGGCTGAGTCATGGTATCCTCACTACCCTCCCTCATCAATGGTGGAGAGGGGGTAGAGCTCTCGCTATACGGATGGGTAGGCGGGTCCTTGGACGGGTTGGTCTCTGAGAAGTAGGTCCGGGGCACATAATCGGGATAGTCTCGCATGGCTGAGGCGGCGGTGTGCATGCGGAGCACTCTCTCGTTATGCGTACGCGCGCGCTCAAAAACCCGTTCGTCGTCGCTGTAGGGTGCGATCGGGGAGAAGCGATGGGTGTGCACGGGATGAGCGAAGGGACGTCCTACGAACATGAAAACTCGCACCGTGCACTGTCCCTCAAAATGGTATGACCCGTGAGCCAGGTCATAGTGCACCTCCCATGTCGGGGTGTCCACGAATACCACGAACGTCGCCATCTGAAGACGTGACGGAAAGAAAAAGATAGAGGGAGTGAGAATCTTGCTAAAGAATCTCAGTAGGGCCTCCTCCAACCTAGATTTCATCGTCTACGTCCTCAGGAACCTTGGGTTTAGTTATGCAAAATAAGTGAGCATGCATTAAGTCCATTTTTAGGTTCTAAAACATAGTTTAGCCAAGGTCCGTTCATTTTAGCATGGTTCTTAATGTCATGGATGCAACATAATAGAGAATATATACATGGCGCTACCTAATGCACATACGTAAACCATATCATCAAGCATCATCATACTTAGTGGCATAAAGTAGCAATAGAAACATTCATATGGGACAAACTTAGTGACATAATCATAATCATGAAACTTCTCTTCTTCACGGGCCGCCCTAAAAGACAAGCGCTCTGGGGGTGCTCGGCCGAACCGGTGTCACCCAGAACGTGTCACATCTCTAGGTTATGAGCTCATACCTTAACTAGTCATCACTAGTTCTTACTTACCACTTAACGATAAGCGTATCATAAATCATAAATCCCGACTATCTGAGTACGGGTTAGGGGGTAATTCTCTTAGGGGTGCTCGGCCGAACCGGTGTCACCTAAGAGTATAAATTGGTACCGATGTCACATGAGTTCTATGGAGGTGTTCGGCCGAACCGGTGTCATCCTAGAACCTATCTTAGTACCTTAATTTTCAAAATCTCTTTAAGTTCCCAAATTTGTCAGGAATTTGGCGGCACAAAGGCATTACGCCAAATTCCTTCCAAATTTGCTTTATGCCACATAAACATATATCCTCATGAATTCCTCATATGAATAACATTATCATCCTTCACATAACACATGCATCATCATAGAACATTCAAACGCTTACCCCTACGGTAGCTTATGCTTTGACCCTTACGGGTCTTAGTCCTGAGATATAGTTCTCTTACATCCGTCGTTCATATGTTATGCACCTAAGGGCTCATAATTAGTCATCATTCTTAATCCTCATGTTCATACTCAAATCTGAAAAGCATAGGGCAGAATTTCTAACTTGTGGTTACGGGGTTCTAGAACTTATGTTTTAGACCCCTTTTCAGTTCCGTCTTCGCCTAAGGTGCTATAAATTAAATCTAAATCAATTATGAGACATTCCCATGCTTAAGAACTAATTATAAATCACATTTATCATTTTGTAACGTTGCTGGACAGAATCCAGAAGACTAAATGTTCTAAGAGTTCTACATTTGCATTTTTATGGTTTTCTAGTTACTAGTTTCCCTATAGGTGCTAAAATTCAATTCTAATCCAAATGCTACCAAGTTTTTCGTGTCTAAACAATCCTAATCTGATTATGTTCCCATTAAAACAGTTTGGATAAGTTCCAAAAATAAATAGGTCTAAACTATGTTAAATTCTAGCTTTACGGTATTTCTAGTTAGCTAGTTTCTTACCTATCATGCATAGAATTGTTTCTACATCATCATGTGATATTTTCACACATTCTAACACATCAAAACATCATCATACAGCCACAAGCTCATCTTCATAGTACCGAAAACATCTAACTTCAATAAGAGAACTAAATTGACATCTCTAAGCACATAAGTTAACTAGTTTCTCTTGGAATCAAATTAGAATTTCTAAAACTCTTTGCAAATCATTTTAATTCATCAAGAGGCTAAGAGAAGCCTTAGGTCAGTGACCAAAATATATTTCATCTTCTAAAAGGGAATAAAGTCATATCTCATGATAACATAACCTTGTAAAGATTTGTAAAGCTTTAAGAAAAACTTAGAACATAGACTACTAGTCCTTGTAGCTAGATGAAAACTCATTGCAAGTCCATCATCACTACTTGGCCGAAAACATGCATTCAAAGAATGCATTCACATTAAACTTTAACTTGAAATGAAATGGGCAAGTCTTTGAGCTCTTAGGTTCTTAAGTTATGACATAAAATAAACGTGCTCATGTGTTTTCATTTTTAATCTTGCTTACAAAATAAAATGATGACTTAAATTAAATATGCAAGGCATAAACTTAAACGTGCAAGCTTGAAAGTAAATATGCAAGGTTCAATTCTTTATTTTAGTGCTCTTGGCCCAACAACAATCGACTTTAAGGCCGAAATAGAAAGGCATTCAAGAAATTAATTAGGTGACAATGCTGAGTTCAATTCTTTATTTTAGTGCTTCTTGTAACAACAATCGACTTTAAGGCCGAAATAGAAAAGCTTTGAGAATTAAATTAAGTGATGATGCAAGTTCCATTTTAATCTTTATGTTCTTAGGTGATAGCTTGAAAGCAAGAATGTAAATATAAATGCAAGCATAAAATAAATTATGCAAGTTCATTTTATCTTTCTAGAGCTCTTAACAAGACTTTAAAGGAACTTAAACCTTAACCCAAACTCATCAAACCAAGATCAAGTAAAGTCTAGAGTCCTTAGAACTCAACATAACATTTTTAGAAAATCAAACATTTAGCATGTAAAAGAAAAGGAAATGGCCGAAACTTCAAGAAGGAAAATGAACATTTTAAAACTCTAGGGTCCATGATCTTGATGATATATTAACACCAACATCATGAGATCTCATCATTGAGTCCTTAGAAACATTTTGAAACATCACCAAAGATAGAGTTCTCAAGAGTTCAAGAAAGGAAGAACTAGAAACATTTTTGCTCAAGAACAAAGATCAAGCTCTAGAGTTTGTTTCAAGTGATGGACATCATCATGAAACTCTCATCATCAAGCTCTCATTTCTCTATTCTCTAGGGCTCATGGCCGAAACAAGAAAGAAAGAGGAATAGAGAAGAAGTTCTAAAAAGAAAACAAGAGAAACCATAAACATCAAGCTTTAAAGAAGAACATTCATGAAAAGAAATCCCTACTTGGTGTGATGATCTTGAAAATGGAAGAAGAAGATGAAGAAGATGAAGAACTTGAAGAACTTTGAAGACTTAAACTTGAGAGAAAAAGGAAGCTTTGAAGTGTTTCTTTGAAAACTTACACTTTGCAAATGAACCCCAAAATGATACAAGTTCACCCAAGCAAGCTATTTATAGAGAAATGAAACAAATGAAGGGTGCACATGGAGAGGGAGGCTTCAGCCATACAGAATGGAGGGAGCCCATGAGTTCCATGAGGTGAGATAATATGGTCTTGAGGCATGGTGAGGTATGGTTCAAAGTATGGTGAGGTATGGTTCAAGGTATGGGTCAAGCATGGTTCTTTGAGTGAGAAAACAAATCAACATGTGGTCAAATGGGGGAGGAGGTGGCCGAAATGCATCAGCCCATGTGGGGTTGTGTTTGCATTTTAATTGTGGTTTAGAGTTGTGTTTAGGTGTATCTTTGATTATGCTTAAGGTTAGGAAGTTGTAAGAAAGTGTTTAGGTGAGAAAATGGGTAATTATGGTTGCCAAGACATAATTAGAGAGTGTTCTTGCACCATTAGTGGGTTATAAACTCATTTTAGTGTTTAAACAATTCTAGACACAATTCCTTGATTTAAAGAATTGGAGAGAGAAAACACTATTCAAGATTCCAAGAGTGAAATCTTGAGTTTTAGAAAGGATATTTAAATCTAATCTAAGCAATCTTAGGTTCTAATTAATTTTAATAATTTATTTTGACTCTAGATTAATTATGGAAATTAATTAATCTTCGTTTAGAGCCTAATATTGCTTAGGTTTGCTTAATTACATCATTAAGCTCAAAAACACTATTCTAGGGGCAAAATCGTAATTTTGCACTAAAACTGCCAGGGCTATAGGGACTCAAACAGATGTTTTGAAATATGTAATAACATGGTTTTAAACCTCTGGGGAAAGTTTCGGGCTCAAACGGCACCTTTACCAACGTAAAACGCTATATAGGTATTTTGGTTATTTTGACCTGAAACTGTGGACAATGAGACTTCCGTCTCCGGAACCACTCAAGGGTCATTCAATCCCCTTCAAACATTGAGTTGGCCCTTCGAGTACTGCCGAGTCGGCCATCCTCAAATTCCAGGCCAAAAATGACCTCAGGGGCATTTCGATCATTTTCCACTCAGACAGAAAATCGGGGCGTTACAACACGTATTAGGTTAATGTTTCCTATAATTAGGTCATACCCTTAGTGATGCCTCATAGTTTTAGCCAATAAATTAGGGTCAATGACAAACCGCAAAGGATCACAATGTAAGCCAAGTGGCATGTAGCCTATTTCTAGCCTTTCTTGCACACTATTTTGGGGTTGTGGCTGAGGCAATATCTGATGATACATGGCCAGATTTCCACAAGATGGATATACTTTGGGAGTTGGTGAACCCGAAGTACATATCCCATTCGTGATAGTGTATAAATGTTGTGGAGGGTACGTAGCAAGTGTAGGCTATGGTGAATACATAGCTCCTGCATGCATCCTACCATACAGCTTGTTCAAGTCCATGCCACATCCACTAAAATTTTCCATTCTAGGATGGGAGGTCTGTGAGTAGCCTTCAACATATATTAATGGTTCAACTCACATTGGCCGATCTGCATGATAGCCTGTGCCAACAATAGCTCCAGCATAGCCTTGGCTACTTGACTACCTCCTCATTACATGTACATTTCCATATTATATCTAAGGCTGCCTATTATGCCCCTAATGTATGGCATTCACCCTTCCAATTAGTAGGAGTTTCACCATAGGACTGATCTAGCTGAGGGGTTCTAGCCAGGCTCCCTTGACTAGGGGATAGGTTGTTTGAATAGTGTTATGGACCATAGGTTTCGTAATATGAGTCATGTAAAGCAGATAATTGGTGCATCAACTTGTGCAAACCTTCCTTAATATGGCATTTGATAAAGAAGTGGTACCTATGATTGGTTGTATCTCTTCTTCTTCTTCTTCAATTGATGATTTTGTGCTGAAGGAGAAGCAATTACATGCTTAGATAGAGTGACAGTCACATTAGCTTGAACGGTGTTGTTCTAGCTTGTATGGCTACTCCAACTAGCTATGTGACCAAGGTAAGGGTAAATTCACCACCATGGTAGGTTGAGTAGCAGCCATTGTTGATGATGGCTAGCTCGTTGTTGCTCTAGAAGGTAAAGTCAGTGCTGCCGCATATGTCACTGGCTGACTCATTCCTATAGAATTAGTTGTTCTTGATCTAGGTTGATATGAGCATGCCATATTAGTTGTCTTCCTTAACCTCAAGTTCATAAACAAACTATGATCTATACCAAGTGACAGGAGCTTCTTAGAATCAATCTTAGGGGTATGGTTCTAAAAATCAAACCGGACTGCCCAATCCGACTAGTGAAATCAAGAATTAGTCTAATATTCGGTCCAAGTATGCACAGAAATTGGAGATTATAAATGACCCTATAAAGCGCTAAATCGGTGAAAATCGGAAAAGCCAAGCGAATCGGTGATTGTAGTGATTTAGCAGTTCTATCCCTTTTTTTTTTGAAAAAAAATTTATGCTGTGGATAAGAACTACCATCGCGTCTGTTCGGGCCGCCTCCTGCCCCAATCACTGCCTAGTGTACTTCAATCACCACCATAATCGAAGGTTCCTAGATCTAGCCACCATAGCCTCCTATGGGCGATTTGTATTCCTTATTTCTCTATATGTGTGCTAGCTAGGGTTTTTCTTATTGTTGGGCTAGGATGTTGGGCCTTCTAATCAACAAGTTTAGGTTTATATGTGAATTAGATTAATGATAGGTTTGTTCCAAAGATAAAAAAAATACAATGACAAAAAAATAAAAAATACTACTAGGCTTTATTCTATTATTCAAATTTCAATATAAATTTAATTATGATTATTGATAAAATATTTTATCTTTGTAAACAAAATATAAAACCTTTATACATAAAGAAATTTTTAGACCAGAAACAAATATTTTAATAATTAGTTTAAGCCTAAAAAATATCAAGTTGCCATTACCAGAAAAATATTAAGTTGCAAAATAATTTTAGACAAAACTACCAAATTCATCCCTCTAAAATTTTGCGTCGACGAATTGGTCCCTGTAAAACAAAAAACTCTCAAATAGGTCCCTGCTAAATTGAATAGTCGGACAAATTAGTCCCTATAAAAAAATCTTTCAAATGAATCCCTGTAAAAGTGAATTATCAGACAAGTTAATCCTCCTTACCTAACTTATCATAGGGACTAATTTGACCGATTATTCAATTTTGTAGAGACCAATTTGTACAATTTGGAGTTTTTATAAGGACCAATTTGAGAGGTTTATTTTTTAGGGACTAATTTGGTAGACTATTCAATTTTGTAGGGGCCAATTTGAGAGTTTTTTTTCATAAGGACTGATTTGGTCGAAGCGAAATTTTAGATAGATGAATTTGGTAGTATTGTCATAATTCTATTATAAGTTTATCATCATTTGTATGGATTGTGTTAATGTCTAATTGAATTTCTAGTTATTTTATGACATATATTTCATTATACATTTTTATATATTTACAAAAATATATATTTTATTATATACCGGTTATATCTCAATTTTAAACCCCAGTTGAACTGGTTGAACCTCTAAACCATTAAACTTCTAAATCAGTACCTTATCTGGTTTGATGCCTGGTCCAGCTTTCAAAACCTTGCTTAAAAGTCTCATAAGATGTGCCAAGATATATTTGATCCAAAATAAACCGACTAAGAAGGTTATTCTACTTTCTAGCCAATGGCTCTCTCAACTCACTCATGAAGACTTGAGTAAGATTAATTCAAAGAAGAACAAGTAATTGGAGGAAATAAAATTGCATTAATGAAAGGAATCGAATACAATGGATGACAAAAGCTAAAACTTAGAGGAAATTTAAGACACTTGAGAAAACTAGAAATTTAAGACACTTGAGAAGACTAAAACATATGGTTAATATTGGATTTTCGGGTCCTTTTTTACATCTTTCACTTAACTATTTATAGCCCACTAGCCAGCTGAGTTTTATGCGTGTTATAGTCGTGGTTGTTCTTATTTCATAGCCAACCGCTGCCCACATTTGTTGTATCTAGCATGAATCTGATCAAACAGCCCAAGCCTTGGTCCGTCCTAACCCGTGTTTTTCTTTTCCCTTTTCTTTTTGTCAAGCAACTAACTCATGTGAACCCACTTGTCTTTTTACATTCATTGAGCCTCGCTAAATCCAATACCGTTCATGACCCATTTTCTACTTCATTAGCCTTTCCTCTTTTCAGCAGGGGCCCAAAATTTTCACAGCCCCCAACAATTTTCATTGTGATTCTAGTTTGCGTACATTCGAGATGGATTGCTACTGTTAGGTTGAGTTCACAGACTTCATAGAATTTCGTGCTTTTACTAGTTGAATCGAGGAATTACATTTGTACTTGAGCCATGTTACGTCCAGCGCCTTAAGCGCAATATAGATAAGGTGGTAACTTTCTACCCGAAAAAAAAAAAAAATGGAAGATAGGGTTGTAACTCGCTAGTAAAACATATATACAGCCTTCAGGTTCTTGATACCGGGGCATGTTGACGATTGGGCTTTTGGAGTAGTTGAAAATGTTATACTATTAACCATGGTTTAGAAATCCAGACCAAACTGGATAGTCCGACTGGTTGAACCAAAAATCGGCTAAGCATCCGGTCCAATAACCCTTAAAAAATCGGTGTTTCAAAAATCAGTCTCAAATGGCTAACCGGCTAAACCGGACCGATTTCAACAATCAACCATTTTTTTTTGAAAAAAAAGAGAGGGAAGACGAAGAATGGAGATAGGAGGATGGATAATGGAGATAGGAATTCTTCACACAAAAGTGAATCAACTATCAACCCAAATCACATTGAAAACAAAGACCTAAGAAAAAAAATCGGAACCAAAAAAGAAAAGTTCAATCACCAGTCCACCACCATCCTCCATTTGTTCCACCGCCTAGCCAGATGCTTCCTGCACCAACAAATCTGTCGCAAAATTGTGGCCACAAACTTTGCCACGAGCTCTAGTTGTTGGCCACCTATCCTCGCGGGGGTGCTACCATGAGTATTGTCCATCATCGCGACCTCTAGTCTTTGTGGGGATGAAGACAAATGCTCCCTCAAAAGGCAATTGTGATGCGGGAATACGCATGCAAACCATTTGGGGAAAAGGGAAATAAGGGCTACTAGTGTCAATATTTCCTTTTATTCTTGTTTTGGACTTTTGGGCTGGAAAAAAAAACTAATTCTTTTATCGGATATGTTAACTTTCTGGGAAGCTATTATATTTTTAGTAAGTTATATTGTTCATGTTAACAAACCTAACTCTGTCTTTTATCAAGTCTAGCTTAGACCCTTAAAGTAAAGTCTGGCCCATTTTATTTTGCCAAAAAACATATTTATAGATTATATAATTTTGATTAGACAAAGTTTAGCTCATTATTATTTTATCACATATATTTTATTTTCTATTTTTATATATTTATATAAATATACATTTTATTATATATTGGTTATATTTCGATTGAACCCTCAGTTAAACTCGTTGAATCATTGTAAATCAATATCTCATCCGGTTCGATGATGGATCCAGTTTTCAGAACCTTGCTATTAACAGGAATATTAGGATGGTGTTCTTCTCAACTAATTGACCTTAATTCAATCAGTAATGAAAAACTGGACTACGCTCACATGAGCAGATCATCAAGAAAAGGGCTGCTGAATGGTAACTTGATAACTCCACAAGCCACTAGTAGTGATATAGCCCAAATTGGTAGTATCCACCTAAAAACAAATACCAGAATTCTTTTCCCTGCAATAATTTAAATAATTAAACAAAGGTTACAACCAAAAAATGAAATTTGGTTAAAAGAGAAAGAAAAATAATTCTTCAGGACTGGTCCATAGTAGGATTATTTACAACGGACGAAAACAATACAGGAAGTAATGGTGTTAGCGCTAAACACACAGGAATAGCTTTAATAAATCTCTGCAGTGGCGAGTTCTATATTGGGAAGGGATAAGTTTGAGACTATCTGATCCCTTACATTGTTTAATCTAAAAAATTGATAAAATGCCCTTTTATCCCCTTTCCAATTTTATTTTTTTCCTTTTCTCTTCCACCCCTCTCCCACCACCAACCGCCGCCACTTTGGTCTTTGTTGCCCTTTCCAGCACCAAGCCTGGTCCTCTTCCTGAAAAGACCCTCACTTTATCGTCTTTTATTGCTCCTAGGCTGGTAATTTTTTGCATTTATTCTAATATATCCATTTTTTAATCTCAAAGAAATTAATAGTCTTGTGTAAAGGTTGGTTGGTGCCATGGTGAAATTTTTTGGTGTTTCTTTTGGTGATATCTATTTGTGAATATTTTATAGGCACGTAGGGGTGGTGTGGATGAGCCATTGGGAAAGTAGAGAGTTTCTGAGAAAGCTCTGTATAGGGAAGGTGAGAATGATGAAGTTTGCATTTTTGTTTGCCTATCGTGCTGTTTTTTAATCTTCTTGTGGGACATTGTAAGTCTCTGATCTGAAGTATTGTTAGAACAGGAGGTTTGATTACAATGTGCCCTAGATAAATCGTGACTTTGGTTCAGTTATTATTGGGGACAAGAATGTTGCAATGCTGATAGTTTGCAATAATAGAGGGATGGTGCGGAGACGGTGAAAGAGGGACAAAACGGACAAATTATTTATGTTTTATAAATATTAAAATATAAATATATATTTTAATCCCATTAATTTAGACTATTAGACTCTAATTTGAATGGTTGAGATTAAAGGACCAATGATCCCAAACTCATTCCTCCTCATCATAGAACTTGCCATCTCCAGTAGCACATGTTATAGTTGAGAATGAGGGACAAGTGATCACATCCGTGGTGTGTTTAGCATGTGAGTGAAAATAGGGGTGAAAATTTCATGGATTAGATTCATGTATCCAATTAAAACAGTTTATTGGAAAAGAAGAAAACAGTGCTGAAGAGGATAGTATCCATAGTTCCATACCAATTCTTCTGTGTTGTGGGCCTAAATCCTAAATGCCTAATAATTTGCAGTGATTCTTTCTTCGACTGCTCTGAAGGGTGTAACAATACTAAATTTTCAATCATCCAAGTTGGTCTATGTAATACAAAATCCCAATACAGGGAATGACCAAGATAAAAACTAGTAATGAACCAGTATTAAAGCAATGGAAAGAACCATCGTTATTAAACTCAACCAGTGATTGATTTCATCAAGGCACTGGCTCATTGGATTATTGATGATTCAATGTGAGAGTCACCAGTTGAACTGGTTGAACCCGATATAACACAACTTGTATGGTTTGGTGGTAGTAGAGGGTGCTTCCATCCCTGTTGCATCGGGTCTGAATCTCATCAGCCCATACTTTTGAGATCATGAAATTTCTACACTCAAAACAAGTTTTCAAAACCCAGTTCGCAGCCAAATTTGACTAGTTAATAAAGTGAGTAATAAGAATATTTTCAGAAGGGAGAAGAAAGAAGAGAGAGATAAGAAAGTAGAGGAAGGTGGGGGGAGGAGTTTCAAAGGGCAAAGAGGATCCTTGGGCTATTTGGGCCCATTTGATCCACTACAAGGGAAGTAGAGCATCTCAAGCATTGGAAGGGCTAATAGAAAGCTTATGATATTAGGTTCTTATAAGAAGTTCTCTAGTGATCTGTACACATTTGGGATAACCCATTGATTCTTGAACTAGTTTGGAACAAACAACAAATGCAAGGTCCAAGTTCTAACAAAGGTTTCATGAGTCTCAAATCTTATTGACCAAAATAGTTAAATTTGTTCTGTTCCCCTATGGAAAAATAGCTTTCCCCTAAAAGAAGAAAGGCTATCTTAAATATCTCTGTCTTCAATGGCCAGAATCCAAAAAGAGATATCATGTGTCACTATGAGCTGCTTGTTTGGAGCTATACACATAACAGAGAATTAGGACTCATGTCAAGTCATCACATCCTTTGGGACAGGAATTAATTTACAAACCCTTCCTCTCCAAACTCAAACTCGCAAATAGGAGTTTTTTCATCCACTTACACCATCTACACGCATGAACTCCGAAGAAAATGCAGGACTTTACAAGTCACATGGACAACATCCCTACATGTATAATAACATTCATTTATATGCTTTCACCTAATAGTTTAAACTTTTGGCAAAGTTAGTTCATGGTGCTATTAGGGACTGAGCCAAAACATAATTGGGCCTTATTGATTTAATTACTAAAATAAGAATTGAGAGAGGAAGAATGAGCGACTCCTGAATAACTAATTGTGCTGAGCTTGTAGAGAGAGAGAATGTGAGGAATTTGAGGGAAATTCTATTATGGGTAGAGAGGAGAGACTTTAAAAGAGGGGAGGTATCATGAGGGGTTTACCAAGTGGTCAGGATTGGGCCGCAAGAGTTTCAAAGTCTCTAATACTATGAGCCATTTACATTTTGTGTTTGTTCACGATACAGGCATAGTACACACAAGGAGCTGGTACTCAACTTCTATAGTAAATTCTTATAGCATTTTCAATCTATATCTATGACTTGGTACCTATCAAATGGTATCAAAGCTCCCGATCTTGGGAGCCCTGTGCCAAAAACCATGCGAGCTGCTGTCATGGAGTCGGAGTTGGTGTGGGAGAAATGACGTAGCAGAAGAAGAGTATGAAGCAGACTCCGATGAAAACTAAAAAGCTAGTGAGAAGAAGATACCTCTAGTGTCGTCGACTACCTGTATAGGAGATTGATGAAGCATAGTGATGGAGAAGAAGAAAGAGGTCCTCCATGGAAGATTGGAATCCTGATGCTTGTGCTTTATTTGAAAGCATGCAGATTGACGAGCAGGAAGAGAAAAATAGTAAAAAGGAGGAGGAAGAAGCCGATGATGAAGGTAAAGATACCCAAAAATCTGAGGAAGAATTGGAGCTGGAGGTAATGAACGAAGAGGGCGTGTGATGAACTCCTGCAAATGAGCAACAGAGGGGAAAAGATCTCAAAGCTGCCAGAGCGTCCTGGACTTAGAAATAATTAGCCAAACTTGCACTGCCGAAGGTTGGGTGTTTGCTCATGCTAACTGAGCTCCCATTGCCGGAGCCACCACATCTCGAGGCCGCTACAACAATCGCCGAAAAGGGGAGACAAGCGGGGAAACTCACTGACTCTTTGCATAATGACTTCGATCACCACCTCGACTGTTGAAAGCACCGGATCTGTCGGACTCAACCCCGTTAGCAGGAACAAAGAGGAAACGAGCCATGATTGAGCTTGGGTTCTCACGCACAATGATTCAGCTCCCACCGCTTGAACCAACATAGCCACCCGATTCGAAAGTCGCTGTGACCGTTGTAGCGGAGGCTCTGCTAGAGAGCACAGAAAGATGATGGAGGATTTTGGGGTTTCAAGATTGTTGACCCATCTACCTCCACTAGAGTCGCTGGACTCACTGTCACGTACGACGAACATTAGGATGATGACGAGAAGGGAGCTGGCAACTGTGGCTCCAATTTTCTCCACCAACAGTAGTGCACATGGGAAAGAGATGGAACGAGGGGAAGGGAGAAAATCCACTGGGCAAGCCCATATGTGGGAAAGTAATTGTATGGATTCTTATGAAGAGAAGTCTGATGGCCAGTTTGTGGGTCAAGCCTAGCAGCATGAAAACATGAGTCTTAATTAGTAGAACAGGAGAAATCAGGCTGAGACTTTATTCAAGCCTAGCAGCATGAAACAAGTTCCAATTGGAAGGAGGCCAGGAAGAAGGGTGTTGCACCAATAAAGCTCAATAGTCAATAATGAAAATAGGGCAAACGTGGCATTGCAAGAGTTGGGTAAAATGCTGAACTAAACAAGCCAAGCCCAAGTCAGTAAGATTACAATTAAAACTCTGGAATTTTACCATGAGAATATATTTGCTTTGCTATTGGGTCACACGAGTCTTATCAATATATCATATGCGCAAAATGATAGGGAGGGCCAGGAACAAGAAAATTTGAACTCACCCGACTTGGAAGGATGCATATCGGGTCCAATGATGCAAGCATAGGGAAGCATGTTTCTGGTCAAGGTCAACTGGAAATTATTAAATGCAAGGGAAATCACAAAGAAGAAGGATAACAAGGCTGTTATTGCAAAAATAGAGGATGCTTCTAGCTGCTCTAATGACATTAACATGGAAGGAGATTTTGGGGTATTGGTTTACTTGAGACAGGAGGATGTTTGTCTCTTGCTACCTCTTTTGATAACCCAGAAAATGATGCAGAAGTCTCTATGCAGAACATTGATAGTTACCAGGTGGCTTCTAGTGACATGAAGATAGTTGGCTTTCAGCCTTTGAGTAGCAGGGTCGATGAGTGATCCTAGAGGCTCTAAAATACTTAAGTGCCCTTGATGGGGATGGGAATGGGAGTATCATTGTAGTTAAGGGATCCAAATGTATAGTGGGTGACATTAGCAACATTTTCATGGGAGAAGAATCAAGCAGGGGGCAATCATGGGCAGGTTGTGCTGGCTCATTTCAAAAGAGGATGAATGATGTTGCAGCAAAATTTATGAAGAACTTTCTAGAAGAAGCAAACACTGAAACAGTTATGTCAACCTAGCCTACCTCTATTATTGTCACACAACTAGAAAATGATTTCACGCTTGAGTTGGATGCAAGAGTAGTGGTGAGTATTGTTGTCACAAAGGGAGGGACTATTCGAGGGAGTTGTTGCAGTGTTGCTGCTTAGAAAATTTCTACAAATTGCAAGTATTATGTTAACTTGTTCCTCAGAGCCATTCTACATTTGTGGCCTTGGAAATGGCTGTCAATCAAGGCATAAGGCCTCTCTAGTTGATCTCTTGGGTGCACCAAGTGGTAGAACTAGCATCAAATCCATGGGACCCGGGCAGACAACTCAACAATGCAAGCTCACTTGCCATATTTTCAAGATATGGTATTCAGGAGGAAGTCTTTCTTCAGCACTATGGTTTTTCCTTTCCACACATTACCTTGAGGACAAGGTGATTCTTTTAGGGGGAGTATTGTTAGGGACCAAGCTAATACATAATTGGGCTTTATTGTAATTATTGAAGTGAGAATTGAGAGAGGAAGAATGAGTGACTCTCGTATAACCAATTGTGCTGAGCTAGTATAGAGAGAGAGAGAGAGAGAGAGAGAGAATATGAGGAATTGGAGGGAAATTCTGTTATGGATAGAAAGGTAAGCCTATAAAGGAGGGGAGGTATCATGAGGGGATTATCAAATAGTCAGGATTGGGTTCGAAGAGTTTCAAAGTCTCTCTAATACTCTAAGCCATTTACATTTTCTCTTTGTTCATAATACATACATAGTACACACAGAGAGCTAGTACTCATCTTCTACAGTAAATTCTTACAGCTTTATCGATCTATATCTATCTTTTATGGCATGGTACCTATGAGGTGCATGGCAGAGATAAGCCTATCAATTTTCCACGCGTAAAGAGCAAAGGACTCTTGTACAAGGTATTTAAGGTTTGATCCAATGTTATTCTTCGGATATTGGATACCAAACCTCGTGGATCTTATCTTATTAGTTATACACCCTGGTTCATCAGAATGAGTTTTGGTTCCCGAACAAAGAACTTAACCTTGGATAGTATCAGGAGGATTATCTACACTATTTAGTATCAAGAGGAGTATCTACACTATTTTAAAGAAGCAAATTGACATGATCGTATCACTAATCACCTATTTTCAAACTAAAAGCTACCATCTCCATCCACAAGCTACCCACTTGAAAATTAACGTAGATGGTCCTTATACATGGTTACCCAACTGGTCAAGCATTGGAAGTAATCGTCAGAGATTCCTCAGATAAATAGGTTGATAGTTTTACTTGCAGGTGTGTCAGAACATCTCCCTGAGCAGCAAAGGATTGCCCACTGCCCAATCTTTCTGCAAGGAGTTCATTATGACTCAAAGCTGTGACTTCCTTTTCAAGAAAACCAATGACAGCAAAAACAGATTCACTGAAATTGCTTGAGCAAAAAGGGCGCTCCTGAAGAAGCTTTTTTTTTTTTTTTATATGCCTTATAAGCTCTCATCACTCCATTCCCTTCCTCAACAATTCCATAAACAGGCTCACCTAGTGATTATTTAGTCTGTTTTCTTGTAGTATTACAGTTTCTGGTTATTTTTTCATGCTGTGTTATGTAATTATGTTTAAAGGCCCAAAAACTAATGCAAAAGATCTGCAATTCCAGCTAATCCCTGAATTTCCTCAATGCAATCTCACAGTTGCCCAACCCATGCAAGACCTTGAGCTGACTCAATTGTTGGATTTCTTAATTTTACCAAAACACCTCAACTAGTAATAAATAATTTGTCTTTACTCTTCAGCAAGTAACAGGAGAAACCATTCTACATACTTATTCTATGCAACTTGCGTAAAAATAGCGCAATAAAAAACTGAGATATCCTTGTTCCCCAAATTTCGGTTCATGAAGTGTCAGTTTTTTATTGGGTGCCATATAGAGTAAAGTCTTGTCTCATACAAGAGACCAGGGAGTGCTCTTATTCAGACACGAGGATATACATAGAGAAAGTCTCCCTGCATAGTGAGTTCCGTCCAAGAACTTCTCAAAGGCATGTAAAAGCAGAAAATTTGAAAAGCATTCTGATAGAGCTGGGTTCACAAATGGGCTTAAGGTGTATCAGAGGAAGAAGCACAGGCGTAGTTTGGGACAAGGGATGATGGCTACGCTGGCAGCAACAGGTGGGCCCAACAATGGGCCTGCTCAGTAACGGTTTAGGGAGCATGTGGGATGACACTTGGGGAGGGAATTTTCTGTTAGAGGAAAGAGGGTATTTGTTTGCTAGTAAGGGGGATATTTTCTTTATGCTTTTTAGCTACTTTTGGCAAGGAGTGACTGAGCTACTGAGTGCTCAGGACTTGCTTGGCCATCGTCACTATTTTACTGGCTATTACCTTTAATACATACATTCTATGCCCATCTCTGTACTTGTGCGTTGATTACTGTTTTATTATCATATTCTGCTTTGGAGTCTTATTACGTTCCAAGAAATTTCCTCACTTTTCCAGAAACCAGAACATAGGAGATAGGTGCTACTAAAAACCCAAGAAAAAATGTGTTACCGGCAGAGCGAAATCGACTCTCAGTGTTGGTAAGCAGCCACTCCCCTGTTGTCCGCAGCTTCTTCTCTACCGGCCCTTCAAATGCTTTGCCCAAGAACAAGTCAAACACAGACTTCCTCAGGTCCGAATCTCTTTCCATTATTACCAAAAAAAGAAAAGAAAGGCACAAATCAAAACAAAGATTCAAAACAGCGTGAAAGCCAGTAGTTCTGTTCTGCAAATGTAGTGAATGAAACATGAAGGGAAGAAGAAGTAGAGCATGCCTGGGTTCGCCGTCTCTGAAGCTTCCGGCACCAACAACGCGTTCGATTTGTATTACAGAGGGCTGTGGTGGTCGACGGCGAAGCTTGCTTCTGGGCAACGAAGGTATAGTTTTCGTGGTGTGAACAGAAGGACTATGATGACTAGGAGCATTGTTTTTTTGTTCAGGTGAAGAATCGCTGTTCGACGGAAGCGTGGCATGAGCAACAATGGTTTTGTTTATGGAAATATTAGATAAGCAAAACATGGTGACTGAGTCCCTGCTCTATTCTGTTCTCTTCTGTATGGCTGCTCTTTAATTTTACGGTTGCATGATAATTAATAGAACGTTCTCCTCCAGCTTTCTTTTTCCTTTTTTCCTTTTCTCTTTTGGGCGGCTTTTGGCCAGAGAACATGTGGAACGTCCAACGCGGATAAGATAAAGCCAGGCTGAAAATAACTACAGTTCCTTTTTTCTTTTTTTTTCTTTTTCTTTTCTCGCTTTACGTTGTGTTATTGTGTTTGGATTTTTGATATTGTTTTAAAACGGGACTAAAATATCTAGGGACAGGAATGGTTGGTCCACCCAATGTTGGGACCAATGATGTCGACACTGATAAAATAGCAAAAAGGCCCCTTCGTATGTTTTCTAAAAAGGGTACAAATTGTGAGAATTTTCAAAAGGCCCTTATTTGCCTTTACAATTTTATCTTTGAATAGGGCAATTCTCGAGCATTGAGAATGACATATTTGAAGCACCTAGATGTTCAGCGATTGTGAGAGACTCACACATCAATGGCATTATGTGCATTTTTTTTGAAGCAACTGCATCATGTAATCATGTATATTGTAATGACGGTTGCTCACATGCCTACCTTAGTCAACATCTATGGTGGCCATATGGGGTTTGTGTAACAGGAAAATGGTATGTGGCATGAAGGGTGTAACGCCTAATTTTCTTGTAATTTTCTTTGTCATTAGAAATTACTTCGATTCTTGAATTACCGTAGGTAATTATTACATAAGATTTGGTAGAACAATCGCCGATAAAGGAATATAACATTAGAAGAGAGGTTAGGAGCGATTAAATGCGAGTCATGCAATCCCGAATTTCAGACGTATAAAATGACCAAAATGTCGCAAGTTATTTTACTCGTAAAATGAGGATTGTGGGCCACATATTCTCAAGGGATGTTTGAGAATAATAAGGGATTGTTTGTGTTATGTGTGTTAATAGAAGCAGAAGAATCTCAATTTTGAGTTAGGCCTTGCGAAAAAGACCAAACGCCACTGCAATTGCTTTAACTCCGATGTGCGTCGACTGCTGAACCTCACTAAAATGTTTTAAAATGTGTTTTTAAGCCATGATTAACCATTAGTTAAGCTCGAATTGGCGTAGGCGATTTTAAGTGAAAGACGATTTTACACGTTTTTGGCGGTTTTGCGAATTTCGGGATTTTCGATTCATATACCGAAACCTAAGCAATATTAGGCTCAAATTAAAGCTTATTAAATTCTAAATATTAATCTAGATTCAAAATTATGTATTTAGATTGATTAGAACCCAAAATTGCTCAAAAACACCCAAATTGCTTACTAATTCACTTAAGCCCTTAACCGTAAATTCTCTAAATTACATGAATACCTTGCCTACACCTAAATAATGCATGGAACACACAAATTTCACTTCTTTGGGCTGTAATACACGAAATTATTGATGCCATTATGCAGCTGAATTATTTCCAAATGTAACACCCTAGTAATTAACCAGATACACCTAGGTTGAATCTGATTAATGACTAGACTTTACTCCTTGCTTTGGTTCTTTCTTCATAATTTGAAAATACTTAGTGAAATTACGAGCCTTTTTTTTTTTAAACACATAATTGAAAACGTGGCCAGTACAACTGGCGTGAGCGAGTAGCGGAGTATAATAAGACGTTTAAGAATATATCACATCATATCACTTAGGCTCCATCATATAACATCCATAAGCACATTATAGCATATATTTACATACAATAACCTCACTCAAAGGGTGGGTTATGTTCATACATCATTATCTTATGCAAACCCATAAAAGAAAATATACTTAAGGAAATTCATGCCCCTAAACTAGATAACTCCATAAGGCGGGAAGGTTATACTAAAACAAGGGTGCATGATCTCTCATAAGTCTACTAAGAACCTTCTATGGCCATTGTCACGAAAATGGGGGAATAAATCCGATCCATTGATGAGCTCCCTCGGGAGGACACACGAGATGCACCAGTGGGGTCGCATGGACGGCCTTCGCTAACCTCCTGAACAACTGTTTCCTCACTACCCTCTCTTACACGTGTGGGAGTAGGAGCGAGCTCTCGAGAATATACATGAGTAGGAGTGTCCTCTCGAAGGATCAGTTTGAGAATATCTCGTCTCGGGAACATACTGCGGAAATCCATGGACAGCAGATGAAGCGGGATAAGAACGTAACATCCTTTCATCAAGTGGACGTGCATGTTCGAAAACCATTTCATCGCCATAGGGAGAAGTAGGAGAAAATCGATAACTAGGGACGGGATGTGCAAATGGGCGACCTATGTAAATAAAAACACGAACTGCACCTCCCTTCAAATGATACGAGCGATGCAGGATCATAGTGGAATTCCCAAGTAGGGTATCAACGAGCAGGGCGAATGTCGCCATTTGAATCTGGAGACAATGACGGAAATAAAGAAAAGGGAGTGAGAATCTTGCTAAAGAATTCTCGATAAGGTACCTCCTTCTACAGTGTCATCATCAAAGTCCCCAGAACCTCGGGATTATTCTAAAATAGTGAGCATGCAAAGATTCATTTTAAGTTCGGACAAATACTTAACCGAGGTTCGTCAATTTTTAATCATCGTCTTATAATGCATCTTATTCTTAACATGTCATATTTACAATGAACTTTTCCTTTATCATTACATCATATTCCTCATCATCATTATCAAAATAACATGCATAAAAGAACGTCATATAATATTAGCTACACATGGACACAGTGCACATATTTCATTTCTTTAGTGCCTTAGGTGACTTAAAATCTTATCATCATCATTATTTTCCTTGGGCCACCCTATACTCCACCCTTTTGGGAGTAATTTAGGTTATGAGCTCATACTTTACTAGTCGTCACTAGCATATACTTATCCCTTTGATAAGCTAAAGTCCCGACTCTACCCTTTTGAGAGAGCGGGTTAGGGGCTAAAATCACCTTTTGCCCACCTATAGTCCGATGGTTCCAAAGGATCATTTTCTTATAAGTTTAAGTCACCATTAAATCTTTGCATGTTATATCATAATACAATTCATAAACATCATAACATTTTCTCATTTATAGTCTTAAGCTAGAATAATATATATCAAGCTGTAATCATGCATATGGGAGATTCCCAGGAAAGAGAGGTGGGTCACAATGGACACGCTTAAATACCAAGTCTTTCCTTAGCGAACCTTTCCAAATTACACTTTTACAATGATACACTTTCTTCTAGCAACAAAGCTGAATTTTACATAAGAACATTTCATGTATAAGCATTCTTATTATTTGCAGCAAAGAACTATAACATGCAAGTCGAAATCATTCAATGATATCAAGTACTTAATAAGCATCCAATCCTTACATAGAATTATCAATTATAGAACTAATTAGTTACTAAACCAATTATGAATCATTCTCTTAACAATAAACCATAATTATCACAACTTCAATCATATCAAATCATTATCACACATTGATACTAAACTCAGATCAGTGGCTGAATCATGAACCTCATGCAATTACATAGAATCATATTTTAAGTGCATATAAAATACTAGTTCCTAGTAAAATCCTTGCAAAGCCTTAAAACTCATTTAGAAACTAGTTCTTTTGTCAAATTTGGGAGGATCTTCACAATTAAAATTCTCACTTAAGATAAAAGGAGTAAGTCTTGAGCTTTAGAGATTTAGGTGACATCTTAGAATTATAAACATGCTATGCAACCTTATTTTAATCTTATCTTTATAAGGTGATAGCTTGGAATTATAAACATGATATGCAATTCCATTTCTTTATCTTTAAGATTTAAGGTGATGACTTGAAAATTAAACATGATGCAAGAACTTGAAATATAAACATGATACAAGAAACTGGAGCGGCGGTAGTCCGCACAGGACCAGTAGAGGGAGAAGAGAATATTAAGAAACCGGAGCGGCGGTAGTCCGCACAGGACCAGTAGAGGGAGAAGAGAATTATTATTACATCTTTTTAAGCTCCAATCTCAAGACTTTTTAAAGAATAAATTCTTTAACTCCAATAATCATATTTCTTTGCTTGTGATACATGGGCAAGTCTTTAAGCTCTAGGATCTTTAGGTGATGGCATAAAATAAACATGTCATGCGTTGATTCTTTTATAAAATATAGTGAGAGCATAAATTAAATATGAGATGCAACCTCTTAATTATCTTGAAAGATTAAGTGATGACTTGAAACATAAACATGAAATACAAGCTTGGAATTTAAACATGAGAAATGCAAGTTCATTTATTCATTCTTGAAAATTTAGTGATGACATAGAAGGTAAACATGGTTATGCAAAGCATAAACTTAATCATGGATGCAAATTCATTTTGTTTCTTTACTAGAGCTCCTTCAAGACTTTAAAAGAATTATAAATTCAACCCAATACATATCTTAACAAGAAATAAAACATAAAAGGAAAAAAAAATACATCTTTCAAGTTCTAAACTAAAAATCTTTGTTTTAGCATCATAAAGCATTATTCTTTAAGGTTTTGCATCAAGTGGAATTTTCAAGCTTTAGAGGCCTAACTTGTGATGGATTTACAACCCACCCTCAAGATCCTCATCATCAAGCCATCATCTTAGTTCCACCTAGGCCATATGGTTGAATTGGTTAAAGAAAAATTGAAGAGGAAAACCAAAATGAAAAGCTAAGGCAAGTTCATAATTTCATCATTTTGAGCTAAAAACACAACTCCTCAAAGCATAGAAATAAATTTAGAAACTACTCCCTACCTAATCTGAGTTGAAGAAGAGGAAGAGAACTTGATTTCTTGAAGTGAAATGACACAAAATCTCTTTGAAAAATTGAAGAAAGAATTCAGCCAAAGAGGAGGAAGAAAGAAAGTTTTTGGTGCTCCTAAAAACTAGTTATGAACCAAGCATTCCAAGACCACTCAAGCAAGCCTATTTATAGAAGATTTTGAGGCTTCTAATTGGCCAAAATGAGGAGGTAGTTGTCAGAATTTTTCAGGAGTAATAATGGAGGAAAAATCATTTTAGACAAAGTTGTATGAAATTAAGGAATTATGTCTCTTATGGTGACATTTTGGCATTTTGTTTTAGTGCAACTTTTGGAAATAATTCAGCTGCATAATGGCATCAATAATTTCGTGTATTACAGCCCAAAGAAGTGAAATTTGTGTGTTCCATGCATTATTTAGGTGTAGGCAAGGTATTCATGTAATTTAGAGAATTTACTGGTTAAGGGCTTAAGTGAATTAGTAAGCAATTTGGGTGTTTTTGAGCAATTTTGGGTTCTAATCAATCTAAATACATAATTTTGAATCTAGATTAATATTTAGAATTTAATAAGCTTTAATTTGAGCCTAATATTGCTTAGGTTTCGTATATGAATCGAAAATCCCGAAATTCGCATAAAAGCGCCCAAAAGCGAGGTAAAATCGTACTTTCACTTAAAACGCCCAAGGCCACCCGAGCTTAACCAATGGTTAATCATGGCTTAAAAAAACATTTTAAAACATTTTAGTGAGGTTCGGGCTCAGTCGGCACGCACATCGGAGTTAAAGCGACCTTGAGGCGTTTTGGTCTTTTCGTGCGTCGGAACTCAAAATTGAGATTCTTCTGCTCTATTAACACACATAACACAAACAATCCCTTATTATTCTCAAAACATCCCCTTGAGAATATGTGGGGCCCACAATCCTCATTTTCTGAGTAAAATAACTTCAGAGACATTTTGGTCATTTTATACGTAGAGAAATTCGGGATTTGCGACTCTCGCATGAATCGTTCCTAACCTCTCTTCTAATGTTATATTCCTTTATTGAGGATTGTTCGGCCTCAAATCTTATGTAATAATTACCTACGGTAATTCAAGTAATTGAGTAATTTCTAATGACAAAAAAATTACCGCAAAATTGGGGCGTTACATTACTCCCCTCCTTAAAAAGAATTTCGCCCCGGAAATACGTTACCTGAGAACAACTCGGGGTATTGTGCTTTCATGTTTGATTCCAGCTCCCATGTAAGTTCTTCGGTTTCACCCTGTCCCCATGCTACTTTGACCAGAGATGACCTTGTTCCTTAATCGCTAACTCCTCGGTCGACGATTCTCGTGGGTAGTAAGTTAAATGTCGGTTATCTCTTAATTGTACATGTTCGCTCTAGTACATGACTCGGGTCGATTGATACTTTCTTAAGCGAGAGACATGGAAAACATCATGAAGGTTGGATAGACTCGGGGTAGGGCTATACGGTGAGGCTGCTGAGTCCTACTTTGGTAAGGATTTCAAGCGGACCAAGAAATCTGGGCTCAATTTCTTTACTTTTATTGCTCGGCCTATGCCTGGTGGGGGTGATCCTTAGGAACACGTGGTCCCCTTCTTGAAAATCTAGCGGTTTTCGCCGCTTGTCCGCATAGTTTTTCTGTCGACTTTGAGCAAGAAGAATCTTATCCCTAATCTTTTTGATTTGTTCCGTTGTTTCCCTCACAATATCGAGTCCAAGTAAACTTTGCTCTCGGGTTCATACCAACATAAGGGAGATTGACATTTCAGTCCATAGAGGGCCTCATCGATTGCCATACCGATACTTGCATGATAATTTGTTATATGCAAATTCAATAAGTGGTGTACTTATCCCAACTTCCCTTTGATCTAAAACACATGCCCTTAACATATCCTCCAAGGTTTGGATAGTTCTTTCAGATTGACCGTCTGTTTGGGGGTGATAGGTCGGTGCTTAGACACGACTTTGAACCAAATGCCTTTTGAAAGGCTCCCCAAAATCGCTGACGTAAATCGCGGATCTCGATCAGAGATTATCGTCGACGGCACCCCATGTAACCTCACTATCTCCTGAATATATAATTGTGCTAACCTATCCAAGGAATAAGTCACCTTAATAGGTAAAAGTGGGTCGACTTTGACAATCGATCCACGATTACCCATATGGTATCATGATTCATTTGGGTCCTTGGTAATCCAGTCACAAAATCCATGGAGATACTATCCCACTTCCACTCAGGATCGGCAGAGGTTGCGGCATTCGGAGGGTTTTGGTGTTCAATCTTCACCTTTTGACACACCAAGCACTTACTCACCCATGTGCACACATCTTTCTTCATTCCAGGCCACCGTAACATCTTCTTCAAATCTTGATACATCTTGGTGGCACCAGGATGAAGGGTAAAATGGCTCTTATGGGCTTCCTCCAAAATATCCTTTCGGAGGCCACCACTAGCTGGTACACATAATCGACCTTTAAACCTCCAGAAATCGTCCATTCCTTGGGTAAAACCTATCAACTTTCCCCGCCTTCACTCGCCTTAAAGTCTCTTGAAACTCAAAGATCGTCCCCTTGAGCTTGAACAATCCTTTCTTTGAACTCACTTGTCACTCTAAGATGACAAGCTTTGATGCCCTTAGTGGTCAAAGTCATTCCTAGGTTTAAGTCCCTAAATTGCTCAATCAATTCAACCTCCTTCACCATCAAGCGGGACACTTGTAAGGACTTCCTACTCAAAGCATCGGCTACTACATTAGCTTTACCAGGATGGTAGTTCAATCCAAAATCATAATCTTTCAAGAACTCCATCCATCGCCTTTGCCTCATGTTTAGCTCTTTTTGATCAAAGAGATATTTCAAACTCTTGTGATCGGAAAACACCTCAAACTTAACTCCATATAAATGGTGTCTCCAAATCTTTAGAGCAAACACGACGGCAGCCTAACTCAAGGTCATGGGTAGGGTAGTTTGCCTCATGTGGCTTGAGTTGTCTTGATGCATAGGCCACCACTTGCCTATCTGCATCAATACACAACCTAAACCCTTTTTGAAGCATCACAATACACCTCGAAAGGCACATTGGGGTCGGGTAACACTAAAACAGGGTCGAGGTTAGCTTGTGTTTTAACTCTTGAAAGCTCTTTTCACACTCAGGTCCATGAAAAGGGGTGTTCTTCCTAGTCGACTTGGTCAAAGGTAGGGAAATCTGGAAAATCCCTTGATAAATCGGCGGTAATAACCGGCTAAACCCAAAAAGCTCCTTACTCGCCGATTCTGGTGGTTGGTCTTTCCCAGCTTACTACCGCTTCTACCTTACTAGGATCTACTGACAATTCCTTTCTTAGATACTACATGCCCTAAAAATTGCACCTTATCCAACCAAAACTCACACTTGGAAATCTTGGCATATAGTTTCTTTTCCTTCAAGATCTCTAGTACTATGGTTAGGTGGCATTCATGCTCTTCATGGGTCTTAGAATATATGAGAATGTCATCTATAAAGACCACTACAAAGCTGATCTAAATAGGGTCGAAAGATCCTATTCATGTAATCCATAAAAATAGGCTGGAGCATTAGTTAACCCAAAGGACATTCACCAAACTCAAAATGGCGTATCAGTGCGAAAGGCCGCTTTAGGTATGTCTTCATCTCTCACTCTAATTTGATGGTAGCGACCTCAAATCTATCTTAGAAAACACTACCGCACCTTTCAATTGGTCCATCAAATCATCGATCCTAGGTAGAGGATACTTGTTTTTCATCGTTACTTTATTCAACTGCCTATAATCTACACACATCCTCATACTCCCATCCTTTTTCTTTACAAACAACACAGGGGCTCCCCAAGGTGATGCACTAGGCCGAACAAACTTTTTCTCCAATAAATCTTCCAATTGAGTTTTTAACTCGGTCAATTCTAATGGGGACATCCTGTATGGGGCTATGGATATAGGTCCCGCACCCTAAGCAACTCTATGGAAAATTCTATCTCTCTCTTGGGGGGACACTCAGATATCTCATCTGGAAATACTTCGGGATAATTTCTTACTATTGGTATCTCATCGATACTTTGCTCAAAGTCTACATCACTAGCAGCTAAGAAAATGTAACCTTTACTCTCACCCTTACCACAGTCCATTTCCACAGCAGTTATGTAAAGACTTATGGGTTTCTTAGGTTCAATAGGAATAGGAAGAAAAGTGATGGTTTTCTCATAACAGTTTAACAAAGACACGGTTGGCCTCAAGCCAATCCATGCCAAGAATCACATCTAAACCTCGCATGGGTAAGCAAATAAGATCTAAAACAAAGGATCTATTATCTATAATAAAACTACAATCTAAACAACATTTACAAGTCCTAACGGGTTTTCCAGTCGGGTAGAAACAATAAGGTCAAAAGGAAGCTCAATCATAGGTAAATTAAGGCTTTTAACACATGAATGGGAGATAAAGAATGAGAAGCACGAGAATCCTATAGTACAATTAAGTCTTTACTATGCATATTCCGCTTACCTTCCTCGAGATTTCGTGACTTCCTTGTTTCTTCAAAGATATGATAAATACCCTTCCTGGTATTGTGGCTTGGGATTGGGGTTGGCGGGTTCCTTTCGGTGCATTCTCGAGTAATGACCTGGTTTTCCACACCGATAGCACACGTTTGTTCCGGCTCGACATGGCATGCTCCCATGATTCTTGCCGCACTTGGGACATTCCATGGATGGCGCAGGCCGTGGAGGTACTTCTTGGACCTCTTTGTGGTGCTTTCCTTTATTGTTGTTATTGTTGTTGTTGTGATTATTCTGGGAGTTATTGTTGTAGCGGTTGTTATTATAGCGATTGTTGTTGTTTGGCCTTCCTTGTTGAAAATTTCTTTGTGTCCCTTGTGGTCTTGATTGAGAAATGGAGGTCGATTCGCCTCTTGAGCGCTGACCTTGAGGTGTCAACTTTTTGGTAATATTATCGACTTTGGGGTGTTTAGTTTTCTCGACCTTCTTCAATAATCCGACATTTGTTAACTAGGGTAGAGAAATCCTAATCTCCAAATGTGCAAGCTGCCACATTAAGTTCGCCTTCAACCACGACTTCGTATTTAATGCATTTCCAGTACTCATCAGGATTTCTTTGGTACATTCTTGAGAACTTAATGAGTTCTTCAAATCTGGCGAGTATCTTTGGGCCACATTCATATTCCTGGACAAGTTGCATGAATTCAATGTCCTTGGCATTTCTAACTGACTACGGAAAGTACTTTTCGTAAAAATGGACCTTGAATAGTTCCCAATCAATGTCCACATCGGTCGTCTCCAGGAGTCTTGAACACTGTCCACCGTAAACCGGCATCACCCTCAAGCATATGAGTAGCGAAGGTGACCTTTTGCTCCTCAGAGCATGGGACTACAAACAAAGACCTTCTCAATATTCCGAATCCATTCATCCGCAATATTTGGATTCAGTGTCCCTTGAAAACCGTGGGTTTGCCTTACGAAACTCCCAAAGCAGGCATGTTCAGAATCTCATGTCGCTGATTCATATTGGCTTGGCGATCCCGATCCATTCGTTCCATCATCATTCTCATGGTCCTTGCTACGTCGCGGAGTGCTTGGTGTCTCGTTGTCGTGATTATTTTGTCTTTGCGCTCCTGATACATTGTCGACGCGTGCCATTGGTCCCTATACACACAAAACAAAGCAACAACCGAGGTGATCGGGCCCAATATTCCATGCAAAGTGAGCAAGTTACCATGGCACTTTCAACATACGATGTAGTCATGTATTTCTACTCCCAAGCTCATCCTAATGATAAACATCTACACATGACGTCACTAACGTATTATGCTTTAGAAGCATAGCTAGTCCAATCCTCGGGCTCCATGAGAATCGAATCGCTCGATACCAAAATGTAACACTTAGTAATTAACCAGATACACCTAGGTTGAATCTGATTAATGACTAGACTTTACTCCTTGCTTTGGTTCTTTCTTCATAATTTGAAAATACTTAGTGAAATTACGAGCCTTTTTTTTTTAAACACATAATTGAAAGCGTGAGCCGAGTACAACGTGAACGACTAAGCGGAGTATAATAAGGCGATTAACGATATATCACATCGTATCACTTAGCCTCGGGCATATAACATCCATAACCACATTATAGCATATATTTACATACAATAACCTCACTCAAAGGGTGGGTTATGTTCATACATCATTATCTTATGCAAACCCATAAAAGAAAATATACTTAAGGAAATTCATGCCCCTAAACTAGATAACTCCATAAGGCGGGAAGGTTATACTAAAACTAGGGTGCATGATCACACATAAGTCTACTAAGAACCTTCTATGGCCACTTTGTCACGAAAATGGGGAATAAATCCGATCCATCGATGAGCTCCTCGGAGGGGACACACGAGATGCACCAGTGGGAGTCGCATGGACTCGCCTTCTCTCGCTAACCTCGTTGAACAACTGTTTCCTCACTACCTCTCTTACGTGTGGGAGTAGGAGCGAGCTCTCAGAATATACATGAGTAGGAGTGTCCTCACGAAGGATCAGTTTGAATATCTCGTCTCGGGAACATACTCTGAAATCCATGGACAGCAGAGATGAAGCGGGATAAGAACGTAACATCCTTTCATCAAGTGGGCGTGCATGTTCGAAAACCATTTCATCGCCATAGGAGAAGTAGGAGAAAATCGATAACTAGGGACAGGATGTGCAAATGGGCGACCTATGTAAATAAAAACACTAATCACAAGACTCTCCTTCAAAATGATACGAGCGATGCAGGATCATAGTGGAATTCCCAAGTAGGGTATCAACGAGCAGGACGAATGTCGCCATTTGAATCTGGAGACAATGACGGAAATAAAGAAAGGAGTGAGAATCTTGCTAAAGAATTCTCGATAAGGTACCTCCTTCTACAGTGTCATCATCAAAGTCCCCAGAACCTCGGGATTATTCTAAAATAGTGAGCATGCAAAGATTCATTTTAAGTTAGGACAAATACTTAACCGAGGTTCGTCAATTTTTAATCATGCGTCTTATAATGCATCTTATTCTTAACATGTCATATTTACAATGAACTTTTCCTTTATCATTACATCATATTCCTCATCATCATTATCAAAATAACATGCATAAAAGAACGTCATATAATATTAGCTACACATGGACACAGTGCACATATTTCATTTCTTTAGTGCCTTAGGTGACTTAAAATCTTATCATCATCATTATTTTCCTTGGGCCACCCTATACTCCACCCTTTTGGGAGTAATTTAGGTTATGAGCTCATACTTTACTAGTCGTCACTAGCATATACTTATCCCTTTTGATAAGCTAAAGTCGGAACTCTAGCCTTATGAGAGAAGGGGTTAGGGGGCTAAAATCACCTTTTCACCACCTATAGTCTGATGGTTCCAAAGGATCATTTTCTTATAAGTTTAAGTCACCATTAAATCTTTGCATGTTATATCATAATACAATTCATAAACATCATAACATTTTCTCATTTATAGTCTTAAGCTAGAATAATATATATCAACTGTAATCATGCATATGGGAGATTCCCAGAAAGAGAGTGGGTCACAATGGACACGCTTAAATACCAAGTCTTTCCTTAGCAGAACCTTTCCAAATTACACTTTT